>CM062811.1:760202177-760603230 GCA_031772625.1 Pinus tabuliformis
GTTTCCAATAAGGCTTCTAACGAGTGCATTATTACGGTCAACTCTACTGCTGGAGCGATTGGTGTTGATGATGCTCGATGGAGGCGATGATGATGGTGGTGGCGATGGAGATGGTGATGACGACGGTGGTGGCATTAATGACGGTGATGCTGCCCAATCACGTCGTCGTCGCTGATATGTCCTTACCATCATAGTGTTTCCTGTATACATAATAAAATTTGTAAAAATTTTGAAGTATACCTTCATATTTAACGTATAATTTGCAATTTTAAGTTTACAAATGGGTATAGTTATTTTTGCTATTTTTACCTGCTAGGCAGGTCTTACTAGTACCGAGGTCAAGGAGAGTGGTCTTGCGAGCTCCTTGTCCTAATGCAAAGTATTCTATCCTAATGCCTAATAATTCTATGAAGACCCATGCATCATAGTCAAACACTAAACACCGACAATCCATACTGACCCAATTAAATCACCCAAAGGAGTACGGGAAAATCGATTATATGATTCGCTTTCTACATATTAATTGTGTCATCGTCATGGCCTAACATTGATAATCCAAATCCACCCAATGAAAAGTGATATTTTTTTGTTTTTTGTTTTGCTTTTTTTTACCAAAATAAATTTTATTCTTAAGATTACTCTAACATTTAAATCTCAAAACATCGATACGATCATTAAATAATATATGTATATATTTTTAACTACTTAAGTTATTAAACATTTTGAAAACCTCTAAAAAAAAATTTAAATTAAATTTTCAAACTCATTCAATATTGAAACTACGCCATTTTTTTAACATTTCGGTAATTTAACTACACTATGGATGTTTCACAATTGGCACTGACAGATGACGGGTGTTTTGAATTCGTCGACCACTCTCCTTTTGGCGATGTTGCATCCAACAGCTCGCTTTTCATGCATAACGCCTAGGGTAACCATTCCTTGCAATTCATCGCTCTGTTGGCTCATAGCAATTCGCAAATCTGAGGCTAGACTTTGTATTTTACATCTTGATGTCAAACCTCAGAACATTCTGTTGGATGAGAATTTCAGGGCAAAAGTCTTCGATTTCGGCATGGCAAGGTCTCTCAATAGAGATTTGCAAAGCTGCGTGGTGACGCAGGTGAGAGGGACACTCGGATATATGGCACCTGAGTGGCTTTCAAAGTCAGGAATCAAATCCAAGACCGATGTGTTCAGCTATGGAATGGTGCTTCTGGAAATAGTAAGGGGCAGTAAGAACGTGGATAATACTCAGGATTCGGATCACTAGTTTTTTTTTCTTCCATTGCTTACTGTAAGGCAAGGCAAGGAAAAATGGATGAATTGATTGACGACAGATTAAAATTGAATAGATTAGAGGAGATGGAGGAGGCATGTCGGGTGATAAAGATGGCGTTGTGGTGCATTCAGAGCAACCCGACGATGAGGCCTTCAATGGGAACAATTGTGAGAATACTAGAGGGGGATTTGGAGGTAATGGACACTCCTTTGGTGTGCGCGCTTCATTATGCCCCGTCCATGGATGTGGATACGCGGAATATTTTTGCTCATTAATGGTCGGTGAAATATTTACGTTGGGTTGAAACTGCTCGAAAAGAGGCTTAAGTTCCCTCTGATGCTCAGTTTAATGCTGAGACTGTTGCATCTGAGTCCTAGCTACATTTCACAACTTTATTTAGAAAATGAAGGCAAGGGCAAACTATTTCTACAGTTGTGGAGCTATGCCAACAAAATTCCAATCTGCCTGAAAATCTAAGAGAGCAGAAAACGGAGGTGGGTGTAAGATCTGTAAGCTCAAAAGGGTTTAAACCTTGTGTAACGACCCATCTTTAATTGCACATATTATGTGCCCCTGTATAAAAAATAATAATACTAAAATATAATAATAAAGCAATAAAAATGATAATTATAAAATAGAATAAAGATTTAGTATTGTATCAATAATTAATTAATTAATCTAAAGTTTTAAAGTTATATTAAAACAAACATAAATAAACTTTATATATTAGAAAAAAATATATATATAAATAAAACAAAGTATATATATATATATAAGGTACATATCAATATAATCAAGTAATATAAAGTATGTCATATAACATAATAGTGTTAATATATATATGATGATCAAACGTTATAATACCTTCAATCTTATATATATAAACCATCGCATAAAAAGAACTAAACCTTAAGCAAAGCAGAAACGTCTGTACGGGAGGATGACTCACAGCTGGAGGAAGCTGTCACCGCGAGAGTAAGCGGTGGAGTCGTTGGTGTACAGGGCGGCCACCGCTTAGCCCTGACTATAAAATCACCGAGATAGGGCTGAGAAGGGGGGAGAAAAATGGAGAGTGGAGGGTAGGAGAACCAGGAAATCAGGAGTTCAAACCAGAGGGAGCTTTACATTGATCTGAGGTTCTGGGCACGGGGGCAGTGAGCTTCGGTGAGAAGCTTACTGGATTGGCTGGGAGGAATTGGTTTCCCGGTAATTGGATCAGAATAACCGCGGCGTCATCAACTACATCGGAGCAGGCAATAGTTCAGGTAGGTGTTCGAAACTCCTTACAGTTACTGTATTTCTGTTCTGCTTATCACCTTATTTCAGTTATGGTCTTTACACATGGTTTCAGTTATGGTCTTTACACATGGTATCAGAGCCTGCGTTCAAACCCTTCGGGACCTCACAGGCCCTACACAGCTAGAATTTCGTATAAACCTCTGTCTGAGCGTATAAACGGCTGTCTGAGCGTCTGTCTGACGGCTAGAATTTCAAATTTCTGGTTAAGTCTATAAGTACGTTGCGGTGAGATTTCTTTTCCGATTCTGCGACTCCGTGAGGGATTGTGGTCTCTGCTGCTAAAGAGATTTCCCTTTGGATGCTTTGCATCGATTGAAACTGGTTATTTGCGCCGAGCATACGCGTGTGCATCTGATGTTTCTTCGTCGCAAGGCAAGGTGAAACCCTCAGCGCGATAGGGTTCCGTCCATGACTTAGGGTCGGGCACCTGTGCGCGAAATCCACGGTCCTTTCCCTCAGGTTTACTCATGGTATATTTTCTTGAACATTTGGCGAATTCATTTTTATCAGCAACTTAGGTCACCACACATCCTTTTACGAGAGGAGAATACAAAAAAAAAATGCCCCAGGCAAACGGCGTGGACAGCCTTTTTGAATTTCTTTAAACAGTCCCCGCCTTACACCGCCTTCCGATGATAACAGAAGATCATACCAAATTTTATTCCATTCGTAGAGGTTGGTGAAAGCATTTGCAGTAACTGCGTACCTATGGTCATGGCAGACTCCCAACAACACCGGCAATCCATGCCGAGGATTTTTCACATTGCGTTCCCCCGTAAGACCCCATTTATCCTGCCACCAACCTTACGTCGATCCCATAAAATTGAGCCTTGTTCGACGACCTCCCGTCTAGGGTTGTTAGTGCCATGACGGAATCACATGCCGGAGCTTCTACTACTGCGGATGTTAACAGAAAGCAAAATGCCGAGCTCGACAACACGGCCATCAAATTCCCTATAATGGAGCCTCCGAGAGGTCTTTGTTTGCTGGCATGGAACATAAACACACAAGAATTACGCAGGCATACTGTGATTCCTGATTATCTGAGAATTGCCATAGCCGAGGCCGTTCGCTCAAAAGTATTTGTGTATGATGAAAGGTGTCACAAATGCAATGGACAAGAAAAGTCACCGGAGGCTCCTCTTGTGGTCTTTATTAACACTAAGAGTGGCGCTGGCGCTAAACTGGGACCTAAACTTAAGAATCAGCTTCAGAAGTTGATAAGCCAAGAACAGGTCTTTGACCTTTCAGTTGTTAAACCTGAAGAATTTTTTCAGTATGGTCTACATTGCTTGGAAGAACTGGCAAGCAATGGTGACCTTTGTGCACAGGAAACTCGTGATAGAATACGTGTTTTGGTAGCAGGAGGTGATGGTACTGTTGGATGGGTGCTAGGAAGTATATCTGGTCTTCCATTGGAAAAGAGTAAACAAATACCACCTGTGGGAATTATTCCTCTTGGCACAGGCAATGATTTGGCCAGATCTTTTGGCTGGGGTGGAACATTCTCTTTTGCATGGGGATCAGAAGTTAAGAAATATTTGCTCAAGGCTGTCAATAGTCGAGTATGTCCACTTGACAGATGGACAAAATGTAGCTTTTCCTCATGCGTTGAAGCCCCAAAAGCAATCATTATTAACTCAGGATGGGGAATTAGACCACAAATCACGTGGCAATGTTTCTTCTTTTGATGGTGTATTTTATAACTACTTCAGCATAGGCATGGATGCTCAAGTTGCATATGGATTTCATCATCTACGTAATAAGAGACCATATCTTGCTCGGGGACCGGTTTCAAATAAAATGGTCTACTCTGTCTACAGTTGCACTCAAGGGTGGTTTTGCACTTCTTGTTCAAATAATCCACAACTAAGTAGAAACCAAGACGCTTGAGGTCTCAAAGAACAGACTGCTCTCTTGAATATCAAGAAGTATGAAGAACAGTGATGAAGGTACAATCTCAAGGTTCTGTTAGCTGTTTGGCAGACAGATTTTTACACATACAGAAGACATAGTTGGGCACAGGAGAAATGCACCAGAACAGGTGGGGCGGTTAATTAAGATTTGCATGGCACTAAATGAGGTTGCAATGTCGTCTGTTATCTATTGCTTCGTTTGAAAGGTGTGCTTTGATTATTTATATAGTCATTTTGCTAGGCTTGTTAAACCCATGCTTATGTTATATTACTATATTAAATAATGCAGTATTTCAAATTCATCTTAGATTCTGGAGTGTTTTTTTTTCTTCTATTTTAGAGTACCTGTCAGATTAATTTAATAATGAGCACAAGAAGGGCTTTTGTCGTTTCCATTTTTCATCAACCCAATTGTGTAGACATTTATCTGAAAACAAGGTCAATTTGGATTGTACACAAATTAGTTTAGGTCTGCTACGTGTGATTTTGACATTGCTGACAATGTACTTGTATTTGAGTGCATTCCTATGATTGTATGACAAGCAGATCAAGGAGACAGTTTAGATGAAGGAGCGACTTTATAAACTGAAATAAAGCTGTAGTGAAAGAATTATATACAAGGGCCAGCATGTGAGGGTCAAACAATAAACAGACACGTAAGACCAAACCGAAAAGCGAACCACACTTCAGCTGTGCCATCCAACCATTTACAGACGTTATACAATTATTATATTTGATCTTTAGCTGATCATAGGAATGTTATTAGTAAATCAGTTTGTGGCTCTATTGTAAGTGCACCTGTAAGCTTTATTACCTTGAAACTAAGTATTCGTTGAAACATCTCTTGAATTTAAGCATACTTTGATAAGTTGAAGGAGTCTTGGAAACCATCTTAGATGCTGACAGCTACCATTGACAGCTGTGTTATGTATTTTCAACCATTAGAAAGTTGCTGCAACCCTTTCAATTATTTTATTCAAAAGCCTTGGTTATTTATTGGTCACCATGAATTATAGGTTGTTGCTGTTGCTGTCATAATTTTGCATGTTGTACAGAGTGCATAACAGCAACCATGATAGAAATCATTAAATCAAAGATGGCATGTGCGGGACCCATTTGAGTATCTCCAGGTCTCTGAACCATAGGTTCTCTACACTCCTTAATCTCATCTCCATTTTGCCTGTTGCAATAAATATGAAAACAAATGGTAATTTATACCATAGGCACTTGTGTCACCACAATGAAGTCATCGAAACCTTGCTATTGCATCAATTCCTTTAATAAGGAATCGAGAAAAGGCAGCGTTATTAGTTTAAAAATAATACAAAGATTTGGAAAGAGGTCAACCATTTTCATAGATTAATTGCTCCAGCATCTTGAATTTTTGCAAACACCGGTATTAAACTCAGTAAACTAGTATTTTTCCAAAAAACATAACTTTATGATCTTCCAGTACAATCTCGTGAGCTTATAAACAAAAATTAGATATACATAAACGTACTTACATACAACGATTTGTGTTTAGCTACAGAGTAGTTTCAATATAATGCATTGCTAGGTCATCTCTAAAGTAACTCTAACATTGCCATGATCTTACAAAGTTTTGATTTTGGTAGTCCCGTTACATAATGCCTGTAGGTGGCTCTTAAACATCTAGAAATGAGATGGTGCACTAATGTAGGAAAGGATAGTATAGATCATTTTATTTACATACTATTAAACTAACCTCTTATAATCTTTACACTGCCCCAAATGCATTCAAGTTTACTGAATGCAAATGCCAATTACCCCTCTGTCATGTGCCATGGTGAACTGTTAAAATTACATACCTTATATTGCCTTTATGCTACATTATCTGCTGAACTGTATTTCTTCTAGATTGTAATCATGACATGTCTATGGTAAATTTTCCGGCTAAAGGACAAACTGATTTGGAACCAGAACAACCCTCCATTTTATTATAGGTTTAATCCATATCTAAGTAATATATTCAAAAATATAAGTATGTATGACCTTCTTTAAAGGAAATAGCTAGATTGAGGTATGACGGGTATGTTACCGAGGTATATTGTAACGAGACATTTAAACATTTTCATTTTGTGGATATTATTTAGATGTTTGATCTTAGGAGCTAATAACCATACACTTCTGCATTATTCATACTAGGATAGAATACCCTGCATTAGGACAAGGAGGTCGCGAGACCACCCTCCTTGACCTCGGTACCAGTAAGATCCGCCTAGCGGGTAAAAATAGCAAAACTATACCCGTTTATGAATGTGAAGTCGCAAAAGAAAATTATGCGTTAAATTCGGTTGTCTACCTCAAAATTTTGATAAAATTTTATTATGTGTTCAGGAACCATTACAATGGTAAGGACGTATGAGCGACGACGACGTGATCGGGCAGCATCACCACCATTAATGCCGCCACCGTCGCCATCATTGTCCCCATCGCCACCACCATCACCATCGTCACCACCAAGACCATTGTCAACATCAAACGCTCCAGCGCCAGAATTGACTGTGATAATGAACTCTTTGGAAGCCTTATTGGAGACATTAAAGGAATCCACTAAGGCCAGAACCAAAGGGGAATTTCATCATGTAGCCACCAGTTCAGTAGAACCAAATAATTATGAGCCCAGAAGACCAAAAGAAGACATTTCCAGGGAGCTTCAGAAAAGTAGACTCCCAGAATTCTCAGGAGGTCGAGCAGGTGAACGCACTGAAGCATGGTTAGAAGGAATGAACAGATGCTTTAGGTTAAGAGAATATTCGTCTTCGGCAAAAACAAAAATTGCCGTGTTTCAACTAAAGGAAAGTGCCCTGATTTGGTGGGGAATTCTGGAAAAGCAGCTACACCTTACATCAGATAATGCCCCTTGGGAATTATTTGAGGAAAGGTTCCGCGCAAAGTATTTACCTCCATACTTTCAACAACAGCAAGCAAGAGCCTTTCATACATTAATTCAGGGAAATAAAACGGTGGAAGAGTATGAGATTAGGTTTATGGAGCTTGTAAAATACATTCACTACTTAGATTCTGATGAACGTCAAGCTGAACGCTTCATATTTGGGCTAAATCCTCGCATTAGAGCCTTAGTAAGCATGTGGAAACCGTCATTAGTAGCCGAGGCGGTTGAGTGTGGTCGTTATGCAGAAGAGCACCTTGGAATCAAAAAAGAGATAGGGCTAGCAGAACCTTTACAATCAGGATTTCCTGGAAAGACTCCTCGAAACTTTATCAACGGAGGTAGCTCAAGGCCACCTTACGATAATAGGTCTACCTCTAGAAATATAGTAACAAGAGCCCCCATGGCAGTAAACACTATAGCCTCAGAATCATCAAACGCTAGGTCATGGTCATCTCGAGGGACTGCCAGCAGAGGTAGAAATTCGAGAGAAATCAACATGAGAGGACGAAGCTCGTTCTCTAGAAATTCACGTCCTGAGTCAAGAGGATCAATGCCTCTAAATTATTGGGGATGTGGGGGACCGCATTTTCAACGGGATTGCCCTAAAGCTTCGTCGAATATGTCGCATAGGACTGGAGAGGGACCAATATAAAACAATCAAGATAATCATAGAATTCATGCAGTAATCAGCAACGACCAAGCAGCACATCAACCCACTATAGCGGGATCTTCAGGTATGGAACAAGGGAATCGTAACGGTCGAACCATTACGTATACTGGGAAGTAGGGTTCGATAGCTGAGGAACCGCCTGGTGGACCAAGTTAGGGTCCATTGGGACAAGTACAGTCCTGGACCAGCAGCTTGGGAAAATACAGAGGACATATGTCAAAGATACCCTAGACTATGTCAATTTTGAAGAACTTTAAACTATGTTAGTATATATTTTTACTCTATTGCAGTCAGAGACCCAGAAACATTTTGAATGATTATAGATAAACGTGAAATTTTGTGACATAATATATGTTTAACTTCTGCTGGTACATGGATACCAAAACGATATATGTGGTTCATTTTATTAAATTATAGTTGTCGAAGGAAAGTTAAGACAGTTAAAGGATTTTACTTCTAATAGAAATTAAGATATTGTAAATCTGTTTTGTTTTTACATGTCAATATGATCAATGGCATAGAAATCAGGAAGTGAATACATTTTAGATGGAAGTCAAAAGACATGCATAGAAAATGGTAAAATATGTTATACTGTAGTATCATATGTGAATAATACATGAGTTATTTTGAATATGCTGATGCACATTTTACGAATGCATGAGTGAGTGTATGATTGCAGATTCAAGTATCCAATTACCGGGATGACCACGTGATGACAGAACCTCAGAACAATTAAAGCTCTAAGTGATTCTATGATAGGGTGTTAGCCCTAAGTTCTATTGGGAGGGGTGGAGGTGTTGCCCACGATTTATCCTCCGAACCCTGGGGTAATGGGAGGACTGTGTGAATCACGCTCCCCTAGACGTGTGATGATGACTGCCAGATGCCTACTGGGAATCAGGTCGGTATAATCGACGCTGCCACTTTAGAGTTTATGAATGGTTAGGTCAGTAAAACTGACGCCATGGCATACTCCAGTAGAGGACGGATAGGATGGGAGCGGAAGAGATTAGGAAGGATAGGATGATTTTAGAATAGCTTGGGAACTTGGATAGGGTAAAATTTATCCATCAAAATCATAAACTTAAAACTCTCTAACTTCGGGACGAAGTTTTCTGAAGGGGGAGTGTATGTAACGACCCATCTTTAATTGCACATATTATGTGCCCCTGTATAAAAAATAATAATACTAAAATATAATAATAAAGCAATAAAAATGATAATTATAAAATAGAATAAAGATTTAGTATTGTATCAATAATTAATTAATTAATCTAAAGTTTTAAAGTTATATTAAAACAAACATAGATAAACTTTATATATTAGAAAAAAATATATATATAAATAAAACAAAGTATATATATATAAGGTACATATCAATATAATCAAGTAATATAAAGTATGTCATATAACATAATAGTGTTAATATATATATGATGATCAAACGTTATAATACCTTCAATCTTATATATATAAACCATCGCATAAAAAGAACTAAACCTTAAGCAAAGCAGAAACGTCTGTACGGGAGGATGACTCACAGCTGGAGGAAGCTGTAACCGCGAGAGTAAGCGGTGGAGTCATTGGTGTACAGGGCGGCCACCGCTTAGCCCTGACTATAAAATCACCGAGATAGGGCTGAGAAGGGGGGGAGAAAAACGGAGAGTGGAGGGTAGGAGAACCAGGAAATCAGGAGTTCAAACCAGAGGGAGCTTTACATTGATCTGAGGTTCTGGGCACGGGGGCAGTGAGCTTCGGTGAGAAGCTTACTGGATTGGCTGGGAGGAATTGGTTTCCCGGTAATTGGATCAGAATAACCGCGGCGTCATCAACTACATCGGAGCAGGCAGCAGTTCAGGTAGGTGTTCGAAACTCCTTACAGTTACTGTATTTCTGTTCTGCTTATCACCTTATTTCAGTTATGGTCTTTACACATGGTTTCAGTTATGGTCTTTACACCTTGTGCTCTGATATCAAATGTAAGAACCCATTCATCCGCGGATTTTATAATAACAGAACATGAAATCTTGCATACAGAATTTTACAGAATTTAGATAATTAATCTATTGAATACTACCCTATCTGCTTTGCTGACAATTTGTTCGCTCTGCTCTGCTGCAATTCCTGTCCGACTGCGCTACTTAAACGGCCAAAACCTCCCTGCTGAACTAAGCACAACCTAGGTACTTAGTCTCAGAAAGCTTTCCAATTGAAGCAGTTTGATTCCCCCGTGCCCAAAAACTTCAGTATAATCAAGACTTGTATCCAAAATTATTCTCCACTCTACCGCTGCCCCGCAAACTGGTTTTTCCCTCTTCTTTTATTTCCTCATCCACCGCTTTCTCCTCATCCCCGTGTCAAAATTTTGGTTACGTGTACTTTATGAAATCAAATCTCATTTGATTTCGTTGATCTTTATTGAATACATGGTTTAATTTAATAAAGTTTATTTGTTATATTCTTTTTTAATTTATTAAATTTGTACTTTTTAATTAATTTATATTATTATTTTCTTAATTTTAAATTGAAATTTTAATCTGTATTTTAAAATTAATATTTTCTGCTGGTTTTAAGGACTTATTAAATATATGATACTCTGGTTTGGTATTAACTTATTATCTTAATTTATATCTCCTCCCGTAGTAACTAGTTTATATATAGTGCAATAAATGCGGGTCCATGCATACGTAGCTCTCGTATGGAGGTCTCGTATGTATGCTAATACTCGTATTTTATTTATAGGCGAGTCATTACATTATATTAGTAGACGATGTTAGCATGTTGATTTGGAGCCACCTGAGGCTACCACTTGTCAGACAAAAATGGAAATTTCAACTATCTAATGAGCATGTTTTGGGTCACATGTGGCCCACTCTAGGTATGCCACATGGTTGTTGTGACATTGCCGATGGCATTAGCATTTGAACACTCAATGACCATGGGCATGGTATTATGGCTTATGGAAACATTTGCTCCAGGTTTAAAAAATCAGTCTTATGGTCGACAAGGACAACCATGTGACCATAACTAGTCATGCAACTACGAGTTGAATGCAATGGAGGAGCGGTGACACATATTCGATCGAACAATGAACGAGTTTTGATATGTTAACTATTTGTGAAAATTTCGGTACAATGATCTGATGGTTTGGTTTGAAATCAATGTAATACATGACATGGTTTGGAGTGGTTTTGATTTTTTTCTATTCGTTGTGGAATTTTGGCTATGAATTCGTAATGGAGATCTGGTCATGTCAACTCGTTGGAAGGGTTTGAAGCCATTATAATTTTGCTGCGCATGTTTTGAATATGGAGTGTAATCTCTTTCATGTGGAGGTCTCGTGACAATATTATGATTTGGTTTCATTACAACCCATCAACAAACTAGCGGAGATTTGATATATTGAGCGGAGCACGAAGTTTTGGCAGAGGTAAGTTTTGGCAAGAGTTTAAATTTAGAAAGGGAGTTCATGTGGAAATATTATATGGTGGAAGCATATAATAGAGGTCGAGTCTCATTATTGATCCAGTTATATTTGGTTATGGTTATGTTTAGATGGTTCATGGCTTGTTTCTAATTTGTTTTTAACATAGTTTGGGTTCTATACATCGAATTAATCACTCAATGCATGCAATCAATTGACACATGAAATGATCGCACGATGCAATTATAGGGAATCATGATTGGCTTAGACCTTGACATATAGACGCACCATAAGTTGATGTAAGCATTTGACACAATATGAATCATGACCCCACTCCAGACACGTGGATACATGGCCTAATAGTACACAATACTTGATACAAATACAATAATGCCCAAATACAAACAAGCATAAGCACCTGGTTGCATAATAAATAAAGTACCTTTTGATCAGAAGACCAACTTCCAACATGTGCTCTTGGAAGATGAGAAAGGTAACACATGACTGATGTAAGTGGCAGAGGTATGAATGGAACGTCACATCGGCTACTAGTGGCTCTCAAGGGATCCTAGCTATCGGTTTGAAGAGATGAATAAGGAAAACGTTTCTCCTATGGGCCACTCACTTTTGGTGGGTAACAATACCAATGAGGAAAAAAATATCTAGTTCGAGTATGTTGCTTCTCCAAGAATGAAAGAAGAAGAATGAAAAAGGAAAGGAAAGAAGGCATAGAAAAAAGAAAGAAAAGTGGAGAAGACACTAGAGTTGTACTAAAAATGTCAAGAACCAAAAATTTAGAGGAGGGATACTCTGGATTGATGATTACGCAATCCTATAGCTTCAGTCTATAGGATGCACCAACCAATGCCAACATTCAAAGGAAGTGACAGGAGAAAGGAGGATGGTGACCAGTCCCATCTAGGAAGACGTTATCTCAAGTCTGGACCTACTTGAGACAACAATCTAAAGAGAACCAATCACTAGTGAGGTGACCAAAAATATAGGAGACAAAAATTGAATAGGGCGAGAGAGGTAGAAGGAGAAAAATGGAAATGATTAATTCTCATCATTGCTAAGAATGATTAGCAAGTTATGTAAGGATTTCCAAATCTAATCAAAAATCCCTCATCCCAAATCTTTGATTCAAAGCAATGTTACATGGATTTATTGTATGCAATATGTCGGCAAGCGAGTATGAGCAAAGAAAAATGAAATAGGAAATGAAATAAATATCCCTGGCTAGAATTTGATGATTTGTTGGAGTGAGGGGCACCTATGAACCATTTCATCACTTGATTGATGGAAATTGATCATTCTTGGAGGATAATCATTTCAAATAATTTTTATTCCCACAAGTATGGGTTATTTTGGCATTTTTATTATGCTTTTGAGCTATTTCAAGATCGGCTAACCTATTTGTATACTTCTATAATGTCCCTTCTGAAATTAAATTGTTATAGGTTTATTTATTCTACAATTTTGACAATTTGGAAGGCCATGGGACCCATGTGATTTTTGGGAAAGACATGGGAAGGAAAAAGGGGCTGAAATGTTTTGTTGGCATAACATGTGGGGCACCCACATGAAGAAATACGCACCACCATAGAGGGAAGATGATGATTTAACAATCCTATAGCTGCAGTCTATAGGATGTACAAACCGATGCCAATATTCAAAGGAAGTGACAGGAGAAAGGAGGATGGTGAGCAATCCCACCTAGGAAAAAGTTATCTCAAGTCGGGCCCTACTTGAGAAAACAATCTAAAGAGAATCAATCACTAGTGAGGTGACCAAAAATATAGGAGACAAAAATTGAATAGGGAGAGAGAGGCAGAAGGAGAAAAATGGAAAAGATTAACTCTCATCATTGCTATGAATGATTAGTAGGGTATTTAAGGATTTCCAAATCTAATAAAAAATCCTTCATCCCCAATCTTTGATTCAAAGAAATGTTACATGGATTTATTGTACGCAATATGCCAACAAGCGGGTATGAGCAAAGAAAAATGAAATAGGAAATGAAATAAATATCCCTGGCTAGAATTTGATGATTTTAGATATCATTTTTGGGATTCAACTGCGTTAAGTAAGTCATTCACATATGACCATTTCCATGAGAGGTAGTTGTAAGTGACTAATTTCTCACTTGCTAAGGTTTTGCAAATGGGGTAGCAAGCTAAGTGGGCTTGATTGTGGGGAAAACTCCACAGTTAAGCGTGCTTGAGCCAGAGGCAATCTGGGATGGGTGACCTCCTAGGAAGTCCTGGTTACCAGGTGAAAGCCCCGGAAGTGATGATTGATGCTATGTGATTTATTTCACCTGTTTCAATCCCACTTCTTCACCCCTGTGAGCATCACCCGATGCAATGAGTGCTAAGTGAACTATTCAAATCATGAGAAATTAGTCACTTACGACTACCTCTCATGGAAATGGTCATACATGAATGACTTACTTAACGCAGTTGAATCCCAAAAATGATATCTAATATAATGCACTGCGTAAATCCCCTATACTTAAATTTGATGATTTGTTGGAGTGAGGGGCACCTATGGACAATTTCATCACTTGCTTGATGTAAATTGATCATTCCTGGAGGATAATCATTTTGGGGATTTTTTATTCCCACAAGTATGGGTTATTTTGACATTTTTTTATCCTTTTGAGCTATCTCAAGGTCGACTAACCTGTTTGTATACTTCAAGCATTTTTTTTTAGGATTTGCTTGTAAATTTATGGACATCATTTGGCTGTAGATTTTGGAAACTCAACCCAACTATAGGCACTATTGAAGTTAATATTTCTGCAACAAGCCACCCCCGAGCTAGGGCTATGAATCCAAAAATATAGGCATCTTTTTTTTATTTTTATGGCCTATCCACTCTTACCACAATCCAACCTCTCTTTAATCCTCATCCTACACTACACATAGAACCAAATCCCCTTGTTTTCAATGTAGTCCCTCGACCTACACCATCACCTTCCTAGGCTCTAGCATAGACTAGCCACGAAACCCTTGCCTAGGAATTACTTGGATTCTCAACTGTCACTAATTGTTATAAATGCCTTTAATTCCTCAGGTACACATGGCTTCCTTTAGCATAATTCATTAAAATAATAGAATCTTACCTGGGTACTCAAACAATTGTTACCATATGACCTTTGGTAGAAGACCAAGAATCCCCAAATGACAACCAAAAACCATGGAATATGTAAGCATGTTTCCAACTCAACACATGGCTCTCGAAGAAACACACGTAACTCAATTTTCACACTAACTTCAAGGTAGGTATGACATAGGATGACATAAGAAAGGAATTAAGTTAAAGAATAACATATTATAATTTTTTTTTGGCCCCTTTGAGACCCCATGGTCCCCAAGTTTCCCTCTCTTGTGGAATCATAGCAACCCCTCTTCTCTTCATTCTTGTGTGCATCCCTTGTTTTATTATATTATTACTTTCAATGTACATTTGTTACATAATACATTGCTTGGACTTTGGCAATTCATTGCAAACATGAATATATATTTCTAATCTGAAGATCATAATTGGGCTATAATGCATGTGAAAATTGTGAGCTTGGGAATATTATTGCTAGAAAAAGCTATGCATATGTAATCATAGTTTCATAATTTTTTTTCTAATAGAGTTCTCATTTATGACAACAAGATGCCATTGATGTCAAAGGGGAGCATGAGACACTAGCAGCAAGACCATCCTTGATGATCAAAGAAGCGGTAGAACTCTTTGTGAAGTAGTATGATGACTTGTCCTTTTGCAAGTTTTCATTACATGAGGATAGGGGTGTGTTACCCACCATTTTATGGGTGATATCCCCAAGAGAAAAAATTTCTCCAAGATGGTCCTCAGCAGGTAGCCAATATCCCCTTGCAGTCACCAGCTAGCTCATTGTGCCATTTCTCTGCCACCTGAGCCAGCCATGTGGTCCCTCACCCATCTGCCATGATCATATGTTTGAAGGTGGGCCTCCAAGTATGCCTTGTCACTTGGAAATTGAGTATTGTAATTTGCTTATCATGGACACTTTTGAGCATGGATTAATGGGGGGATTCAGCGGAAAGAATGGGCTAGGTCTATGCTCTTGTCCCCTAGACCCCTTTTGGGTATTAACCTTGGATTCTAGTCCCGTGGGATCACTTTTACTGACCATTTGGCTCTAGGGATGGTATTTCATGGGAAACCACGATTTTGGTTGCGTGGTCCCACTCCCTTATCCACTTATATTACCCTCTTTCCACTCATTATTATCCCATTCATCATTTCTCCCACCTAGGTCCACACTCCTCCATTGGGTCTACATAGGGTTAGCATACCCCTTCCCCTTACCCACACCTTGGGTCATGGCTTGGAATGAAGCCCGGAGGTTGATGCAGCTAAAAGAAAGATAAAAGCATTTATGGCCACACTCAACATGAAACTGTACCACAAAATGAAAAAGATGGTCGAGACAAACACATTTAGCACGTGGGAAAAAGCTAATCCGTGAGCTCTACCCCATCATCATGGTCATCACCCTGGTTCCTACAGGTTCTATTAACCTCCTTCATCATATAGGAACCCATGATTGTCCCAATCCCTTGTGGGCAATGAACCGCCCCACCTTAAAAGGGGGTATTCACTGCTACATCTCACACATCATGCTTTTACCCCTTGAGCCCCGAGCAATTAATCAAAGAAAATCATAAAAAGGCAAAAGGCATATAAGGAAGGGTGGAAAAATCAAGTTTGGGGCACCTCATGTACCATGATTTCTCCCTCCTATACATTATAAACCCAAGTTTGGGTTTCCCTCTTATTAGCTACCCTTGTACCCCAGTATGTGACCTAGGGTTGCCCCTTCTCATCCCCTACTTTATTCTCCTATATTCACATGCTACCACCTTTTGAAGGATGTACCTTGACTATATTATCCCCTTTAGAAGAAGAAACCACCTAATAGGATTATTGTTTAACCCCATTTGGAGTTTAGGAGACATTGGCACATCTCGAAGCCGATTAAGGAAGGGCAAGCCATTATGAAGTCCCCAAATTTGGTAAACTCATTATTCAATCTCTCAAATGACTTATTGTACTGAAAGGCTAGGGGACACATTGGATCTTATGCAGGATTGTAGATGGTCTCCATTTTGGGTTTGGTCTCCCTAAATGGGGTCCTAATCCTTCAAAGGGCTACATTGGCGCTTGTAGGGTGTGCGTTGAGAGCCACGGGCCTCCACATCAGCAAAAAGCACTCCATGGATCCCCACGGGCATTCAGAGATTGCTCGTGGTTCACTTATTGGACGACGAAGGTGCACCAGTCCACATGCCCAGCTGGCCCCAGATTTGCGCAATGATGTGGCATCACCTACACCATTATCGTGGCCCTTGTAGGTGATCTACAGGCATCTTTGATTTGTTTGGAGATCCATGAGGACACTTGTGTACCCCCACATGTCATTTGGAGCACCATGGGTTATTACAAGGGGCCAACCCCTTGTCCACTGCTTTTTAGGGTCCTACTCTTCATTGTGGCACCAATGGACCTCGTTAGGCCTCTTAGAGGGCCCTGCAACATGCATAGACTATTATTTGATCTCTTGAGAGGCTTACTTTTTTATTTATGAGCTAGTTAGGTGGGTTTGTCACCAAAAGTTGAATTATTAGAACATTATTTTATTTTTGGGGCTTATGTAGGCCAAGGAGGCTAATTCGAACTCCTAATTTGTGTATAAATACAAGTGAGATGAGCTCATATTTTCATCATCACTTTGGATTGGATCTCTCTCTTCTTTAGAGAAATTCACACTTTTTCTGGAGGATGAATTGGAGCTTTATGGATATATTCTCTTGGAGCTTCTCTCTTGTCAATTGTGAATGGTTGGATATATTCTGTTACATGTAAGCACATTTTTTTAATGTTATTCTTGTTTTACTTTGTCATATACATTGGACTGGGATTTTTGTTGTTCTAGGGCTAATTGTTGCATGCATTTACTGCTTAAAATTGTGGAATTTTGTCTCTATTATAGCATCTCTCAATGTTTGGGCCATGTAATATGAACAATATCTTCTAGGGGTAATTCTATCAAAGAATTTTACCTTGATAAGCCATTTCCTTTGCACATCGAAGTATAAAAGCTACAAGATTGCTTCCCCTTGACCTAGAAGGCTATACAAGTGGTCTTAAGGCCTCCTTGACTGGGATTCAAGAAATCCTACTAATATTCATCATAGACTTCATTCTCCCAAAGATTAAGCCACTAATCTACCAAAAGGTGATCACAAAAAATCACATTCTTTGACCTTCTTCTAGGTCCAGCCAAATTGGGGCACATAGGGAATCAATTTACTAACAAGCTAACCATCCAAAAGTTCGATCTCCTAGGGTTTCCTGCACTAGTGTTTCCTCAAACTCTCCTGCAATTTTGAAGTCATTTCGATGGTGGAGTTGGGAGAAAATCCAAGCCCTAGCTCCAGGATCAAACATTGCATTAGCATCCCCAAGGTCGGTACCTCATAGGATCAAACCAACACCTTGAAGTGAAAATTATTTCTTTGATCCTCTCCCCACTTTGTCTAGGGTGAGAACATCATTGGTTGATGTACTCATTCCCCCTAATCTAGACCGGGTCCACTTGGTCTCATGTGGCCCCATTCCTTTGAAAGACAATTCTTCAAGAACCATCCTGGATACCAATTACAATAAGGATTTTAGGGATTGGGAAGTTCCTTCATAATTTATATCCCATAAACCTAACCCTTGAATCCTCCTTTCATTTCCCTAGAAGACATTGTACTTTTCTTAGAAAGAAAGCAAGCCTTATCCTTCTAACTCTTCTGGGAAAGGGATTATTTGGGTGACTCCACATCATTTCACCGACTTATCCTTCATCAGTGACTCCATAATATACTGGGTCTCCTCCCATCGGTGAAAGGCCATAAATATAAGGGAGCCTTATTTGAGGTGACATAAGAAAGGAGTTAAGTTAAAGAATAACATATTATAATTTGTTTTTGGCCCCCTTGAGACCCCTTGGTTCCCAGGATTCCCTCTCTTGTGGAATCATAGCAACCCCACTTCTCTTCATTCATGTGTGCATCCATTGTTTTATTAGATTATTACTTTCAATGTACAGTTGTTACACAATACATTGCTTGGACTTTGGCAACTCATTGCAAACATGAATATATATTGCTAATCTGAAGATCATAATTGGGCTATAATGCACGTGAAAATTGTGAGTGTGGTAATATCATTGCTAGAAAAAACTATGCATATGTAATCATAGTTTTATAATATTTTTTTCTAATAGATTTCTCATTTATGACAACAAGATGTCATTGATGTCAAAGGGGAGCATGAGACACTAGCAGCAAAACCATCTTTAATGATCGAAGAAGCGGTAGGACTCTTCGTGAAGTAGTATGACGACTTGTCCTTTTGCAAGGTTTCATTACATGAGGATAGGGGTGTGTTACCCACCATTTTGTGGGTGATATCCCTAGGAGAATTTTTTTCTCCAAGATGGTCCTCAGCAGGCAGCCAACAACCCCTTGCATGTGAAAATTCTATCACTGCAGCAACTGATTTACTTTTCCTACTTATTTCACCATAAGTTATTCATGAAATTACTTCAACAAACATTAAAATAAATACTGCTGTAGATATCACACCGTAATACAGAAACACACATATGCACAAGAATCAACACATTGACACAATTATTTTGGTTTAATGTCCCCGGAAAAACCCAATGTGGGAAAACTGGTGCAGCAAGGGAGGATTTTATTATTCAGCAATTTTCTAGTACAACAAGGTGCCAAACTGGCTTACCCACAGATAGACAAATTCTCCAGCAATTCTACTGAAGTCAGCGTAGGCCCTACTGATCTCTGTGTCAGCCTGAAACCCTCTGCGTCAGCCTGAAACCCTCTGCGTCACTCCTGCAACCTCTACGTGGATGACGCAGGCCTTGCTCGTTCTACGCAGTCTCTGTTGCCTTGCGTGGCTTCCTCTGGCCCCTGCGTCTGCCTCTTCTGCCTCTCCGTTGATCTCCCATCTCTTTGTTCCGTACTTGCTGCTTCCTGACTGCCCTCCAGACCACTGGTTCAATTTCTCAGCTAACCCCGCTCCAGAAATTGAACTGACTGGTCTCCCTCAATGTGTTCTCCAAGTGAGCCTCAAGCCTCCTCTTATACTTTTCTCGTTGACAAATCAACGACCAAGATTAAGTCCCTAATCAATGACTAAGATTAGATATGGCTTGATCCATGTCTTTTGGACCATTCTAACACAGTTTCATATTAATACACATTAATATTTTATTTTCCGTAAGTTTAGACTTAGGGACTCCATTAAAATTATTAATTATTTTATTATCTCCTAAACTGTTTAGAATCTACCCAAACCCTTTCTGGTTATTGGATATCGCATGTGCCCCAACCTCTCCACCAAATTTCGTGACTAAAGCACATCAGATACTACCCCAAATCAACATTGTAGTCACTAGCTAGCTCATTGTGCCATTTCTCTACCACCTAAGCCAGCCATGTGGTCCCTCACCCATCTTCCATGATTGTATGTTTGAAGGTGGGCCTCAAGGTATGCCTTGTCATTTGGAAATTGAGTATTGTAGTTTGCTTATCATGGACACTTCTGGGCACGGATTAATGGGGGGATTCAGCAGAAAGAATGGGATAGGTCTCTACTCTTGTCCCCTAGACCTCTTTTGGGTATTAACCTTGGATTCTAGTCCCGTGGGATCTCTTTTACTGACCATTTGGCTCTAGGGATGGTATTTCATGGGAATCCTTGATTTTGGTTGCGTTGTCTTGCTCCCTTATCCACTTATATTACCCTCTTTCCACTCATTATTACCCCATTCATCATTTCACCCACCTTGGGTCATGCCCTCTTAGAATAGATGCATTATTGTCTATTAGGTCATGAATTCATTAACAGTTCATTTACTAATCAAAACATGATGAGAGCCACAATCAAAGTTTGTCATAAACCATGCTTATAACAAGGACATAACCAATAAAAATAACAATGATAGAACAACTGTTAAAACCACATATTAACAAGTACATTTACACATAAAATAAAAGAGGAAAAGAGTTTTTGTTAACATATGAAAAAGCCAACCAAGCCAGGGACTTCCACTACCACCCGACCATAGATTGGGCTGAACCAAATATTTCTTTTAGCCAATCACCCCCATGCCATATTCCAGGCATGAATTTCGGACTTACAACAAAACAACCAGGGCTTCCTCAGGCTTTACCACAATCCACCAAGGGATTCCTAGGTCTAAGCCCTCATTTATACAACCAGGCTTTACCGCAATCCTGTCAAGGGATTCCTAGGCCCAAGCAAGAAACATACACTACCAGGCTTTACCATACTCCCACCATATATCTATCCAGGGATCACTAGGCCTATACAAGCATGGATGCCTTCGGGTCTATCGACCTAAACTGTGAGGAATTTGTCTGTCTCCACCTCTAGGCTTTACCGTATATCCCGTCATTCACTAGTTGAGGATTCCTAGGCCCAACGAGGCTCCACACTCTAGAATTTACTATGTATCCCACCATTCACTTGAGGATTCCTAGGCCTAACGAGGGTATAGACAATCACGCTTTACTGCAACCCACCTTCACCGGTCTAGGGATTCCTAGGCATTGTGTTTCCTATTGACACCACCCCACTAAGTTTCGAAACCATCTAACAATCCAAATCAACCAAGTAAGAGAAGCCCCATCATGCCATGGCTATCTGGAAATTACAAGGCAAGGTTGAAAACCACTTTTACACCTGGATAAACTCATGCCAATGATAGCAAGAGAATCAAGTACACACACGCATGCCAAAACTAGAAAGGAAATCATATATGCAACTCGATACTTGCAAGTAATCCCATTGTAGCTGCTAGATCCCGCTCTTCCTTTCTTGATCTTTGCTTACCTTTGCTTTCTTGTCCTTCCTTTGCCTTCCTTCCTCCAATGTTAGAATGCTCCAAGAATGCTCTAAGTGTCCAAGAGTATGAGAGAGTAGAGAGAATAGAGAGAGAGCTCCAACACTGAACTGACAAAACGTTGTGAACTGATTCTCAGAAGCCTTTTTATCAATGAGCCCTCTATTTTCTTCAATTTCCAATATTTTTCGTTCATTTTCCTTCTCACATGCAACCTGTGACCTTTCACCTTCCTTTTCTCCTAATTTCCTTTGTTTTCATCCATAAAATGCCAATTAATGCCTCTTGCCTTTTCAAAGCCTTTGCCATTACCTTTGCCATTTTCCTTAGCCATAATAAACCAAATGAACACCCACACTAGGATGTTTAGCCCAAAATTCAACTATGAATAAGTGTCCCATGACCTTGGTTATTATTTTTCCTTTATTAATTTTATTACATGTATTTTTAATGAGGGGCTTTTACAAGAGCCTAATTACGGAATGCCATATTGAAAATGAGAGTCTATTTGATTACGTAGCAAGCTAGATGTGAGTACTATAAAGCAAGAATAAAAAATTAAATAAAGAAAATGCATCCTCTGATGTGGTGTTGTTTCCCACATGGCATCCTCTGATGCAACCATGTCACCTTCCTTTCCATCTTAGCCTTGTTATGTAAACTTGACTCGGTGAAAGAGTCAAAGTTACTTGGACAACAATAGTGGTTTTTGGCACATGGTTTTGGTTTCCCATGGTTTTGTTTTGATCCAAACTCCATGTTCCTTCTTTGTGGTACTTATTCATGGCTTGCAGGTCAAATATTTGAATGTTGTTGAGTCTTTTGTGATTCCTATGGTAGAAAAAAAGCATGGCTTAGAGTATGTAGATAGCTTGTATTTTATTATATTGCATTGATGCTGAGGCAGAAGTGATGAGTTGTAGAGAAATTTCTTGTTCCTCTTGTCAGCATGGCCACCATCGGATCACTTCTATGTCAAGAACAAGATTCTATTTGAGGGATGGAGTAGAAGAAGAAGAATAATGGCTCGTAACAAGGATAATGGAAGGTCTATGCTAAACATATTCTTGATATTCAAGAACAAATAGAAGAAAAAGGACAAGGAGAGATGTTCATTCCTTGCCTCAGAGCTTTGCGATCTCGCAGACGGAGACAAATGGAGGCATAAGATAATTTGAGAGATTGTAGGAAAGGTTATGGGGATTCAAAACCCAGAACTCAATGAACACCAACTCTAGGAACTCAACAACAAAATCAGCAAGAGATTAGGGAAAACTAGAAATGGGAAGCTTAGATCATAGAGCTTGGCAACCCAAATTATGTCAAAGGAGGGGCCAAGATGAAGTACTTTGAAGAAAACGGGGTTGATGTAGCCACTAATACCAACAAGGAACTTGGTTATAAGTACTTCAAGGCAAAAAATTTCCTCCCTAGTGTCAAAGAGTTATTCGATAAAGCCCGAAGGCAAAGAAAAGGAGGTCGAGGTATACAAGAAAATTGATGCCAATTATCATGGTTACATGGTGGTGGTGGTGGTGGTTGGGCGTGTCCCCCAACCTATGACATCCTTAGCTCCACTGCCCATGCAATGTCCCCATGTCACAGATGTACCTCCATCGTGTGGGCCAAGACTGTCTGAGGTGGATAGGAATGCATGCCTCTAAGCCAGCTCGGTAAACTCCATCTCTAGCTTCTTCCAATCTGTAGTGACTCGCCCAAGGGAGTACAGCCATTGGACACCCATCACCATGTTGGTGTCTAGCACATCGACCACACAGGAGTGGTCCATCATCGAGTAGTTCCCCATAACTACTGTCAAAGCAAGCACATACCGAGTAATTGCATGGTACAGTCACCTGGTACTAGGACTGAAAAGCCCTCAAGCTTAATCGTGGTGAGGCCCCGCCTCTGAACCAACTGGGCATCTATGAAGTTGTGGTTAACTCCACTGTCAACTAGGACTGACACCCGCTGCCCCTGTATGGTGCCTCTGATCCTCAATGTCAAGAATTTGGGAACCCCGCATAGAGAAGCAAGGACTCCCCCGGATGGGGCAAAGGATGCCCATCCCTTTGGAGGTCGTGGTGGTGGCCCTCTTTCTGTCGAACTCTCACGATCTCCAACACTACACTCCGGCTCCATCTCGTCCTCCTGGTCACTATATGAAAAGACCTCAATATAGTGTGCTTTGTCGGCAGTGCACCAATGGCCTGGTGCTCAGGGCTCCCTACATGTGAAGCACAACTTCCTCCTCCTGAGGTCCTTTCGTGTCTCATCATCTAGCTACCCCCACCCCTGTGTGGTCCTCTGAGGTGGATGTCTAGTCTCAGGCCCCTTCTATGGGAAAGGGGTCCATGCAGGGAAAGGCGCTCTGTTAGGCCCCTATACTACTAGTGTAACCCCTTATTATTATTAGTACAACCCACTTATTAAATTGATGTACCCATGTAGTGCCCATATTGTTACTATTGTGCCATATATAAGCCCACTATTGTTATTATTGTGCCCTTACATTATTATTGTTATGTCGGCTCTGATTATGTTATGACCCCTTAGACTCCTATATATAGAAAGGAGGTCTTTTCATTTGTATCATCCAAGAATTGTTCATTTATGTAATGTAAAGGAGGTTTCCCCCTCGAAGAGGCTAAATTCTAAGGCGTTGATCTATCTTTTCTATCTTTCTTGAGCTGGTTTCATAACATTTGGTATCAGAGCTTTGGATTCTAGGGTTTCACTGCTCCAAACAGGTCATTGTGGCATTTTCGCTATAACTTTTTTCTGTGACATTTCAGAAGTCGCAAAAAAAACCCATTTGAGAAGAAATCGCATTGAACCTTGGGTCCGAATTTCAGAGCTTTTCGCGCGATATTTGCGGAGATATGATCTGAGGAAGTTGGTCTTTTTGCAGACTCCTGAATTACATTCAAAACAGGGGACCTAGGGAAAATCGTCATAACTTTCTCTCTGGGGATTGGATTGAAATTTCGTAAGAAGGTACAGAAAGAGGACGGACTGTAGTTTCTTGTATGCGTGTTTCAGATCCAAAGGTTGAAACAGTGACTCGTGGCACGTCGTACAAGTTTGCTCTACTGAACTAGTCTAAAAGCAAGTCACTGTGGGAGATTTCACATAACTCTTTCTTGGAGAATCCAATTTGGATCAAACTGGTGGCATTGGAAAGAGGACATAGAGGGCTACTACAGGTAGCAATTTTAGAACTTAAATATTTGCAAGTACAGAGTTACAGTCATTTCAAGATCGAGGTCCTAAAATCAAGAAAAAGCAAGATGAGGAAGTTTGATGGCAAGGATCCGGTAAATTGGATACTTCAGATGGAGCAATATTTTGATCTACATGGTGTACCACTATTACAAAAGGTATGTATTGCATCTTCATATTTAGAACCGGATCAATTTTTATGGTATAAAGGGCTTTGTTCTCGTAAACAACTTGTTACGTGGTCAATTCTCACGGAGGAAATGATAGCACATTATGAGGATACAAAGAGCAACACCTTCTTTAGAGCAACACCACAACAATTGGAAAGAGTAAAAGGGCTTTGTGACATATTTGAAATTAAAATTATGGCAACAAGGAAGTCTACCCCTCACAACTTTAAAGATGGACGTGTTGTTTCTCCTAGCCTTCCACAACCTACAAGGGTTACACCACAACAATTGAAAGAAAAAAGAGAAAAAGGGCTTTGTTACAATTGTGACAACAAATGCACTAAAGGTCATAAGTGTGCTAAGAAGAAATTATTTTACATAGAATATGAAGAGGAGGAAGAAAATGATCAAGAAACATCAAAAGAAGAAGATATACGCCAGGACCGCACCCCAAAGAAAGAAGAAATGAATCAGACCATATCTTGTAAGGCATTGGCAAGAATTACCAATCCTCAAACTCTCAAGATAGAAGGACATATCAAGAAGAAAAAGGTGCAAGAAGTGAAAGATCACATTGAGAAAGAAGAAATGAACCCAACCATATCTTGTAATTCATTGGTCGAAATTACCGCTCCTCAAACTATCAAGATAGAAGGACATAAGAAGAAAAAGGTGAAATAAGTGAAAGATAACATCGAGAAAGAAGAAATGAATCCAACCATATATTGTAATTCATTGGTCGAAATTACCACTCCTCAAACTATCAAGATAGAAGGACATATCAAGAAGAAAAATGTTCAAGAAGTAAAAGATCCCATCGAGCATCAAGAAATGAATCTGACCATATCTTGTAAAGGATTGGAAGAAATTACCACTCCTCAAAATCTAGAGATAGAAGGATATATCAAGAAGAACAAGGTTCAAGCAAAGAAAGATCACATCGAGCATCAACAACAAGTTCTCCAACTTTTAAAGGATAACGCCACTTCAGTGTAAAATCAAATGAAACAACAGGTAGATCAACATCGTAGTGAAAAATGTTTTGATGTAGGTGATTGGGTATTTTTACTGCTACATCTCAAGCAAGCTATTTATGAGAAGGAAATGTTGGCAATACTACATGCACTTAAAAAATGGCGACCTTACCGAATGGGAAGACTCTTCAAGGAAGAGGATGTGGGAGCATTGTTTTGTGCTATTTCTATTATCCAACCAGATTGGATAAACGAAGCAAGGGATGAATGGAAGAAGGACGAAGAAGTATGGCCATTTATTCAAAAGTTGCAAAAGATCCCAATTCAAACAATATTGCCAGAAATTGAAGAAGAAGGAAAAATCATATTGGAACTTGGAGCAGTCATAGAAACAAGAACCCGACAGCTACGAAATCGATCAATTTCAGAGTATCTCATCAAGTGGAAGAACTTACCCACTGAAGATTCCACATGGGAGGACAAGAATTTTATACAGAAGCATCAAGAACTACTCAAGCGTTGAGGACAACGCTTTTTGAAGGAGAGGGGCATGTTAGGCCCCTATACTACTAGTGTAACCCCTTATTGTTATTAGTACAACCCACTTATTATATTGATGTACCCATGTAGTGCCCATATTGTTACTATTGTGCCATATAGAAGCCCACTATTGTTATTATTGTGCCCTTACATTATTATTGTTATGTCGGCTCTGATTATGTTATGACCCCTTAGACTCCTATATATAGAAAGGAGATCTTTTCATTTGTATCATCCAAGAATTGTTCATTTATGTAATGTAAAGGAGGTTTCCCCCTCGAAGAGGCTGAATTCTAAGGCGTTGATCTATCTTTTCTATCTTTCTTGAGCTGGTTTCATAACACGCTCTAGTCTTAGGGATGGCCCCCTGTAGATCTCTGGTGCACAGAACTGCCTCCTGCAGCGTGGAAGGTCTGCGTGACTTCACTAGTCCATGTAGGGGTTCAAGTAAGCCCTCAATGAAGGTGTATTATTAATTTTAGGTATGTTCTATGCTTAGAGCAATTTATTTCAATTTTCACAGTTAGCTCCATATCTTTTCTAGATTAGTAATCACATCAGGGTTAAAGTAAACTGTAGATAGAACAGAAACATAAATCGCAGAAGACAAGCCAAGACAAGGGGACACAAGATGTGGCGCCAGCCAAGGACAAACCCCAATGTGGGGAAACCCTTGATAAATTCTTCTTCTATGTTCTTCAATAGTTCAGTAGAGAGAGAGATAGAGTACAATGATTTTAAATCAATACTTGACTTTCCAAATAGGAGATCAGACATCAGAGATCTTCATCATGAAGATGACACAATGAGGTTGCAGATCTGATCCCAAGGACTGAAGATATGCAGCAGATGAATAGCTCAGTCAATTACCCAGATTACTAAATGTTTCCTTCCATAAGGCTCTCCTTTCTTTGTTGCTTCACTGATCATGTCAAGGCTACTAATCTGGTACCTTTCATAAGGACTGGTGCATGGCAGACCTGATCATTTGTTAGGGCACAAACTCTGAGAACCACAACACCTTAAATATACCCCACATTTCACCTGATTACTGCTACTAGCCTTCATACAATCCTCCAATGATACGCTGCCTTATAGGGTTGCTTACCTTCTGAACGTAGCGACTAAAAAGGCCTCCAACTGCTGGCTATGGCCTGCAACCTAGCCCAGCAGTGGACTGTAGCTTTAGTCCCTTCAAACAGTGATCCAAACAGCCCCTTAAACAACTGTCCCTAGCTCCTCCTTTTTGCGGATTCTTCTGCCCAGCATACCGAGATCAAGAACAGCTTGATCATGCCCAAACAATCCTGAAATAGGCCACGCTGTCACCTACAGCAATGTGGCATTATGTCAGCGGCTTAGGTGACAACAACTGGGTCTCTTGGAGCTGCGTATAAGGGCTTCCCTTACTGCAGCTAAGGGCACTACTAGACAGCTGCTTAAGACCTCCATTTGTTGTGGCTGGAACCTCCTTCTTTGACTGCGGCTAAGGCAGATTATGACTGTGGATAAGGAGTCTCTTTCTTGCTGCGTATAGGGTCAATAGACAGCGGATTCAGGCCTTCATTTAGGGCCTATATTAGCCCTCCTCTCATCTGCGGATTGAGCCTCTTGAGACAGTGTATAGGGGCTTATTCATGCTGCACATAAGTCTCCTATTTTTTGCGTGTAGATCTCCTCATAAGCCTGCGGCTTACTGCGGCTAGGGCATCACTGTGGCTAGGGCATCATCTGTGGCTAGGGCATCACTGCGGTTATGGACAGACTTCTCTGCAGCTACCTTTGTCTCCTTTTCTTTGCCCCCAAGCACAGTCTCCTTTGCATCAATTGTAGACCGAATGATGAGCCTTCTTCTTGCTGCGTATAGACTTCTCCATGACAGCTTCTAGGGCTTCTTCCATAGCTGCATTTAGATCTAGGGCATCATTCTTACATAGGCCTGCGTATACTTCTTAGTGTCTCTCCTTCACCAAAAACCCAAAGACGTGGAGAGGAGGAGATCACATGAAGAGTATGTGAGTGTATCAAATGACTTCAAGTCCTCTTCTATTTATACTAAAACGTAGAGGTTGAATGGACATGACTGTTGGGCTTCTGAGCCTACATAAGTTGCTGGCCGACTTGACAATTTGTCTTATAACACAAATAAATTCATAACTTCATGAATACTTATCAGAATCGGATGATCTTTAGATCAATCCTACACCTCTCGATGAGAGGGATCCAAGAAAGATATCAGCTGCCATAAATAAGATGACCCACATGGAGTTTGGCCCTAGTTGCCAATTTTAACACTCCCTCTCAACTAGGGAGAACTCCATCTGTTGATCCATATGTCCAACTGTACTATCTTTGCCATCAGTGCCTTGCACTGCTCTGCTCTGCTCTGTTCTACTCACTCTGCTCAGCTCAGCTCTACTCAGCTCAGCTCTGCTCAGCTCAGCTCTGCTCAGCTCAGCTCTACTCAACTCAGCTCTACTCAGCTCTGCTCTGCTTTTCTCAGCTCAGCTCTGCTCAGCTCAACTTTGCTCAACTCTGCTCAGCTCAGCTCTGCTGAACCATGAAGAAGAAGAATTGATTGAGAATGTCTCATACCATTCTCCACTGACCCTAAGTCAGTCTTAGAGTGTTTACCACTGGTCCCAGACCAGTCCTCTACTGACCCAAAGTCAGTTTCAGAGTATGTACCACTCTCACTGGTCCCAGACCAGTATCATTGATCCCAAATCAATGAAGGTCATCCTAGCATAGGGAGTACGGTAGATACAATGATGCATCCATCGGTACTACTATGGTCCCTATCCTCATTTCCCTACTCATTGATCAGATGAGAGGTACTTCCCATGAGTCCCAGACTGCATGGGTAAGATGCCTCGACAGGAGAACTAATCATCCTGTCCACAGGAGAATGAATCATCCTGTCAAGTGGATGCCATGGAGAACTAATCATCCTAGTCTACAAGAGAAAGAATCATCTTGTTTCACAATCACCACGAAAACGAATCATCCTGGTCCATAGGAGAACGAATCATCCTGGTCCATAGGAGAATGAATCATCCTATTCCACAGTCGCCATAGAGAATGAATCATCGTGGCCCATAGGAGAACTAATCATCTTGTTCATAGTGCACCACTAGGGGAGGGTGAGTCACCCTGTGGTCGTATGTTGCTCCAATAAGTACCCCAAGCCCCTAGAGGTCACAGAGCTCAATGTATGCAACATGCAGGACCCTTATAAGAAGGTCTCTCAACGACTCCAAGTCGTTCGGGAAAGTTATAGATTTGAACTTTCCCCGGTGCTTTGACAAAAAATGTCTGCAACCTGTACATTAGTCTCAATGTGATGGAGCCTCCTCGCTCATCGACTTACCATATCCCAGATAAGGCAGTATTCGATGTCTATCTGCTAGAGCAATCATCGAATACGGGATTCCTCAATAATCGAATCCCACCTCTGGTTGTCACAGATAATCACAGTGGCTAAGTCACCTGACACGGGGATTCGGGACACGTAGGATTCGGGATTCGTGGTGTCGGATTCGGGACACGCTGACCCCCGGAACAAGACACGTTAGGACACGTTATATATTATTTTATTAAGAAATATATATATATATATATATATTTAAAAATATATATATATATATATATATATATATATATATATATATATATTAAAAATTAGTTATTAGCATATTTCTTACACAAATTTTAATTAATGATACAAATTTATTGATTTCAAACATAGATCTTCATCTATAGCTATTAGCATGCATAGTACATACAAAATTCAAATAAATGTCAGTGGTACTAGTCACATAAATGATAAATCTATTAAAAATTTAAATCATGATTCATAATTCATAACTGAAAGACAACTTACAACTACAAGATAGTAAGATAAACACACTGACAACTGTAGTTTTCTCATTAAGTCATCAAATCAAAATCTGTTACATAGGTAGTGTTGGTGCAATGCCAATGGCAAATAGAAATAGAAAATATAAAACAACTATAGGTATACAAGCCTCAAGGCATCAATCAACATCAGAATCAGCATCACTGTCCCCATCATCATGGTCCCCACTGCTCTCCTCTGCATCCTCCTCCTCCCCTGGTATGGAGGTTGACCCCTCTAAGTCATCAAAACTAATAGGGTCTAGCACTGGATCACCGAGATCCATGTTGGCCAATGCCAACTCAACAGTGGTGTCCAGACCCATATCTTCAGGAAAGACATCCCACATCTTTGTCTTTCCCCTCAACCACTCTTCCCTCTGCCTGTAAATAAGACGAAGGTTGGTGTGCACATACACCATTGTCTCTGCCCTGGACTGCTCAAGCCTGTTCTTCTTCACAGTATGCAAATTCCCATATGTGCTCCAATTCCTCTCGCAACAAGAGGATGAAGTCACCTGAGAGAGGAGCCTCATGGCTAACTGCTGAAGAGGAGGGTTTGTTGCCCCATGATTTGCCCACCAAGAGTAGGGCTTCTTAAGCCCCTTGTCTCTAATCACATCATAACCTCCAAATCGACCAGTGCCAGTGGAAAACTCTGCAAAGGCATCCTCCACCTCAGCAAGCAATGCACTATCCTGATAAATCCGCTTCAATGCCTCTTTCCTCCCCTATGAGATTTCACCATCCATGTGAGGAGGGAATCTGTGGGAAGGTCCACCATTCAGCCACTCATGGCTGTAGTATTTGGGGTTCAATGAGTGAGCCAAACAATGTAAAGCTGTACAATTCTTGTCCCATCTGCGGACAAGAATATCATGTATGGTATCGTAGAAGGCCTCTGGTGATGTCTCATACGGGGGGCACTCACTCTGTAGAATAATGCTCCTCACAGACTCAATCATGGAATCCCATCCCTCATAAACCTCTCCTAGGATGGGTTTGTCTGTATCTGCAACTCGAAGCAAAGAGATGATAGGGTCCATGATCTGAATAATTAGATCTACCCTCTCCCACCAAGCATCATCTAGTACCGTGTCCTTCACTCTTTTAGAGGCTGCCTGATCTGTCTTTCTCCAAAAAGACCAAAACTCAGAAATAACCATGGACCCAAGAGCAGTCTTGACCTCCCTCAACCTCTTCAACATCATGAATGAAGATGCAAACCGTGTATCAACAATCTTCAACAATGATAGATTGTTGTACTCCTTGTAGATAGTGAGGGCATTTGTATGATTTTGCACAAAGTTACGGATATGTCTTGCATCCTCAATAATGCTTCCAATCTGAAGCACATCAAAAGCAATGGATTTCAGTGCTAAGTTCAATGAATGGACAATGCAAGGTGTCCAAAACACTTGTGGATATTTAGCTTCCACAATCATGCCAGCCGCCTTGCAAACAGGTGCATTATCTGTAATGATTTGCACACAAGAATCAACACCTACCTCTTCAACAACTCTAATAAATAACTCACCCATAAATTGTGCATCCTTGTATTCGCCAAGTGTATCCACTGCTTTCAGGAAAACTGGACCATTCAAGGAAGACACCATGAAGTTGATGATTGGGTGTCGTGCTGGATCTGTCCATCCATCAGAAACAATGCTAACCCCAGATGTTGGCCATGATGCCTTAATAGGCTCGAGCATTTTTTGCACCTCTTTTTTTGCCTTCGTCAACAATGTGGTTCTCAGCTTCTCTGACCCAGGAGGCACATACCCTGCTGGAGCCCCTTGAGTTAGAGCTCGGCACATCTCAACAAATAAAGGTGAACGTGCAACATTAAATGATATGAAGTTTTGATAGAAGAAGAAGGCAATGGTGAGATCAAGCTCTTCCCGTCTCTCTTTTTGGAAAATCCTGTCCATTGGACCAAGTGATCTTCTTTTTAATGCTTGTCCCCCAGTAGAAGTAGAACTCTCAAATGGAAATTTGGTGGTGGCTTTCCTCAAAAATGGAAGGGGGTCTTCATTCTTGCCCTTGGGTGCTTTTGATTTTGAAGCCAGTGCCACATGTTCCATACCAACATTGGCCTCCTTTTCCAATTCTTTTCTCTTTTGTGAAGTAATAACTTTACAAGATCCAATCCCACAACCAGGTATAGCCAACAAATGTGATTTCACACGGTGATATGTGCTTTTGAAAGAAATGTTACAAAAGTTGCATTTCCATTGCACATTGCCTCCTCCCTTTCCCTTGCTGTTTGGCCCATCCTCTCTTGTGACATATTTCCACAATGGATATTTTTCATTGTCTTTAAGTCCTCTTCCCTCAACATTACTTGCAGCAGACTCTGATGATATTGGGGGAGGAAGAGCATCTCTACCCATGACATTCTTGCCCTTCCTTGCTGCCCCTGCCTTTGATTGAGCCATGTTACCTCAACCTGTAAAAAAAATGAACAAACTGCTGTAAAAATGAACAAACTGCTGTATTACGAAACTATTTACCTAAATTTATATACATATACAATGAAAAGGCAGCAAAGTTTGTCTTGTTTATTCTCTTGTTCTGGCCACAGAGACTTTTCTCTTACAGGCGGCAGAATTTTGTAACAGCTCTCTGTCAGTCGTTTTATGCTTCTGAGACAAGACAGGGTTTCAGTGAATGTTTCTTTTGATCAAGCGAAGTTCTGTGCTCTCAAGGATAAGCTCGCAAGTCTGGCAGTGAGTTGGATAAAGTGGAGGGCTCAGAACCTAGGGCATTTAGCTTAGTGATATAATCTGCCACTCCCCCTACAATTAACTCCTCGATGCCGACTGTTGCAATAATATTGAACACCACATCCATATTTAAAGTTATTAATAATAAAATTGAACTCACATTAACTTTAGAATTCAATATAATTTATTTTGACAACATATTTACCAGCATATTCAGGATATTCTTTTGACACAGGGATTCCTCTTAGACTCGATGGCAGCTAAAATACATTATACGCCCTATGTCATTTGAAACACGAAGACCGATTTCGATTTTAATTTGACAATATTTGACATTTAACTTCTGCTGTCCAATGTCACTCAGATAGTCTGTCTTTGGACGCTAAGAAGAAGCTGCAATCAAGCAATGAAATTTAATGAAAAACACTTATTTGATATTAAACTGTTTTTGATTCTTGAAGTATTGCCGACGCCGTATTAAAATTATCAATGCGAGTTCTAAACTGTAAATTTTTTAAACCCGTGGGCCGTTACAGTTAAGGTGTAAACCTACAGTTTCTAATGATTAATATGTTATTGTCATAAAACTGAAATTGTAAACCCGTTAAATTGTAAACCCGTATGATTTAAAACAGGCTACGAATCAGTGCTTACCTGTAGTTTAACGATGCGGCGATGCCTGACCAGTGACGCAGTGACGTTGGGTGGAACTGGACTGTGGTCGTTCGGTGGTTCGCTCCTCGCAGCAACAAAGAATGATCATTCACGCAGCTCGACGCCCCTTTTTAACATTGCAGAACCCTCAAAACGAATCACAAAACCCTCAAAACGCGTCGAAAAACCAGGACTCGCTTTCCAGGATCGAGACACGATTTCTAAATCGGGGCACGTTACGGGACACGACGTGCCACAATAGGACACGACGTGCCCTCCAATCCTGACACGAATCGGCACAGAATCGTGTCCGATTCGACCGATTCGGGATTCGTAGCCTGTTTTGAGCGAATCCGGTTTCGTAGCACAGTGGTGTTCATCATGTGTATAAACAGCTCACTTAAGAGCTTCTGCAACCATGCAGCTTCACACGAGATCATACTCGTAGCTGTGTATTCAGTCTCGGCGGTGCTTATAGCAACCGATTTCTGCTTCCTGCTCATCCATGATATCGAAGTAGAATCTAAAGAGAACCAGCACTGAGAAGTGCTCTAATGATCCTCCACACTGCCTGCCCACTCAACATTTGAATAATCATGCAGTTTCATATTTCCGGCAGTGTATCTCAATCCATAAGAGATTGTGCCCCGAAGATATCTCAGAAGATTCTTGGCACCAATCCAGTGAGGCTCAACCAAATATGAGCTCACCATGCTAACTGCAAAACATATGTCCGGACGGAAGTTCACCAAGAACATCAACGCGAATGAGTTTATGAAACTCAAAGGCATTTCCCAAATCTGGTTCGACATCACTACCATATAACTTCTTAAAGTTAATATCCCCGAGGTAGTCACAAGCTTGCAATTTATCATTCCACATTCGGAATCCAACTCCCTCTTACTTCTACAAATGATAGGGTCTGCACCTGTCAGAAATAGGTCGTCCTCATAAGGTTCCGGTATGAGAGGTCTATCATCCACAACCTTCGGGTAATGGTTTGGATCGGTTTCACTCCTAGTGAATCTCAGCTTCATCTGACAGCTATCAATCCTCTCATACTATGCCCAGGGAGTTTTGCTTCAAGCCATAGAGGGCTTACTTCCTCCTATATACATGAGATTCCCGATCACGAATCTCAAACTCCTTGGGTTGTTTCAAACCTGTGGACCTGCTACATGAGGGGAATGGTCCCCTTGTAATATTTTCCTTTCGTACATCTCAGACATGTACTTTCATGCTCTTTTTGAATTCAGGCATCCCTGTCACCATCTGACTCACAGACCTTCAGTGCTATGTGTCAATGGACATGGTCCCCAGTGGACTTCCTACAACTTGATACAACCCTGAACTCAAAAACATCTTTGAAAATTCTATTTTCAAACAGGTACCTTTCCATCAATGAGTGCCACCCTGAAACCTTTGACTTCCATTGCTGAAATGGACACCAGGTTATTCTTGCGATCAGGTACATAAAAGAGATTCTGTAAATGAATTGAGTTACCCTCATTCAATTGAGGGATAACATTCCCTACACCCTTTCCGTGGTAGGTCGCATCGGCTCCAAGTATTATCCCACGATTGTTTCCATCTCTACCAAATTAGAGAGTGCACCCATCTATCCGATGAAGTGCCTTGAAGCACTACAATCAATAAGCCAGATTCCCAAAGAATCTGAAGGAGAGGGCAAATACAAGATAATGCTTCTTTATCTTATCAGAAACAACATTTGATTCTTCATACCTGGGGTTCCTTGCTTTCTTTGAAGAGTCGACCATTTCCTTGATGACTTGCATTACCTTTCATTCCTTTGATCATTGAAGATGTCCCTAGAATGATTGTTATCTTCATCAAGAGATGTGTCTCTGCCATTCAGACACTCCTTCACATAATGGCCGAACTTATTGCAACCAAGGCATCCGCCTTTCCTTCCACCCTTAGATCCGAACTTCCCGATGAAGTGATCTTTAGGTAGGCCATCAAAAACTTCCGCTGTGCCATTCTGATAATATTCTCTGCTTCAACTTCACCCTCGGTGAATTTGAAGAGGGATGAGGAATCCACTGATCCTTTTGTCCTTTCCCAACTGTCTTCGGTGATTGCTATTTCACTCTTGCTTGGGCATTGTCTTCACCTCAGCTCTGATACCATGTTAATTTTAGGTATGTTCTATGCTTAGAGCAATTTATTTCAATTTTCACAGTTAGCTCCATATCTCTTCCAGATTAGCAATCACATCGGCATTAAAGTAAACTGCAGATAGAACATAAACATAAATAGCAGAAGACAAGCCAAGACAAGAGGACACAAGATGTGGCACTAGCCAGGGACAAACCCCAATGTGGGGAAACCCTTGATAAATTCTTCTTCTATGTTCTTCAATAGTTCAGCAGAGAGAGAGATAGAGTACAATGATTTTAAGTCAATACTTGACTTGCCAAATAGGAGATCAAACATCAGAGATCTTCACCATGAAGATGACACAATGAGGTTGCAGATCTGATCCCAAGGACTGAAGATATGCAACAGATGAACAACTCAGTCAATTACCCAGATTACTGAAGCTTTCCTTCCATAAGACTCTCCTTCCTTTGCTGCTTCACTGATCATGTCAAGGTTGCTAATCTGGTACCTTTCATAAGGACTGGTGCATGGCAGACCTGGTCATTTGTTAGGGCACAAACTCTGAGAGCCACAACACCTTAAACATACCCCACAGTTCACCTGATTACTGCGGCTAGCCTTCATACAATCCTCCAATGATACGCTGCCTTATAGGGCTGCTTACCTTCTGAATGCAGCTACTAAAAAGGCCTCCAACTGCTGGCTATGGCCTGCGGCCTAGCCCAGCAGTGGACTGTAGCTTTAGTCCCTTCAAACAGTGATCCAAACAGCCCCTTAAACACCTGTCCCTAGCTCCTCCTTTTTGCGGATTCTTCTGCCCAGCATACCGAGATCAAGAATAGCTTGATCATGCCCAAACAATCCTAAAATAGGCCACGCTATCACCTATAGCAATATGGCATTATGTCAGTGGCTTAGGTGACAGCAACTGGGTCTCTTGGAGCTGCGTATAAGGGCTTCCCTTACTGCGGCTAAGGGCACTACTAGACAACTGATTAAGACCTCCATTTGTTGTGGCTGGAACCTCCTTCTTTGACTGCGGCTAAGGCAAATTATGACTGTGGATAAGGAGTTTCTTTCTTGCTGCGTATAGGGTCAATAGACAGCGGATTCAGGGCTTCATTTAGGGCCTATATTAGCCCTCCTCTCATCTGCGGATTGAGCCTCTTGAGACAGTGTATAGGGGCTTATTCATGTTGCACATAAGTCTCCTCTTTTCTGCATGTAGATCTCCTCATAAGCCTACAGCTTACTGCGGCTAGGGCATCACTGTGGTTATGGACAGACTTCTCTGCGACTACCTTTGTCTCCTTTTCTTTGCCCCCAAGCACAATCTCCTTTGCATCAATTGTAGACCGAATGATGAGCCTTCTTCTTGCTGAATATAGACTTCTCCATGAGAGCTTCTAGGGCTTCTTCCATAGCCACGTTTAGATCTAGGGCATCATTCTTACATAGGCCTGTGTATACTTCTTCGTGTCTCTCCTTCACCAGAAACCCAAAGACGTGGAGAGGAGGAGATCACATGAAGAGTATGTGAGTGTATCAAATGACTTTAAGTCCTCTTCTATTTATACTAAAACGTAGAGGTTGAATGGACATGACTGTTGGGCTTCTGAGCCTACATAAGTTACTGGCCGACTTGACAATTTGTCTTATAACACAAATAAATTCATAACTCCATGAATACTTATCGGAATCAGATGATCTTTAGATCAATCCTACACCTCTCAATGAGAGGGATCCAAGAAAAATATCAGCTGCCATAAATAAGATGACCCACATAGAGTTTGGCCCTAGTTTCCAATTTTAACATGTATACCCTCTTAGCCTCTGATAGATCCAAAACCATCAGTGACACTCGTAGAAAATCTGAGATGTACTGCTCCGGGTTGCCTGTCTGGCGCAGTTGGGTCAACTCCGTGAAATGGGCTTCTGGATCTCTCTGGTCAAAACGTTCCACCATCCTCCTGGTGAAATACTCTAAGAAGCCACATTGGCATGCCCTAGGGTGGCTAAGCCATGAAACCACTAGTCATGGGCTTCCCCCTCCATATGTTGCATGGCCATCTTGATGGCTTCCTGTTCTGTTATCTAGTTGAGCTTGAAGTAGGTGTCCATCTTCTCAACCCAAGCCCTAGCAGTGCACTTGGCAGTGCCATCGAAAGTAGGGAAGTACATCCTCCCTATGGTCCTTTGCAGCTCATAGCTCTGTGTCCCTTGTCCTCCATAACCCTTGTTCTTCTCACTCTGCTTGAGCTTGCAGAAATCTCTGAAAGAGATTGCTTCCCTGAAGTCTGCATCCATAGATTTCAACTCTCTGAAATGATCTCCCATCTGTGTGGGGTCTTCACCCCTTGCTGGTTCGATTTGTGCCACTGATACGAAAGAGGGTAGTGTGGCTCGAGTTGGCCCACTAGCCGATGGGTGTTGTGTTGCTAGTGAGGGGTGATCGAATGGCTGGGAGGCTCCAGAAGTTTCCACAAATAGAAACCCTCTCGGAGTGGTCCTCTCTCTATTTTGCAGCTTTATCTCCTCCAACATCTCTTTCTGGCCCTTGGCTAAGTCATTCAAGGCCCTTATGAGGTTGTCGAAAGCCATCTCTTTCCTGATCTCGGGTTCCACCATGTCCTCTTCCACCACTGGTTTCCCTCTGTCCTCCTTGTTTGGAGTAATCTACAACTCTCTTTCTCTTCTCCTGTACCTCTGCCTTATGTATGTAATGTTTTGCTGGTCCCCTTCTCTCATAGGAAAAAATCACCACAACTGAGCCAAGAACTAGGCTCTGATACCACTGTAATGTTCCTAAGTAGAAATACAAGTGATATACAAGCATGCAATCAGTTCAACAATTTTAAAAATGAAATAGATACTAAGCGCCCATGGAAATGCTGGAAATTATGAACTGTTGAGCCATTTTATTACTTCTTTGAGGGCAAAATACAATAGAAAATAGAGTGGTGCAGCTAGGCTTGTCTCAATGGACAAGCATGACCAAACCCAGGTCAGAAATAGCTGAACTAATGGCTGCTACAAGTATTCCACCAATCTGCACTGCGTTGTCCAGAAAACTGCCCTTTCTGCTGACTTCAAATGGCTGGAAATACCACTTCCCTTGCTCAGAAAATTATGAGATTCGAGCTCCTGACTCCTTGGCCTAAACCGAAAAAACCCATGAAGGAATGTAGCTGTTTAAGATTTCTGAAATTTGACCCCCAAGGAGCCCAACTTCAGCTGTAACTGCAAATCCTCCTGGAAAATGTCCAAAAGTGCTGGGTTGATCCCTATTACAAATTCCCTGACTTCCCGGATGAGTTTCGGGGTTGTAGCACTTGCTCCCAAGACCCACGAAAATGATGGACAGGTCCTCTGCGCTGTCTCCCCAAGCCTGAAATTTGAACTGTTGGGTTGTTGGCTCCAAAACTCTCAAGAAATGCTGGCCTAATGTTGTCCTTCAGATCCCTTAGCTTTCCTGGCAAGTGATTGATCTGTGTGGCTCAAACTCCTCTTGCATAATCTTCTGGTGGCCCAGAAATACGCATTCCCTGTGTGTCGCTGAATCGTAGTGCTGTAACAAACTCCTGGATCTCCTGAAAACGCTGATGGAACTTCCTTCCTAGGGCAGACACTTAAGGTCCCCCAAAGGTAAGGTTGAATCTCCCGCTTGAGAGATTCGTGGCTAAACAACCATTTGACTCAGCTAAGCAGCAGAGCAAACAGTCAAGTAATTTCGATTTACAAGGTGAATGAAGGAATCCAAATGAGAGCTTCCTCCTCCTTTTATCTTCGTGGGCCTTCCTTGTTTCATGTGGCCCCTCCATCCAGCACTTCGAATTTCCTCCAAGCCATTCGAATGACCTAGTTTGAATTCCCACGTGGGTGGCCCCCACCTTCCACTAGCAACCAAATTAAGTCAAATTTCCTCCTAAGTCCCTAAGTTGAAAATGTTGGGTTCTTTTCCTTAGGCAAAATTGTACAAAAAAATGTAGAGACACCTTGCTACAAATGTGTTTGAGAAGGGACATGACAAGGGCAATGAATTGCCCTACCTCAAAAGGGGTAGATATTGCTATATTATACACATCATGTTGTTGTCCTTTGAGCCCCGAGCAGTTAATTAAAGAAAATTCATAAAAGTCAAAAGGCATATGAAGGGTGGAAAAATCAAGGTCGGGGCACCTCATGTACCATGACTACTCCCTCCTATACATTATATACCCAGTTGTGGGCTTTCCTTTATCTAGTTATCCCTATGCCCCATTATGTGGCCCGTGGCTGCCCCTCTCATTCCCTATTCCATCTCACCTATTTGTCACTTGCCACCCCCATTAGAAGGGTGTACCTTGGACATACAACCCCTCTAAGGGCTGAAACCACCTAATAAGGTACTTGGCTATCCCCCTTTGGAGTTTGGAGGCACTAACACATGCCAAAGCCCACTATAGAAGGGCATGCCATTATGAAGTGCCCACTTTGTTATCCATGGTTTGTAAGCTCCTTTACCCAATTATTCTAATGACTGATTGTACTGGAAGCCTAGGGGACACATTGGATCTTATGCAGGATTGCAGGTGGTTTCCATTTGGGTTTGGCTTCCCTATATGGGATCCTGACCTCCAGAGGTCCACATTGGCACGTGTAGGGTGTGCATAGAGCACCATGGGCCTCCACAGTAGCAGACAATACTCCATGGATGTTCAAAGATTACTAGCGATCCACTTTTGGGACAATGGTGACATGATTAGTACACTATGCCTAGCAAGCCCCCACAGGAGCCCCACACTCCTGGCAGATGCCCCAGCACTTGTACAATGTCATGGCAACATTCATTCCACCACTTGTACCATTGCAGAGGATCTACAGGCATCTCAGATCCATATGGAGACCCATGGGGCCATTGATGTGCCCTCAAACCCACTGAGAGCACCACAGGTCTGCTACTTGGAGAACAAGGGGACACCCCGTTATCCATCATATTCCGAGGAATTTACTCCTCAATATGGCACTTTAGGATGTTATTGAGCCTTCAGAGGGCCCTACGACATGCATACATCATTATTTGGCCCCTTGTGAGGTTTGCTTTTACATTATGAGCTAGTATGGTGGGCTTGTCACCATTAGGAGTTATTATTTGCACATTATTCTTTAGGGTCCCATAGGCTAATTCAAACTCATTAGGAGACTATATAATGATGTTAGATACATTCATTTGTATCATCAATTGACTTGGGATCTCTCTAATCATAGAGGATTTTCACACTTTTTCCTTGGTGGATATTTTTGGAGATGGATGAATTTTGATGTATGGATTTGGGATATTTCTCTTGTCTTGGAGCTTTATTGAGCAAACGAAATGTTGGTTGGATACAATCTATAACGTTGTAAGTAAATTTTTATGCTATTATTCTTGTTGCTGCATAATGCTAAAATTAGGGCTAGTTGTTGCATTATCGAAAAGTGGAATTGAGCATGTTTTAGCTAATTTAATGTATGGCCCAATGTTATATGAATGAAATTTCCTAGAGATTTATTTATCTCGAGAAACTTGCATCATTTTCTTTGAAGTATAAATGCTTGAAGCTCACTTTTCTTTTCTTTCTCTCAACATTGGACGAAGTTGACTTTCTGGGCCTCCTTGATCAAAGACACCAAGTTCTTACTCATCATTATCCTTGACTCCATATCCCCAAGTGAACTAGGCCCCGATCCCTCAAAAATGGGTGATCATTTTAACCCTATTTTTACCATTATTTCCCTTTTCCCCAATCTAGCCCTAGTGGGTCACCTAGGGCATCAATTTCTCGACAATTGGCCCAAGGAAATATTTCAATATCCTCTAGGCTACTGCACTGGTGGGTCCCCTCTCTCTCCTCCAAATTTGAGGCCATTTTGACAATGGAATCTTCAGGAAGATCAAGCCCTAGCTCTAGGACTGAATTTTGCCTAGGCATCCCCAAGGCTAGACACTAATAGGATCAATTCACCCCTTTGAAGTAAATATTCTTGTTTGGTTATTTCCCCTCACCTGTCCAGGATAGGAACATCATTGGTTGCTATATTCCATCCCTGAACCTGGACTGGGTCCACTTGGCCCTGTGTGATCCCACTTCTCAATAAAGACTATTTGTCAAATACCATTTGCGAATCCAAGTTTCCAAGGATATAGGGGTTGAGAAACTCCTTTTATTCTCCCTCCCTCAACCCTTCAATCCTCACCCCTTACCCCTGGTGGACCAAGTCCCCGGCTTAAAGAGCAAGCAAGTTCCATTTTTCACTCCATCATTGGGAAAAGGTTTTTAGGGTCACTTCTCACCTATCCATTGACATCTACTTTACAAAGTGATCCCTACACTACCAGGACTCCTCCCATCGGTGAAAGTCCATAAAGAGCAAGGAGACTAAGCTGCGTGACAGTGGGCTAAGGCTCCATTGTTGCCCTTGACCTAGCAATTTCCCTCTTAGGAACCCCTTTTAGGTCCCCTACTAGTTTGAGTGGTAACACCTCCTTCAGAGCCTATTGGAACTTTGTTGATCTTATTCATTATAGGTTATTTTCAAGAGGGGCCTAAATCTATCTTAGGTTGAGAAAGGTAGGATCTAGGACAACATCAAACCACGCTTAACCTGGTAGCTAGCCCTACCAGGTCGGGAGAGGGCTCTCTCCTTGTCAATCTCAGCAAAATATAATCAATGAGGGCTTGAGATGACTGATATGAACACTGATCTTAGGCTAGGTATGTGTGCAAAGAGTTTGATTGAAATTTAATGATGTTTTGTTGGCTCAGATGGAAAGGCAAGTTTGGGTCTGGGGAATGAGGCTCAGTTTTGCAGAGATCTCTATGGGGCAAGGTAGACAACTGAATTGGCACTTCGAATTGAATGAAATGGAGAGCTTTAGACAGGTGAGGAGTTGAAGAGGGCAAGAAAACCTTAAGGATCCTCTTCAAACGGCTGAAAACATAAATAACTAAGAAAACCCTAGGTAGAGCACTGCAATTTCAATGGATTCTACCTATATCCTTGTTTGTTTTAGTTAAGATGAAGCAAGAGAGATACTGGCATACATAAAACATAAATAAACTCACAATTACAGAAGGAAACACAATACCAAAGCAAGATGCCACATGAATACCATAAAGTGCTGCAAACCCTGGTCTATTCCTTAGCCAAAACTGCTGATATGAGTATACAATGAAGCTCCAAGCTTTCTCAAAAGTCCAACCATGCTACTGACTGAAAAATCACAAGATATAGGCAAACAATAACTCATCCTAGCCTCTAGGGGTCGAGCTCATAAGTTTAGGAGTTGTTTCAACTAATTCTAAACTGAGAACTAAAAATTAGGCAGTGGAACAACTTGCCTCTAGAAACTAGGGAACTGATTCATTCAGTTGCAAACTACTTTTTGATAGATGAATCTACCTCCATGAGTGAAAATTTGACATATATCATCAAGATCCATCAATTTACATTAAATGACATCATAAGTTTGACATTAAGAAGGAGAAAAGTCAAACTGCCAAGAAACTAGGCGAAAAACAGAGTATTCTTGGTCAAACTGAGCAAAATTTCCCCAATGTACTGCGCTGATTTCCCTATGTGTAGCACCTATTTGAAGCCACTTTTGGAGGCCTTCCCGGTGTCCAAATTTGCTCCAAGTGTACTTGTTGGAAAGGTCTGCCTGTCTACTTTCCAGAACAAGTAGAATTTTTGAATTTGGCCTCCATTCGCCCCTCCAAAACTGAGTTCTTCCAACACTACTTCCTGTGTGTCAAAAAAGGGGCAGAAAGGTCATTTTTTGGGTGTTTTGGACCTTTTTGGGGGCTCAAAACCTGTCAAAACTTCTTGGCCATTGGTGAGCATGCATATTTCTCCATGACAAGTCCAAAAATTTTGAGTTTTTCTCATTTGGAGGTCCCCATCAAAAGCTAGCGCCAGGTGGCGCGGCGCATTGGGCAGAAAATTCTGTGTTTTAGCCCAAAAATTTCAAAAATGCAAAAAGTGTCCCAAATTTTTTGAAATTTGGGTTGAGTGCTCTCCATCAAGTGTTGTGTTGGGCCAAGGAAGCCTCAGCCAATATCTGAAGTCTATCTTGCTCCTTTCGCCTCCTCGATGCCTTCTTCAACTTGGCCTTCAAGTTCCTGATTCTAGCCTTACACACTTTGTTTCTTGCCAAGTAATGGTAGGCCATGTGCCTCAACATTGTTTTCTCCCTGTTGGCCTTCTCTAACAACCTTTCTAAGTGGATATTAGCTCTCTCAAGCCAAGACTCACGATCAACATTAATCTCTTGTTCAAGTGATGTGAGCTTCACCTTCCTCCTTTTGGCAGCTTGTCGGTTTTCTCGTATGTTTTGAAGCTCCATAATCATTTGTTGATCCTCTAGCTGCTTGTTTTTTTGCTCCAGGTACTTTATTATCCACTTATCTCTTTCTAAGTTGAGGGACAAAGCATTGATGTCCACCTGTTGCTCCTGGATGACCTCCTTGAGCTTTGAGCTTTGTGGGCCCAAATCAGTGTCATCATCCTGAAAGAGAATGAAATCGGTCTCCTGATCACCTGAAGGCCCCTCATCAAGTAATGGCCTCTTGCCCTTATCCTAAACCTGTTGTGCTGAAGAAGGAAGCGATACCCCTTCCACCCCGGGTGGAGATAATACTCGCTTTGCCGCTGCAAACAACCTTCTAGTGCCCTTTTGATAGGTGAGAAACACCGACACACAAGCGGTTTGTGTCTCATGACCCTCCTGCTGATGTGAAGGTCCACCTGTCTCATGAAAAACTTTTGGAGGTACCTGAGGAGTCGTGAAGAACTCATGAGAAATGAAATCCTCCCATGAGATGCCCTGCAATCCAAGCTGATGCATGACCACACTTTTGATGAGTGCAAAATGATATATACTGTTAAATTGTTGCTGAGGAGTCTTTTGTTGTACTAGGGTGGTCATCTTCTCAATATTTCGGCACATGAAGTAGGGGAGATTCATCATTCTCACCCTGGTAAAGTGCATCAACAATCTGATATGATAGGCATATAGGCGAGAAAACTGACCCTCACAACTGAAATACTTCATTATGAGTTTCATCAAGGGAGCATATGAGTCTTTCAGGTACCGAAAGGGAAAAACTCTGCTGAGTTGTCTCAAATAACTGGGCTTGATGTATGGCTCATAATGTTCCCTGTCAATTTGCTGCCTTTTATTCCACTACTCTCCGACATTAGGAATGCCGGTTGCTAGAGAAATAGACTTCGGTGTCAAGGTGAATGTCACACCAGCTAGAGTGGCTTGGCCATTATGTAGATGAAGCACAAACAACCTGGCCAACTCATGATGGTACTGGACTCTAGCAACCATCTCACAGAACTGATAACAGGATTGGTGTTGGAAGCATGTGATAGCAAGAGGGCAGGCCTGCAGCTCGGCAAGTGAAGTAGGCTCCTCTCGTATATGTTTGCCACCCTTGTGAGGTCTCCTTGGTGCATGCATTTCTGTAGGAGAGTCACTGTGTGTCTCCTCATCTCGGTCATATGAAGGATCACATTCCATGTTTGCTAATGTAGGAGTTTTCTTGATGAGTATGAAGAGATTTATGGTGTTTTTAGTTTTCTTCCACCAAGGGTAAGAATGTATGAGGGACTGTGGAGGGAGAGAGTATGAGGGGTTTTGGGAATGTTATGACAAGTTTTTTGGGAAATAGGGGGTTAGGGAATAGTATGTAAGCTAAGGGACAACAATTAGGGTTTGGGGATTTTGTAGTTAGGATTTGGGAAAATGGGAATTGGGGATAGGGGTGAATGAGTTTTTAGGAATATGGGAGTTAGGGAATGAGTGGATGAACTGGAAAATAAATGGAGGAGCCAAAAAGTGAGGGAGTGGTGGAGTGAACTTGGTAGCAAAATCACAAATGCAAACCCTAGGCAATTGTTTTTTGAGAAATTGCAAAGAGGTAAGGTTTGAGTTTTTTCACACTACACCACCATAAATTTTTAAGAAAAACTCTTTCACTAGCAAGGAAAAGGGCTTGACTTACTTGCACACCATAAGATTGAGCAACTTTGGAAATTTGAGGGAGTTTATGATGAAATCGGGCTTGGCACCTCTATGCGCTGCGCCACAAACCCAATGTGCCGCGCCCTTTATATGCGTCGCACCAGTGTATTTTTTACACTGTGGAGGCCGGCCCAATGCGCCACGCCACTTGTATGAGCCGCGCCTCTCACCCAATGCGCTGCGCCCACAAACTTGCACAGTTTTACTCCAAGCTTGCTTCCTTTGCTCAACACGACCTTCTCTTGCTCAATCTTTCTTCTTTGAATGCCAATGAGCTTTTTTTGAATTGTGAAAAATGATTTATATACAAGAGCTTTTGATTTTTCATTCATAAAACCCACTTTTATAATGTTTGCATTGTGACTTACTTTTTCAACTCTGTTTTTTGTGCAGTTTACCTTATTTGTGCCTTTGATGAACTAAATGACTTGATTTTATGTTTGCCTTGCAGAGGATGGAGCAACTGAAGCTTGGGAAGGTGACCAGGGTTGCCACTGAAGTTATTTACATATGAGAGAATTGAATTACATCAATTTATAATAAAAGCCTAAAATACTCTGTTTTTTCCCAAAACAGGGTTTTGAGGAAAAATACATTTCTGAGCATGATATTATGAATTTTATTGGTACTGGAACTTTATTCAACCCCCTCATGCGCCTGCTGACCGTTATTAGACATTTTGAAGACCTTTTTGATGAAACCCTAGACCTAATGAAACTGAAACCCTAGAAATGACTCTTGCAAATTTAAAGACAAAAAGTGACTGCAGATGATCTTGATGAATGGAAATGGGCCAGCAGGTAAAGGACATGAGGGAAAATGTACAACAAGCCACTACTGTCAGATGATCTATGCTCCCAATGGAATGCAGCTGACTGAGTGAGACACCTAATATGCAATGCAACAAGAGAATTTGATCTCTAATGGAGGGATGAAAATACCGCCACTAACACTATATACCATCATATGTCTTAAATTTCCATATCTTACAAACCCTAACTTAAATCGATGGAAATATGAAACAAGAGAAAATATCTAATAATCTCAAAGAGTCCTACACTTAAATGTGCCAAATAAATAAGAAGGGAGCCCATGCTTGGGTATAAGATAAATTGTAATATTCCTAATGGAAAAATTAAGTGGATAACAATAACATAAGAGGGGGGTCCATGCCCGGGTATAAGATAAATGTTTCTATATACATGCAACAACCTTTATAACATGAGAAACACTTCATATGGAAAGGAATGATGAAACTAGGGCTCCCCTAGATCATGTGTATTGATAGATCCACTTAAAGACCCTTGCATACCTACCCAAGCCATAAACGACCAACGTGGTGTCAAATTAATGTCAACAAAAGATAGTCAAATAGGAATATAATAGAGGACTATCTTGAAGACGGGTATTCAAAAGACAATGTGATCGACCAAAAAAAGTCTATATATACCACCTAGGTCAAACACTTCACATAACTCATTCAAGCATGGCCCAATCTAATACATGAATACAAAAATGGTGAGGCTTTTGGCTCAAATAGTGAATTATGATTAAAATAAAATATGATAAAATATCCTCTAGTTACCCCTAGAGGGGAGGGATTAACATGATGATTTAATACCTACACTTACGCAAGTGCTTGATATACATTGCAAGAGCCTATTTATGCCATGCCATTATAAAAATGAGAGTCATCTTGGAGATGCCAACAAGCTAGATTTGAGTATTGCCTTATAATTTTATTGGGTTACCTTTAAGAGTGAAGGTGACACCAACTCTCTAGGAACGACAAGAGATGAACAAAAGAAAGAGGAGAAAGTAAGGGAAGCAATGACACTGTTGATGCACCATTAAGGACAAACGGTGGCAATGCCAATGCAAAGAACAAATGGGCATCAAAGGTGTAAGAATTGAAATACCTATCAATGTATGATTTAATAATTACACAAAGTATTTAACTAGGTTGAGATCTAGAAAATCTAATGCAACAAAAAGGCTACTAGAGGCAACACTAGCATGGAAAGGAGGTGAGTCATGACAATCATAGTGAGCTATCAATGAAGAAATAAATCCTTGACACCAATGTGTGGTTGGGTAAGGAAAGAGAAAATGAGAATGAGTCACTCGAGCTATCCCACTTCATTCTTGGGCTCCAACATAGACTACCCAACAAACCCTCTTTAAAGGAATTACACATATTCTCAATTGTTACAAATTATTCACATTACCATGGATTTCTTAGATGCACAAAAATCACTTCCACAAAGGATCCATTCCCATCATTCATCGTAGTCATGGAATGATTCTTGTTGCAAATGTGTAAGTTTATTGTCATTTTCTTCCATTTTGTATGCTATATTTTTTGAAATTAGGGCTTCTAGGATTGCCATATTAACACGCGTAATATATTATCTAGAAATTTTGATTCTTTATGGCATGTAAAAATTATTTTTGCAAGAATCGATCAATGACCTTTCCCTAATTTTCTCCATTTCCAAACTAGGTAAAGGCTCTAATCTAGTAGTGTTTGATCATTATAAATCGCTCTTTATTTTTTAATTTCATGGTAGCTAGGCCTAGGGTTAGCTTAAAATATGAATTTTATAGTGATTTTATGTCCACATTTTATTTCCCTATTGGAAGGGATTTAGTTTTAAAAAAAAATATAGCATTGATTTAATATTTTAGCCTCAAAACTAGGGTTGGCGTCTTGATATTTATTATGGTCATATGCATTTTCAACTATTTTCAACTATAGTTTACTTTACCTAGCTTGCCTCCTTCATAGGCTATTGGACTTTTGTTGATCTTATTCATTATAGGTTATTTTCAAGACCTGTTATATACCATCATGTGCCTTCAATATGCATATGTTACAAACTCTAACTTAAATCAATGGAAATATGAAACAACATGAGCAACTATAGAATAATATCAAAGAGTCCTAAACTAAAATGTGGCAATACATAAGAGGGGATTCCATGCTTGGGTATAAGACAAATGCTTCTCTATATGTGTGACAACCTTTAAAACATGAGAAACACTTTATATAGAAAGATGTGAGTGAAACTATGGATCCCTTAGATCATGTGTATTGGTTGATCCATCTCAAGACCCTTGCATACCTACCCAAGTCATAAACGACCAACATGGTGTCAACTTAATGTCACAAAAGGATAGTTAGATAGGAATGAAAGAAAAAGGTGATAAAATATACTATAGTTACCACTAGAGGTGAGGGGTTAACATGATAAATACCTACACTTACACAAGTGCTTGAGATAAAATGCAAGAGCCTATTTAGGCCATGCCATGTTAAAAAAGGGTGATATTGTAAGATGCTAGAAAGATAGATCAGAGTATCATTTTAGAGGGGATAATTTTAGAGGGTTACATTGACGAGCCAAGGTGACAACAACTCTATACGAAGGGAAATAGACGAAAAAAAGCGAGTGGAGAAAATAAGGGAGGCAGTGACACTATTTAAGCACCATTGAAGACAGATGGTGGCAATGCCCATGCAAAGAAAGAAAGGTCATCAAAGGTGCAAGAGTCCTTAAAATAGCTATGAATGTAGGAATCAATAATGACACAATGTATCTAACTATGGTGCAAGTGTTGTGAGGACTAGTAAAGCACCAACAAAGATGAGATCTAGAAAAACTAGCACAATAACAGATGCCACAAGAGGCAACACTAGCATGGAACAGGAAAGGGGATGAGTTTTGACGATGTTAGTGAGGTATCAATGAAGAAAGAAATCATTAAAACCAGTACATAGCTGGGGAAGTAAAGAGAAAATGAAAATGAGTCACTTGAGCTATCCCACTTCATCATTGGGCTCCAGCGTAGACTACCCATCAAAACTTCTTATTGGAATTACACATATTCTCAATTATTACTAATTCTTCTCAATGCCATGAATTTCTTAAACACGTAAGAATTATTTCCACAAAGGTTCCATTTCCATAATTCAATTCAATGTAGCCATGGCATGATAGCAAAAGCCTAACTACCATGGAGAGAGAATATTAACTAGTATATGAAAATAAATGTCGAGATACAATGTAAAAAACAATACCTGCACTTACCTAAGAGTTTTACATGCAATGATAGAGCTAACACCCTCCTCCCACCTTTACCCAAACTAACTGGTCCACCGGGGTAAAAATGTGACAAAGAGTTACTATCATATGATTAAACTCCCCAAGTATAGTTAAGGAAGTGGAATCGACTAAACAAAATAAAACTGACCTTCCTCAGGAGCTACAAAACTTTTAGGAGCCAACCAACTCCTCCAGGTGTCCAACCCCTAAGAGAACTTGATGTTTCGTTGAACTAGAGCTCGAGTTGCTCCCATGGAAATCCTTCCATGCGACTGAGACCCTCCAGTCACACCCATAGAAATGCCTCCATGCGACTGTGGCCTTTTTCAGGAAGTTCTATTCCAACGACCCCAGATTTTGAGCCACATTTTCATGGCTACAACTCAAGCCTCTGCCCAAGACTTCATGAAACTTCTAGAAATGATAAATAACATTGAGACAAGGCTACTAACACAAGAACCTTAACAAGGGCTTGGCCTAACCTCTAACAACCATAACCGGCATTTTGTCAAACACATCATGAACATGTAATCTACAGGTCATAACAACAGATCTGAACATAGGGACCTCATACTTATCTGAGTTTCATCAAGAAGGTCTAATGCCCTCTCACAATAGATGCATTATCGTCTATTAGGTCATGAATTCATTAACTGTTCATTTACTAATCAAAACATGATGAGAGCCACAACCAAAGTTTGTCATAAACCAAGCTTATAACCAACATATAACCAACAGAACAACAATGATAGAACAACCGTTAAAACCACATATTAACAAGTACATTTACACATGAAATACAAGAGGAAAAGAGCTCTTATTAACATATGAAAAAGCCAACCAAGCCAGGGACTTCCATGTACCACCCGACCATAGATTGGGCTGAACCAAATCTTTCTTTCAGCCAATCACCCCCGTGCCATATTCCAAGCATGAATGTGGGACTTATAACAAAACAACCAGGGCTTCCTCGAGCTTTACCACAATCCACCAAGGGATTCCTAGGCCCAAGCTCTCATCTATACAACCAGGCTTTACTGCAATCCTGTCAAGGGATTCCTAGGCCCAAGCAAGAAACATACACTACCAGGCTTTACCGCACTCCCACCATATATCGATCCATGGATCACTAGGCCTATACAAGCATGGATGCCTTCGGATCTCTCGACCTAAACCAGGAGGAATTTGGTTGTTTCCACCTCTAGGATTTACTGTATATCGCTTCACTCACCAATCGAGGATTCCTAGGCCCAACGAGGCTCCACCCTCTAGGATTTACCATATATCCCGCCATTCACCAGTCGAGCATTCCTAGGCCCAACGAGGGTATACACAATCAGGCTTTACTGCAACCCACCTTCACCGATCCAGGGATTCCTAGGTGTTCTGTTTCCTCTTCAGACCACCCCACTTAGTTTCGAAACTATCTGACAATCCAACTCAACCAAGTAAAAGAAACCCCATGACACCATGGTTGTTTGGAAATTTCAAGGCAACGATGAAAACCACTTTCACACCTGGAAAAACTCATGCCAATGATAGCAAGAGAGCCAAGTACACACATGCATGCCAAAACTAGAAAGGAAATCATACATGCAACTCGATACCTGTAAGTAATACCGTTGTAGCTGCTAGATCCCGCTCTTCATTGCTTGATCTTTGCTTCCCTTTGATTTCTTGTCTTTCCTTTGCCTTCCTTCCTCCAATGCTATAATGTTCCAAGAATGCTCTAACTGTCCAAGAGTATGAGAGAATAGAGAGAATAGAGGGAGAGCTCCAACACTGAACTAACAAAAGGTTGTGAACTGATCCTCAGAAGCCTTTTTATCAATGAGCCCTCTATTTTCTTCAATTTCCAATATTTTTCCTTCATTTTCCTCCTCACATGCAATCCGTGACCTTTCACCTTCCTATTCTCCTAACTTCCTTTATTTTCATCCATAAAATGCCAATTAATGCCTCTTTCCTTTTCAAAGTCTTTGCCATTGCCTTTGCCATTTTCCTTAGCCATAATAAACCAAATGAACACCCACACTAGGATGTTTTCCCAACATTCAAATTGGAATTAGTGTCCCATGACCTTGGTTATTATTTTTCCTTTATTATATGTAATTTTAACTAGGGGTTGTTACAAGAGCCTAATTAGGGAATGCCATATTGAAAATGAGAGTCTACTTGATGATGTTAGCAAGCTATATGTTAGTACTATAAAGCAAGAATAAAAAATTAAATAAAGAAAATGCATGCTCTCATGTCGTGTTGTTTCCCACATGGCATCCTCTGATGCAACCATGTCACCTTCCTTTCCATCTTAGCCTTGTTATGTAAACTTGACTCAGTGAAAGAGTCAAAGTCACTTGGAACACAATAGTGGTTTTGGTTTCCCATGGTTTTATTCTGATCCAAACTCCATGTTCCTTCTTTGTAGTAGGTATTCATGGCTTGCAAGTCAAATATTTGAATGTTGTTGAGTTTTTTGGGATTCCTATGGTAGAAAAAAAGCATGGTTTAGAGTATGTAGATAGCTTGTATTTTATTATATTGCATTGATGTTGAGGCAAAAGTGATTAGATGAGTTGTAGAGGAATTTCTTGTTCCTCTTGTCAGCATGGCAACCATCAGATCACTTCTATGTCGAGAACTAGATTCTCCGTGGGATGGAGTAGAAGAAGAAGAAGAATGGCTCGTCACAAGGAGAATGGAAGGTTGTTGATTTGGGGTAGCATTGGATGTGCTCTAGCCACGAAATTTAGTGGAGAGGTTGGGGCACATGAGATCTCCAATACCCAAAAAGGTTTTGGGCAGATTCTAAACAGTTCAGGAGATATTAAAATAATTAATATTTTTAAAGGAGTCCCTAAGTCTAAAGTTAGGGAAAATAAAATATTAATGTGTATTAACATGAAACTGTGTTAGAATGGTCCAAAAGACATGGATCAAGCCAGATCTAATCTTAGCCGTTGATTAGAGACTTAACCTCGGCCGTTGATTTATCAATTAGAAAAGTCTAAGAGGAGGCTTGAGGGTCACTTGGAGAACACACCGAGGGAGACTAGTCAGTTCAATTTCTAGAGCGGGGTTAGCTGAGAAATTGAACCAGTGGTCTGGAGAGCAGTCAGGAGGCAGCAAGTACGGAATAGAGAGACGGGAGATCAACGCAGAGGCAGACGTAGGGCCAGAGGAAGCCACGCAGAGGCAACAAAGACTGCGCAGAACCCACAAGGCCTGCGTAATCCACGAAAAGGTTGCAGGAGTGACGCAGAAGGCCAGAGTGGCTACGCAGAGCCTTAGTAAGCTGACACAGAGGGTTTCAGGTTGATTTAGAGGGTTTCAGGCTGATGCAGAGGGTTTCAGGCTGACACATAGGGTTTCAGGCTGACACAGAGGTCAGTAGGGCCTACGCTGGGTTCAGAAGAAGTGCTGGAAAATTTGTCTATTTGTGGGTAAGCCAGTTTGGCACCCTGTTGTACTAGAAGATTGCTAAATAATAAAATCCTCCCCTGCTGCACCAATTTTCCCACATTGGGTTTTTCCAGGGACATTAGTCCAAAATAACTGTGTCAATGTGTTCATTCTTGTGCATATGTTTTTGTATTACGGTGTGATATCTGTAGCAGTATTTATTTTAATGTTTGTTGAAGTAATTTCGTGAATAACTTGTGGTGAAATAAGTATGAAAAGTAAATTAGTTGTTGCAGTGATAGAATTTTCACATGGTATTAGAGCAAGTAATCAGAGACAGAAAAGGAAAATCAGTTATGGGTCGAGACCACGATGCATATGCATCCACCTCAGGGGACTCATGCAGATTTTCAGAAGATTGCACAAGAGAAAGAGATTTCGATCTCTCTATGTTGGCTTCCAGGTTGGAAGAAGAAGTGGCATGCATGACTAGTGTTGCATCATCAGAAGTATGGTATATAGACAGTGAAGCCTCGTGGCATATGACAAGAATCAGGGAGTGTTTCTCATAATATCGAGAAGAGAAGATGAACTTTCAGATCACCATGGGGAACAAGGCAAAGTGTACTCCAGTAGGAAATGGTACCATAGTTTTTTAGACAGAATCGAGAGAGCGGTTCCGTGCCACAAATGTGCTGCATGTACCAGGATTGGGGATGAACTTACTTTCCGTGTCACAACTACAAGGCAAGGGCTATGACGTCTACTTCATCAAGGAAAAGGTATACGTCAAACACCCAAGCTAGAAAAGGAAAGTGCAGATCGGGATCAAAAGTAATCGATTGTATAGATTACAACTAGAATCTCCAATGGAACTAATAGGCAATCATGGGGACAAGGACTTGAATGAACTATGGCACAGAAGGATGGGTCACTTGCACCATGGAGCTCTAAGAATTCTTAGGAGCACTGTAACAGAAGTTCCGGATCTGAGTACAAAACAAGATGATGTATGGAGGGGATGCGCTCTAGGAAAGTATGCTAAGGCGGCATTTCCTAGGAGCAAACACAGGGCCAAGAGTGTACTAGGATTGATACACTCAGATATCTATGGACCTATGTCCATCAAAGCGCTCAACGATGCCGAGTATTTCCTTACCTTCATTGATGACCACTCGAGGAAAACTTGGATTTATTTTCTGAAAACCAAGGATGAGGTTTTTTGTCAATTTAAGGAGTTCAAGGCTCTAGTGGAAAATCTGACTAGTAAGAAAATAAAAGTCTTGCGCTCAGATAATGGTGGAGAGTATGTCGATAAGGACTTCACTGATTATTGCACTAAGGAGGGCATCAGAAGGGAGTGGACAGCTCCCTACAATCTGGAGCAGAATGGGGTGGCAGAAATGAAAAACAAGACTATTGTAGAAGCAACTAGGGCCATGCTGTATGATCAGGATATGCCAAAATTCCTTTGGGCGGAAGCATGCAACACAGTTGTCTATGTTCAGAACAGGACTCCTCATCGGGCATTGGGCAAGATTACTGCGGAGAAAGTCTTCACTGGGAAGACGCCTGAAGTCAGTCATTTCAGGATATTTGGGAGTTTAGCATATTGCCGCATACCCGAAGAAAAGAGGAAGAAGCTAGATCAAATTGTTAAAAAGGGGTATTTGGTGGGATATAGCGAGAACGCTAAGGCATACAGAATCTATCTTCCAGGAAGCAGAAAGGTAGTAGTATAACGAGATGTAAAGTTCATGGAGGACAGAGCTTTTAGAAGATCTCCCGTAATGCCTTCCGAGGAGTAGTCGAAAGAGGATCCGTTGGTCATGCCTCTTCAACCAACGAAAGCGAAGAATTATTCCTCAGGTCAGGAAGATTCTCAAGATGAGGAGGAGGAGCGAACAGAAGCACCTGCTGGTAGAGGAAGAACTAGTAGAGAACTTCGTCAGATTCTGCGTGATGTATAGAACTTCATCCGTGAGCCAAGGAACAGTAAGAGGGAGCGAAAACAACCAAACAAGTATCAGCCGTTAGTAGCTCAGGATGGGGAGCCTGCCAGTTTCAAGGAGGCAGCTCAGCATCAGGTCTGGCTAGATGCGATGGTGGAGGAGTATAAATCCATAATGGTGAACGATGTTTGGGAGGTCGTGTCAAGGCCTCAAGACAGATCTGTGGTAGGTTCAAGATGGATCTACAAGATCAAATATGTTGCAGACGACAGTGTTGAGAAATACAAGGCTAGATTGTGGCTAAGGGGTATGCTCAAAAGGAAGGGATTGACTATGAGGAAACCTTCGCCCCAGTAGCCAGGTATACATCTATTACGATCGTGATATCTCTTGCAGCCCAGATGGGATGGGAGTCCATCGGATGGATGTCAAGACGACATTTCTGAACGAGGTAATAGAAGAAGAGATATACATTGAACAACCAGAGGGCTTTGAAACTCATGAGAAGAAGTCTCATGTATGCAGACTGAAGAAAACCTTGTATGGGCTAAAGTAGGCACCAAGAGCATGGTATGGTCGAATAGATGGCTACTTGCAAAAGATGGGGTTTGCCAAGAGTGACGTGGATCTGAATCTCTACTATCTGGTCGTAGAGAACCAGCCACTTATCTTAGTATTATATGTGGATGATCTCTTTCTGACAAGATCATCCAGACTCATTGAGGACTGCAAGAAGAATCTAGCCACAAAGTTCAATATGAAGGATCTGGGATGAATGCACTACTTCCTAGGGTTGGAAGTTTGGCAGCAGAAAGGAGAAATCTTCCTTGGGCAAGGGAGGTATGCTACAAAGATCCTGAAAAGGTTCGGGATGGAAGACTGTAGACCTATGGCTACGCCAATGATCACCAAATGGAAGAAGATTGATGCATCAGAAGACAAGGATGTCAATCCCACCCTATACTGACAACTCATAGGGTCCCATATGTATCTGGTCAATACCAGGCCAGATATTTGCTACGTTGTCAACACCCTCAGTCAGTTCATGGTGGAACCAAAGGGGGTACACTAGGCAGCAGCCAAACACGTTCTCAGGTATTTACAGGGAATAGTTGATTATGGGCTCTTATACACCAAGGGGAACAATATTAGTTTGAGTGGATTTACTGATGCAGATTGGGTAGGAAATTCAGTGGATCAGAAAAGTACCTCTGGGTACTGTTTCAACATTAGATCAGGAATGGACTACTGGTGCAGTAGGAAATAGAAGTCTGTGGCTCTGAGCTCTTCTGAGGTAGAATATATGGCAGAAAACACAGCTTTGTGTGAGGCCATACGACTTAGAAAACTGTTGGTGAACCTATTCAGATGAAATATGGAGGCGACCAGGATCATGTGTGATAATTAGAGTTGCATCAAACTCTCTAAGAATCCAGTATTCCATGATAGGTCGAAGCATATTGATATCCGGTGTCACTTTGTCAGAGACTGTGTCCAACGAGGAGCTGTCCAGTTGAGCTACACTACTACAGGAGAACAAGTGGCAGATATCCTCACCAAGGCCCTTGAAAAGTCAAAATTTGACTACTTCAGGGAAAGGATGGGGATGGTAAAGAACCCTTTTCAGAAGTAGTGTGTTAGCAGCACGAATGAAGAAGGAGTTAGAGCGCAGATGTAGTGTTGGGAGAAAGGACCAGCAGTAGCACAGATGCAGAGGGAGTTGCAGTGTGGATGCAGTGTTGGGAGAAAGGACCGGCAACAACAGAGATGCAGGGGGAGTTGTCGTACAAATGTTGCAGTGGCAGTAGCAGAGTCATGGGCAGCAGTACAGGATGCAACAATGCAGAGGATGTTGGCCAGGGAGGCTTAACATCAGCACACGGACCGATGCTGGATGATTAGGGCAATACTCAATGAGGAGTATTACTAGAGCACAATCCTCGCTAAGAGGGAGTGTTGATTTGGGGTAGCATCAGATGTGCTCTCGCCACGAAATTTAGTGGAGAGGTTGGGGCACATGAGATCTCCAATACCCAGAAAGGGTTTGGGCGGATTCTAAACAGTTCAGGAAAATAAAATATTAATGTGTATTAATATGAAACTGTGTTAGAATGGTCCAAAATACATAGATCAAGCCAGATCTAATCTTAGCCGTTGATTAGGGACTTAATCTCAGTTGTTGATTTTTCAATGAGAAAAGTATAAGAAGAGGCTTGAGGGTCACTTGGAGAACACACTGAGGGAGACCAGTCAGTTCAATTTCTGGAGCGTGCTTAGCTGAGAAATTGAACCAGTGGTCTAGAGAGCAGTCAGGAGGCAGCGAGTACGGTTATAAGTACTTTAAGGCAGAAAATTTCCTCCCTAGTGTCAAAGAGTTATTCGATAAAGCCCGAAGGCAAAGAAAAGGAGGTCGAGGTATACAAGCAAAATGATGCCAGTTATTATGGCTACATGGATGACAAGGACAAGATCTTGGAGAAATTTGAGTGGCCTACGAAGGAGGAGATGCAAGCCAAACAACTCAGGAACTGACTATTGAGAAGACGATCCTAACAACAATTTAAAAGGAAAAAAAAAAATGTTACAATCAACTTGAAAAATTTTACACGTAAATGGGCATAATGTTGTAAGACTTGGTAAGGCATATGTATCCATAGGAAATTAATGGTAAATTTTGGAGCTATACCTAGGTGATAGGGGGCATGCCAAATTACAGCGTACACTAGATATATATTTTGAGGGGTTAGGGCCCAGAGGTGAGCGGTGCTGGTTCACTTGGTCGCTTTGGCTAGTTTTGGGCACATGGTTTTGGTTTCCCATGGTTTTGTGCCCATGGATTGCATGTAATGAAGCACTTAAAAGGCTTCGGAAGAATTAATTGTAATTTTCCATGGATGTGAGCGATGAAGGTTCACTTGGCCAACTTGGCTTTGCATGGACAATGGAAAAAATAGAATATTCTATTCGCTTGTTTTTCCCTGAATTAGTGCTTTTTATGATAAAACTTGTGTTTTTATGTTTTGTTGCTGGTTATTTTAGTCTTCTCTCAGTAAATTTAATTTTCCCTCCAGCGATTTTATTAAGCCCACCATGTCATCCTTCATAGCCCCCTTTACCACTTTCATCATATTATTGCACGTTAATACTATAATTTAATTAAATTAAGGTCCCACATCTACCATAAAAATTAGCTTTTATAAAAATGCGACATCATTTCGTTGTAGATTTTGGACACTCAACCAAACTATAGGCACTATTGCAATTAATCTTTCTGCAACAAGCCACCCACAAGCTAGGGCTATGAATCTGAAAATGTAGGCCTCTTTGTTGAGTTGATGTAAGATTCCTATATTTTCTCAGGCCTTAAAACATAGATGCACCATAAGTTGATGTAAGCATTTCACACAATATGAATCATGACCCCACTCCAGGTATGTGGATACGTGGCCTGACAGTACACAATACTTGATACAAATACAAGAATCCCAAATACAAACAAACATAAGCACCAGATTGCATAATAAATAAAGTACCTTTTGATCAGAAGCCCACCTTCCAACATGTGCTCTTGGAAGATGAGTGAGGTAACACATGACTGATGCAGGTGGCAGATATATGAATGGCACATCACATCAGCTACTAGTGGCTCTCACGATCTGCTAACTATCGGTTCAAAGAAATGAATAAGAAAAAAGTTTCTCCCATGGGTCGCTCACTTTTGGTTGCTAATAGTACCAGTAAGGACAAAAATATCTAGCACGAGTATGTTGCTTCTCAAAGAATGAGAAAAGAAGAATGAAAAAAGAAAGGAAAGGATGCGAAGAAAAAATAAAGAAAAGTGGAGAAGACACTAGAGTTGTACTAACAATGTTAGGAACGAAAAAGTTAGAGGAGGGATACTTTGGACTGATGTTTAAGAAATCTTATAGCTGTAGTCTATAGGATGTACCAACCAATGCCAATATTTGAAGGAGGTGACAAGAGAAAGGAGGATGGTGACCAGTCCCATCTAGGAAGAAGTTATCTCAAGTAGGGCCCTACTTGAAACATAAATCTAAAGGGAACAAATTACTAGTGAGGTGACCAAAAATATAGGAGACAAAACCTGAACAGGGAGAGAGAGGCATAAGGTGAAATATCGAAAAGATTAATTCTCATCATTGCTATGAATGATTAACACGTTACATAAGGATTTCAAAATATAATAAAAAACCCCTCATGCCCAATCTTCGATTCAAAGCAATGTTCCATGGATTTATTGTATGCAATATGGTAGTAAGTGTGTATGAACAAAGAAAAACGAAATAGGAAATGAACTAAATACTCGTGGCTAGAATTTGATGATTTGTTGGAGTGAGGGGCACTTATGCACCATTTCAGCCCTTGCTTGATGGAAATTGTTCATTCTTGGAGGATAATCATTTTGGGGAGTTTTTATTCCCACAAGTATGGGTTATTTTGGCATTTTTATTATGCTTTTGAGCTATCTCAAGGTTAGCTAAACTATTTGTACACTTCAAGCAATTTTTTTTGGGCTTTTCTTGTAAAATTATGGAAAAGTGACTTTGTTACCCTCATAAAATAGAGGGAAGTCACTTTCCATTGTTCATCATCATCATTCACTCACTTCTTCTTTAGAGCAGGGTGAATTATCTCTTGTCTTTCTTTGTGGACGTAATATGATCATTTATAGAGCGAATTGTCTTGGGAAGGAGATTTTTGCATGGAGATACTTTTGGGATTGATGAAGTGATTCTTGTTGGAAATGTGTAAATTTATTGACACATTTTCTTCCATTTTTCATGCTATATTTATGAAATTAGGGCTTCTATGAGTGACATATTAACAAGTGCAATATATTATCTTGAAATCTTGATTCTTGATGGCATGTAAAATATGTTTTGCAAGAATCCATTAAAGTAACGTGGTTCATGCATCGTTTGATATCAAAATATTCCACATAGAGAAGTTTCTAGGGGTTTCTAGGTAAAGAAATTCAATCTTTAACCCTCTTCATCCAAGGCCCTCTGTCATTGACCTTTCCCTAATTGTCTCCATTGCCCAACTAGATAAAGGCTCTAATCTAGTAGGTGTTCACCATTATAAATCTTCCTTTCTTCTTTAATTTCATGGTAACTAGGGCTGGGTTGGGTTTATCTTAAAACGTGAATTTTATCACAATTTTTTGTCCATGTGTTATTTCCCTATTGGAAGGGATTACATTTAATAAATAATAAAAGGAAAAATCTAGCATTTATTGAATACTTTAACCTTAAAATTAGGGCTGACGTCTTTGTATTTATTGTTGTCAAATGCATTTTCAGCCATTTGAAACTATCGTTTACTTAATCCTAGTCCCCCTCTTTCATATCCTACTTAGTTGATCTTATTCCTTATAGGCTATTTTCTAGAGCTACTATATCCCATCATGCGCCGTAAATCTGCATATCTCGCAAACCATATCTTAAATCAATGGAAATATGAAATTGCTTGAACAACTATAGAATAATCTCTAGGTATCCCAGACTAAAATGTGTCGAATACATAAGAGGGGGGTCCATGCCTAGTTATAAGATAATGTTTCTCTATACATGCGATAACCTTTATAACATGAGCAACACTTTATATAGAAAGGAGTGATGAAACTAGGGCTCCCCTATATCATGTGTATTGGTAGATCCACCAAAAGCCCTTGCATACCTACCCAAGTAATAAACGACCAACATGTTGTCAAATTATTGTCACCAAAATATATTCATATAGGAATGTAAGAGAGGTCTATCAAGAAGATGGTTATTCAGAAGACAATGTGATCGACCACAAAGGGTCTAGCTATACCACCTAGGTCAAACACTTCACAGAACTCATTCAAGCATGGCCAAATATAACACATGAATGCAACAATGGAAACCCTTTTGGCTCAAGTAGTGAATTATGATTAAAATCGAATGTGATAAAATATCCTCTATTTACCCCGAGAGGTGAGGGTTTAAAATGATCAATACCTACACTTACACAAGTGCTCGACATACATTGCAAGAGCCTATCTATGCCACGCCATTATAAAAATGAGAGTCATCTTGGAGATGCCAACAAGCTAGATATGATATTGCCTTATAAGTTACCTTAAGGAGTGAAGGTGACACCAACTCTCTAGGAAGGGCAAGAGATGAACAAAAGAAAGAGGAGAAAATAAGGGAGGCAGTGACACTATTGATGCACCATTAAAGACAAACGATGGCAATTGCCATGCCAAGCAAGAAAGGGAATCAAAGGTGGAAGAATTCTTGAAATACCTATGAATTTAGCAGGCAATAATTACACAAAGTATTAACTAGGTTGCAAGAGTTGTGAGGAGTAGTGAAGGACCAACGAAGATGAGATCTAGAAAAGCTAGTGCAACAACAAAGGCTACTAGAGGCAACACTAGCATGGAAAGGGGGTGAGCAGTGACAATGATAGTGAGGTGTCAATTAAGAAAGAACTCCTTGACAGCAATGTGTAGTTGAGTAAGGAAAGAGAAACTGAGAATGAGTCACTCAAGCTATCCCACTTCATTCTTGGTGTTAAATTGGCAACTAGGGCCAAACTCCATGTGGGTCGGCTTATTTATGGCAGCTGATATTTTTACTGGATCCCTCTCGTCGAGAGGTGTAGGATTGATCCAAAGATCATCCGATTCCGATAAGTATTTATGGAGATATGAATTTATTTTGTTTATATAATTATTATCAAGCCGACCAGCTCTTATGTAGGCTCTAGAAGCCCAAACGTCATGTCTATTCAATCATCCACCTTTAGTATAAATAAGAGAGGATTTGGAGTCATTAGTGCAACGCATTCTTCAAGTGATCTCCTCCTCTCCACGTCTTGGGTTATTGGTGAAGGAGAGACACTAAGAAGAATATGCTGGCCTTGGATGATGCCCTAGCTCTCACGCAGATATGGAGCAACTACGTACAACAATCTCTAATCCGTTGGCAATGGAGACCTAAACGCACAGCAAATACTCTATAGGTTGTCATGCACATACGTAAGATCAGGAAGACTTACACGCTGGAGACTCACATGCTGCATATACGTTGGGCATTATATATACGCTATTCAATACGCTGTGTGTAAGTTCATACGCTGGCAAATGAATATGTATATGAAGTAGACAACAATACAGTCATACCCATAGCATCTGAACGGAGCAAATGACAATAAAGTCATACGCTGTCATGTCATCGCAATCACTGGAACTCACACGTGTATACACCCTCATATAAGAACTCATTCATATATACTCGTAGTCTTGTTCATGATACACGCAGTCCAGTAATATGTTGTTCACGGTTCACACGCAGATTATGGAATCATGTAATACGCTGTTCATGGAGTAATACGTTGTTCATGAGCCCAGTGATGAAGAGGTGCCATAATACAACGCATGGTAATCTACACGATGTTCATGATCGGATTCAAATACGCGGTATCTACACGTTGTTTAGGACGCAAGCAAAGATGCATGAACACATACAGATATATATACATATACATATATATATATATACATATATATATACATATATATATATATATATATATATACATATATATATATATATATATATATATATACATATATATATATATATATATATATATACGTTGTCTAGAAACACGCAATATGGGAATGAAGGAATATGGATATACGCGGTCATGAAGGAAGTAAAACCCTACGCTGTTCGTGGAAACATATAATCTGGAATACGCACTGTAATACATGCAGGTAGATACGCAACAACTTCATGAATGTATGAATGTATGTGGATACGCAACAAAAGCAACTCCATGAATATATATATATACAGATGGATACGTAGCAACTCAATATATATATATATATATATACGCTTCAGAATGGAACGCTGATATATATACAAGTCATATTCATTATGGGACGCTGTCATATTGATGATGTATGGAATGCAGATGTATACAAGTTAAGGCAGCACATAAATGAACACAGTCAAGGCAGCAAAGTAAGGAACACGATGTATGAAATGTTGTCATATAGACAGTCAGCATATTAACGCAGTCAATGAGAAGCTGTGATGATCAGTGACAAAGTCATGATCTAGTTCTTGTGAAATCATGATCTCGATATAAAGATCACCTCTGGGATAATTTTAAAGGGACTGTCATGGTGCAACAATGATGATAACAATAGTACTGAAGATATCAGTGATGAAGTACAACACAGGGCTGCATGATGATGGAGGATGCTGCATCATGGTCAGCATGATGCAGATTATGGACAGCATGATGTATGAGATCATGAGCAGCATGGTCATGATGATGCAGCAAGATGGTGCTACACAGTAAGGTGCAGCAAATGGATGAAATGCAGCACAATGATAGGTGAAGGAGTCACCTTAAGAATCAGTTGAAGCAGAATGTCTTCAACTGATCTCATCATTATACGAAATGATCTATGCTAGATCTAGATAAGTCAAAGTGTTGACTTCTGTTTTAAATGTAATCTCTCTCTCTTTCTCTGCTGAACTTTGAAGATAAAAGAAGATTTGATCAAAGGGTTTCCCCACACATTGTGGGGTTTGTCCCTGGCTCGCGCCATATCTTGTGTCCTCTTGTCTTGGCTTGTCTTCTGCGTTTTATATTTATGTTCTATCTGCAGTTTATCTTAATGTTGATGTGATTGCTAACTGTGAAAATTTAAATAAATTGCTCTAGCATAGAACATACCCTAAAATTAACATGGTATCGGAGCTGAGGTGAAGACAATGCCCAAGCAAGAGTGAAAGAGCAATCACCGAAGACAGTTGGGACAAGACAGAAGGATCAATGGGTTCCTCATAATTCACCTAGGGTGAAGTCAAAGCAGAGAATGTTATCAGAATGGCGCAGCGAAAGATTCTGATCTGGGAAGTTCGGATCTAAGGGTGGAAGAAAAGGCGGATGCCTTGTTGAAATAAGTTCGGCCGTTATACGAAGGAGTGTCAGAATGGCAGAGACACATATCTTGATAACAATCATTCCTGGGACATCTTCTATGATCAAAAGAATGACTGGTAATGCAGGTCATCAAGGAAATGGTCGACTCTTCCACGAAAGCAAGGAACCCCAAAATCTCTTTTATGTACCTGATCACAAGAAGAACCTGATGTCCATCTCGGAAATGGAAGTCAAAGGTTACAGGATGGAACTTATCGATGGAAAGGTACGTGTTTGAAAAAAAAAATAGATCTTTCAAAGATGTTTTTGAGTTCAGGGTTGTATCAAGTTGCAGGAAGTCCACTGGGGACCATGTCCATTGACTCAGCACTGGAGGTCTGTGAGTCAAAAGGTGACTAGGATGCCTGAATTCAAAAAGGAGCATGAAGGTACATGTCTGAGATGCACGGAAGGAAAATCTTATAAGGGGACCATTCCCCTCATGCAGTAGGTCCAGAGGCTTGGAACAACCCGAGGAGTTTTGAGACTCGTGATCGGGAATCTCATGTATACAGGTGGAAGAAAGCCCTTTATTGCTTGAAGCAAAACACCTCGGGCGTAGTATGAGAGGATTGATAGCTGTCTAATGCAGCTGAGATTCACTAGGAGTGAAACCGATCCAAACCATTACTCGAAGGTTGTGGATGATAAACCTCTCGTACCGGCATGTATGTCTGACAGGTGCAGACCCTCTCATTTATAGGAGACAGAGGGAGTTGGATTCTGAATGTGGAAAGATAAGTTGCAAGCCTGTGACTACCTCGAGGATCTTAACTTTCAAGAAGTTATATGGTAGTGATGTTGTACCTGATTTGGGAATGCCTTTGAAATTCATAAACTCATTCGCATTGATGTTCTTGGAGAACCTCTGTTCAGACATATGTGTTGCAGTTAGCATGGTGAGCTCATATTTGGTTGAGCCTCACTGGATTGGTGCCAAGAATCTTCTGAGATATCTTCAGGGGCACAATCTCTCATGGATTGAGATACACTGCCGAAAATATGAAACCACATGATTATTCGAATGATGAGTGGGCAGGCAGTGTAGAGGATCACTAGAGCACTTTTCAGTGTTGGTTCTCTTTGGATTCTGATTCGATACAGGAAGCAGAAGTCGGTCACTATAAGCACCGCCAAGACCGAATACATGGCTACGAGTATGATCTCGTATGAAGCTGCATGGTTGCAGAATTTCTTATGATAGCTGTTTTTCTCTGTGACAACCAGAGGTGTGATTCGATTATTGAGGAATCCTGTATTCGACAATTGCTCCAGCAGACATACATCATATACTGCCTTATCTGGGATATGGAAAGTCGATGAGCAAGGAGGCTCCATCGCACTGAGATTGATGTGTTCTCCATGGCGGCCTGGATTGATGTGTTCTCCATGGCGATTGTAGCAGGATTGATGTGTTCTCCTGTGAGGACAGGATTGATTAAGTTCTCCTGTCGAGGCATCCTACCCATGCAGTCTGGGACTCATGGGAAGTACCTCTCATCTGATCAATGAGCATGGAAATGAAGTTAGGGACCATAGTAGTACCGATGGACGCATCGTTGTATCTACCGTACTCCCTACGCTAGGATGTCCTCCATTGATCTGGGATCAATGATACTGGTCTGGGACCAGTGGTAGGAGTTGTACATACTATGATGCTGACTTCGGGTCGGCTGAGACTGGTCTGGGACCAGTGGTACATACTCTGAGACTGACTTCATGTCAGTGCAGTACTGGTCTAGGACCAGTGAGAGTGGTACATTCTATGACGCTGACTTCGGGTCCGCTGAGACTGGTCTGGGACCAGTGGTACACTCTCTGAAACTGCGATACTGGTCTGGGACCAGTAGTAGGAGTGGTACCTACTATGATGCTGACTTTGGGTCGGTTGAGACTGGTCTGGGACCAGTGGTACGCACTCTGAGTCTGACTTCGGGTCAGTGGAGAATGGTATGAGACATTCTCGATCAATTCTTCTTCTTCATAGTTCAACAGAGCAGAGCTAGCAGAACCAGCAGCGCTGAGCAGAGCAGAGCTAGCAGAGCCAGCAGAGCTGAGTAGAGTAAAGCAAAGCCAGGAGAGCTGAGCAGAGTAGAGCAGAGCCAGCAGAGCTGAGCAAAGATGGGCAGAGCAGTGCAGGGCACTGATGGCAGAGATAGTACAGTCGGACTTATGGATCAGCAGATGGAGTTCCCCCTAGTTGAGAGGGAGTGTTAAATTGGCAACTAGGGCCAAACTCCATGTGGGTCGGCTTATTTATGGCAGCTGATATTTTTATTGGATCCCTCTCGTCGAGAGGTGTAGGATTGATCCAAAGATCATCCGATTCCGATAAGTATTTATGGAGATATGAATTTATTTTGTTTATATAATTATTATCAAGCCGACCAGCTCTTATGTAGGCTCTAGAAGCCCAAACGTCATGTCTATTCAATCATCCACCTTTAGTATAAATAAGAGAGGATTTGGAGTCATTAGTGCAACACATTCTTCAAGTGATCTCCTCCTCTCCACGTCTTGGGTTATTGGTGAACGAGAGACGCTAAGAAGAATATGTTGGCCTTGGATGATGCCCTAGCTCTCACGCAGATATGGAGCAACTACGTACAACAATCTCTAATCCGTTGGCAATGGAGACCTAAACGCACAGCAAATACTCTATAGGTTGTCATGCACATACGTAAGATCAGGAAGACTTACACGCTGGAGACTCACATGCTACATATACGTTGGGCATTATATATACGTTGTTCAATACGCTGTGTGTAAGTTCATACGCTGGCAAATGAATATGTATATGAAGCAAACAACAATACAGTCATACCCATAGCATCTGAACGGAGCAAATGACAATAAAGTCATACGTTGTCATGTCATCGCAGTCACTGGAACTCACACGTGTATACACCCTCATATAAGAACTCATTCATATATACTCGCAGTCCTGTTCATGATACACGCAGTCCAGTAATATGTTGTTCACGGTTCACACGCAGATTATGGAATCATGTAATACGCTGTTCATGGAGTAATACGTTGTTCATGAGCCGCAGTGATGAAGAGGTGCCGTAATACAACGCATGGTAATCTACACGATGTTCATGATCGGATTCAACAACGCGGTATCTACACGCTGTTTAGGACGCAGGCAAAGATGCATGAACACATACAGATATATATATATATATATATATATATATATATATATATATATATATATATATATATATATATATATATATATATATATATATATATATATATATGTTGTCTAGAAACACGCAATATGGGAATGAAGGAATATGGATATACGCGGTCATGAAGGAAGTAAAACCCTACGCTGTTCGTGGAAACATATAATCTGGAATACGCACTGTAATACATGCAGGTAGATACGCAGCAACTTCATGAATGTATGAATGTATGTGGATACGCAGCAAAAGCAACTCCATGAATATATATATACAGATGGATACGTAGCAACTCAATATATATATATATACGCTTCAGAATGGAACACTGATATATATACAAGTCATATTCATTATGGGACGCTGTCATATTGAACATGTATGGAATGCAGATGTATACAAGTTAAGGCAGCACATAAATGAACATAGTCAAGGCAGCAAAGTAAGGAACACGATGTATGAAATGTTGTCATATAGACAGTCAGCATATTAACGCAGTCAATGAGAAGTTGTGATGATCAGTGACAAAGTCATGATCTAGTTCTTGTGAAATCATGATCTCGATATAAAGATCACCTCTGGGATAATTTTAAAGGGACTGTCATGGTGCAACAATGATGATAACAATAGTACTGAAGATATCAGTGATGAAGTACAACACAGGGCTGCATGATGATGGAGGATGCTGCATCATGGTCAGCATGATGCAGATTATGGACAGCATGATGTATGGGCAGCATGATGTATGAGATCATGAGCAGCATGGTCATGATGATGCAGCAAGATGGTGCTACACAGTAAGGTGCAGCAAATGGATGAAATGCAGCACAATGATAGGTGAAGGAGTCACCTTAAGAATCAGTTGAAGCAGAATGTCTTCAACTGATCTCATCATTATATGAAATGATCTATGCTAGATCTAGGTAAGTCAAAGTGTTGACTTCTGTTTTAAATGTAATCTCTCTCTCTTTCTCTGCTGAACTTTGAAGATAAAAGAAGATTTGATCAAAGGGTTTCCCCACACATTGTGGGGTTTGTCCCTGATTCGCGCCATATCTTGTGTCCTCTTGTCTTGGCTTGTCTTCTATGTTTTATATTTATGTTCTATCTGCAGTTTATCTTAATGCTGATGTGATTGCTAACTGTGAAAACTTAAATAAATTGCTCTAGCATAGAACATACCCTAAAATTAACACTTGGGCTCCAACATAAACTACCCAACAAACCTCCTTGTAAGGAATTACACATATTCTTAATTATTACTAATTATTCTCAACTGTTACTAATTATTCTCAATGCCATGAATTTCTTAGATGCACAAGGATCATTTCCACAAAGGCTCCTTTCCCATCATTTATCGTATTCATGGAATGATTCTTGTTGGAAATGTGTAAGTTTATAGTCATTTTCTTCCATTTTGCATGCTATATTTTTTTAAATTAGGGTTTCTAGGAGTGCCACATTAACAGGTGCAATATATTGTCTTGAAATATTGATTATTTATGGCATGTAAAATTTGTTTTGCAAGAATCCATCAAATGAACTTGCTTCATGCATACTTTGAACTCAAAATCTTCCACATAGAGAAGTCACTAGGAGTTTCTAAGTGAAGAAATTCAATCTTCCACCCTCTTCATCCAAGGCTGTAATGATCCTAAATAGGAATATAAGTGATATAAAGCAAATAATCTGTGCAACAAATTATAAAAACGAAATACACATTAAACATCCATAGAAAAGCTGCAAATATGGAATTGTTGAGCCATTTTATTACTTTTCTGAAGGTAAAATACAATGGATAACAAGATGGTGCACCTGGGCTTGTCTCAATGGACAAGCATGACCAAACACAGGTGATAAAATGGTTGAACTGAAGGATGTCCAACTGCTGCACCAATCTGCACTGCGCTGCCCAGAAAATTGCCTTTCTATTGAAGTTCGAATGGCTGAAAGGTCCACTTCCTATGCCTAGAAATTTATATGATTTTAACCCCGTTCTCCTTGGCCTAAACCCAAAAAAACCGACGAAGGGTTTTGGCTAGTTTAGACTACTGAAATTCGATCCCCTTGGAGCCCAACTTCAACTACAACTAGAAAACTCGGCCTGCTGGAAACTGCCTGTAAATCCTCAAGGAAATGGTCCCAAGATACTAGGCTGACCCGTGCTATCCAATCCCTAACTTCCTGGATGGGCTTCCAGTCTTTGGCACTTGCTCCCAAGCTCCACGAAAATTGTTGGAATAGCCTCTGCGTTGTCCCCTAGCCTAGCAATTCGAATTGCTAGAATGCTAGCTCTACTGGTTGTAAAACTTAGCAAGAATGTTGGCTTAATGTTTCTCTCTTAGCCCTCTAACTCTCTCAAAAAACACCTGATCTCTGATGGCTCCTAGCTCCCTCTGCTTATTCTCTAGCTACCCAGAAATATGCACTCCCTACACTGCACAGAATGATGGTGCTGTCTCACAACCCCTGAATTCCTATAAGCTTGTGGAACTGCCTCTCTAAGGCGGGCACGGATGGTCCCCAGAAGAAGAAGTTGAATCTCCCACTTGAGAGATTCGTGACTAAACAATGGTTGACTCAGCTAAACAACAAAGCGAATGGTCAAGTAATTTTGTTTGCAAGATGTAAGAATGAATCCACAATGAGAGCTTCTACCTACTTATAACTCCTTGGGCCCTCCTTGCCTCATGTGGGCTCCTCCATCCACCTATTCGACTTCCCTCCAAGCAATTCGAATGGCCCAGTTCAAATTCTCATGTGGGTGGCCCCCACATTCCACTAGCAGCCAGATAAAGTCGAATTGTCTCCTAAGTCCCTAAGTCGAAAATGATGAGTGCTCCTCCTTGGCAAAAAATTGTGCAAAATTGTGTAGCAGCACCCTGTTACAAATGTATCAGAGAAGGGACATGACAAAGGCTCTCTATCAATGACCTTTCCCTAATTTTATCCATTGCCAAACTAGATAAAGGCTCTAATCTAGTAGTATTTGATCATTATAAATCCCTTTTTCTTTTTTAATTTCATGGTAGCTAGGCCTAGGGTTAGGCATTGATTGAATATTTTAACCTCAAAATTAGGGTTGATGTCTTGGTATTTATTGTGGTCATATGCATTTTCAGTTATTTGAAACTATTGTTTACTTAACCCTAGCTTGTTGTAATATCCTTAAGGGAAAATTAATAGTAAATATTCATAGCAAAATAGACAAACACACCATAAAATCAAAACAAACAATCAGACCATGAATTTGCATCCAAAACAACATTGTATACTCATTTTATTAATTGGAAAGAGGTGTAAAACAAGGTGTTGGAATGAGTGCACCTAGGCTTTCTCTAACCAAGCTAGCAAAAGCCCAAAATGACCACTGAATCACCCTCCTCCAATATGTTGTCAATTTGGCCCAATTGTTGTGCTGTAAATGCCCAAAAATTGTGTTGCTGCCTGAAATGATCTGCTACTAGAGCCCACTTTGCTGCTCAGAAAATTCTGATAAGTTAACCTCAGACTCTACTCAAGAAACCCAGAATAAGTCACAAAGGGTTTGGCCAAAGCTTGACCCCCAAATTTTTACCCTCTTGGGCTTGACTGGCTCTCCTACTGGTTTAATTGACCCACTTGAAGATTCTACTGTTGAATGCTCCATAAATGTGTGCAAACCCTATAAGAAGGCTCCCCAGGTCTTCCCTCATGATTTCCTCCAAAAACTCCCCTATTTCCACAACTTCTCGGAGTGCCTCTAGTTATGACTACGCAGTCCCTGCGTTGTTGTAACTCTCCCTGCTGCTGTAACTCGACTCACCGTTGTTGGTACAAACTGGGATGAAGTAGAACTCCCTCCTTGGGCTGACACTCAAAGTCCACCGAAGCAAGGGCTGGGATTTCCACTCGGAAACATCCGATGCGCTAAACAACACATGTAGACTTGGCTGACTGCGCAAGCGTGCTCTTGTCAAAAGACAAATTCTGAAAATGATAGATGACGACCAAAAATGAGTGCCCCTCCTTCCTTTTGTTGATTTGTCTCCAAGGCTGCCCATGTGGGCGCACTTTGAATTTCCCTCACCAATTTTGCTCAAATGAGAGCGTACTCTCCATGTGGGCTGAAATTCCTTTGTGGTGGCCCCTACACTCCACCAAAGCAGCAATCTTTCCATCGAACTCTAATGTTGGGGTGCTTCTCATGCCAAAAATCGAATGTGGGTCCCCTATCCTCACTTCTCCTAAGTGAAACAATGCAATACACCAAAATTGAGCTAAGTTCGATATTCACTTAGTGAAACACTAAGTAGGAATATCACACTTGCCTCCTTCATAGCGTATTGGACCTTTGTTGAACTTATTCATTATAGGTTATTTTCAAGAGCTTCTATACACAATCATGTGCCTTAAATATGAATATCTTGCAAACCCTAACTTAAATCGACGGAAATATGAAACAACATGAGCAACTCTAGAATAATCTCAAAGAGTCCTACACTAAAATGTGCCAAATACATAAGAGGGGAGTCCATGCTTGGGTATAAGATAAATGCTTCTCTATATGTGCGACAACCTTTACAACATGAGAAACACTTTATATAGATCAGCGTCAAGACCCTTGAATAGCTACCCAGGTCACAAACGACCAACATGGTGTCATCTGAATGTAACCAAAGGATAGTTAGATAGGAATCTAAGAGAAAGGTAATAAAATATCCTCTATCTAACACTAGAGGTGAGGAGTTAACATGATAAATACCTACACTTACACAAGTGCTTGAGATACAATGCAGGGGTCTATTTAGGCCATGCCATATTAAAAATGAGTGATATTGCAAATAGATCTAAATATTGTTTTAGACCAGATAATTTAAGAGGGTTATGTTGAGGAGCGAAGGTGACACCAACTCTGTAGGAAAGGCAAGAGACAAACAAAAGTGAGAGGAGAAAATAAGGGAGGTAGTGACACTGTTAAAGCACCATTGAAGACAAATGGTGGCAATGCCCATTCAAAGAAAGAAAGGGCATCAAAGGTGGAAGAATTCTTGAAATACCTATGAATGTAGGAGGCAATAATGACACAATGTAACTAACTATGGTGCAAAGTTGTGAGGACTAGTGAAGCACCAGCAAAGATAAGATCTACAAAAACTAACACAACAACAAATGCTACAAGAGGAACCACTAGCATGGAACAAGAAAGGGGATGAGTGTTGATGATGCTAGTGAGGTATCAATGAAGAAAGAAATCCTTAACACCAGTACATCGCTGAGGAAGGAAAGAGAAAATGAGAATGAGTCACTAGAGCTATCCCACTTCATTATTGGGCTCCAGTGTAGACTACCCATTAAACCTCCTTGCTAGGAATTACACATATTCTCAATTGCTAGTATTTCTTCTCACTGCCATGAATTTCTTAGACGCATAAGAATTATTTCCATAAAGGTTCCATTTCCATAATTCAATGTAGCCATGGAATGATAACAGCAAGCCTAACTACCATGGAGAGACAATATTAGCTAGTATATGAATATAAATATTGAAATGCAATGTAAGATGGAGATTGTAAGAAAACAATACTTGCACTTATCTAAGAGTTTTACATGCAATGCTAGAGCCTATTTAAGGCATGCCATAATGAAAATGAGAATCTACTTGAAGATGCTAGCAAGCTATATGTGAGTACTATAAAACAAGAATAAAAAGTTAAATAAAAGAAATGTAAAAAAAAAGGCATAATTAATTTGGGAACCTACTTAGGTGTGCAAACAATGCCAGCGTGGTATTCTCATTGCCGAAGCAAGATATTAACATGTAGTGATAATCTTAGAGTATTTGTTGAAGTACGATGTAAAGATGCATGCAAAGTCAAGAATGAAGGAGAGGAGAAAATTAATATGAACTTTAACAAAATTAGAACAATAAGTAATCTATGATACGCAAGTATTGAAATAAGAGACAAAGAAAAAAGTTTAACTACCATGGAACTAAATAGAAATGAAATATGAAATTAGATAATGAAACACTATATAATAAGGAGAACACAATAGATAGATACCTACATGTATCCAAGCACAAGGTGATGCAATGCAAGAAACTTGTTTAGGGTGTGTCGTATGAGAGACAAGACCATGCTTAGACATCCTTAAAAACCAATTGTAAATAATGTAAAGCAATAGGCTCCATAAATTAGATTAAGAAAATGTAAAAAGGAAAGGGATAAAAATTAAATATAAAATTCCCATAGTGACCTAATGATGTGGTTTTGTTTCCCGCATGGCATCCTCTGATGCAGCCATGTCACCTTCCTTGCCACCTTAGCCTTGTTATGTAAACTTGACTAAGTGAAGGAGTCAAAGTTACTTGTACAACAATGGTGGTTTTGGGCACATGGTTTTGGTTTCCCATGGTTTTTCTCTGATCCAAACCCCATGTTCCTTCTTTGTGGTAGGTATTCATGGCTTGTAGGTCAAATATTTGAATGTTGTTGAGTTTTTTGTGATTCCTATTGTAGAAAAAAAACATGGCTGAGAGTATGTACATAGCTTGTATTTTATTATATTGCATTGATGTGGAGGCAGAAGTGATAAGATGAGTTATAGAGGAAGTTCTTGCTCCTCTTGTTAGCATGGCCACCATAGGATCACTTCTATGTAGAGAACTAGATTCTATCCACAGGATGGAGTAGAAGAAGAAGAAGAATGGATCGTAACAAGGAGAATGGACTGTCTATGCTAAACAAGTTCTTGATATTCATGAACAAACAAAAGAAAAAGGACAAGGAGAGATGTTCATTCCTGGCCTCAGAGTGTTGTGATCTCGCAGACGCAGACAAATGCAGGCATAAGATAATTTGAGAGATTGTAGGAAAGGTTATGGGGATTCAAAACCCGAAACTCAAAGAACACCAACTCCAGGACCTCAACAACAAAATCAACAAGAGTTTAGGGAAAAATAGAAATGGTAAGCTTAGATCATAGAGCTTGGCAACCCAAATTATGTCAAAGGAGGGGCCAATATGAAGTACTTGGAAGCAAACGGGGTTTACGTACACAGTGCTACCAACAAGGAACTTGGTTATAAGTACTTCAAGGCTGGAAATTTCCTCCCTAGTGTCAAAGAGCTATTTGATAAAGCCCCAAGGCAAAGAAGATGAGGTCGAAGTATACAAGCAAATTGATACCAATTATTATGGCTACATGGATGACAAGGACAAGATGTTAGAGAAATTTGAGTGGCCCATGGAGAAGGAGATGCAAGCCAACGCACTCAGTAAATGGTTGTTAAGATGACAATCGTAACAACAATTTAAAGGGAAAAAAATACAATCGACTTGAAAAATTTTACATGTAAATGGGCATAATGTTCTAAGACTTGGTAAGGCATGTGTGCGCCTAGGAAATTACTGGTAAAATTTGGAGTTATACCTAAGTGATAGCGGGCATGCCAAATCACAGGGTACACTATATAGAAATTTTGAGGGGTTAGGGCCTAGAGGTGAGCGGTGTTGGTTCACTTGGTCGCTTTGGCTAGTTTTGATCAAGGAAAACCCAAGTCAAGGTTTAAGAGGGGGTTGTTTGGTAAGCTTGACTCGGTGAAAGAGTCAAAGTTACTTGGTCAATAGTGGTGGTTTTGGGCACATGTTTTTCTTTCCCATGGTTTTGTGCCCATAGATTACATGTAATGAACCAAGTAAAAGGCTTCGGAAGAATTCAATGTAATGTTCCATGGATGTGAGCGATGAAGCCTCACTTAGACAACTTGGTTATGCATGGCCAACAGGCAATAATAGAATATTCTATTAGCTACATTTCCCCGAATAAGGGTTTTTTAGGATAAAACTTGTGTTTTTATGTTTTGTTGCTAGTTATTTTAATCTTCTCTTAGTACATTTAATTTTCCCTCCAACAATTTTTACCAGGCCACCATGTCATCCTTCATAGCCCCCTTTACCGCTTTCATCCTCTTATTGCACTTTAATACTAAAATTTAATTTAATTAGGGCCCCACCTATACCATAAAAATTAGGTTTTATAAAAATGAGACATCATTTGGCTGTAGATTTTGGAAACTCAACCCAACTATAGGCACAATTGAAGTTAATATTTCTGCAACAAGCCACCCTCGAGCTAAGGCTATGAATCCAGAAATATAGGCATCTTTTTTGAGTTTCATGGCCTGTCCAGTCTTACCACCATCCAACCTCTCTTTACTCCTCATCCTACACTACAGATAGAACCAAATCCCCTTGTTTTCAATGTAGTCCCTCAACCTACACCACGAACTTCATGGGCTCTTGCATAGACTATCCAAGAAACCCTTGGCTAGGAATTACTTGAATTCTCACCTGTCACTAATTGTTATAAATGCCTTTAATTCCTCAAGTACACATGCATAATTTACACATGGTTTCCTTTGCCATAATTCATTAAAATAATAGAATCTTACTTGGGTACTCAAACAATTCTTACCATACAACCTTTGGTAAAAGACCAAGAATCCCCAAATGACAACCAAAAACCATGGAATATGTAAGCATGTTTCCAACTCAACACATGGCTCTCGAAGAAACACACAACTCAATTTTCACACTAACTTCAAAGTAGATAGGATATATGATGACATAATAAAGGAATTAAGTTAAAGAATAGCATACTATAATTTGTCTTTGGCCCCCTTGAGACCCCATGGTCCCCAGGTTTCCCTCTCTTGTGGAATCATAGCAACCTCTCTTCTCCTCATTCTTGTGTGCATCCATTGTTTTATTATATTATTAGTTTCAATGTACAGTTGTTACACAATACATTGCTTGGACTTTGGCAATTCATTGCTAACATGAATATATATTGCTAATCTGAATATCATAATTTGGCTATAATGCACGTGAAAATTGTGAGCGTGGTAATATCATTGCTAGAAAAAGCTATGATATGTAATCATAGATTTATAATATTTTTTGCTAATAGAGTTCCCATTTATGACAACAAGATGTCATTGATGTCAAAGGGGAGCATGAGACACCAGCAGCAAGACCATCCTTGATAATCAAAGAAGCAGTAGGACTCTTCGTGAAGTAGTATGATGACTTATCCTTTTGCAAGGTTTCATTAAATGAGGATAGGGGTGTGTTACCCACCATTTTGTGGGTGATATCCCTAGGAGAATTTTTTTCTCCAAGATGGTCCTCAGTCTGCAGCCAACAGCCCCTTGCAGTCACCAGCTAGCTCATTGTGCCATTTCTCTGCCACCTGAGCCAGCCATGTGGTCCCTCGCCCATCTGCCATGATCGTATGTTTGAAGGTGGGCCTCAAGGTATGCCTTGTCACTTGGAAATTGAGTATTGTAGTTTGCTTATCATGGACACTTCTGGGCATGGATTAATGGGGGGATTCAGTGGAAAGAATGGGCTATGTCTGTGCTCTTGTCCCCTAGACCCCTTTTGGGTATCAACCTTGGATTCTAGTCCCGTGGGATCTCTTTTACTAACCATTTGGCTCTAGGGATGGTATTTCATGGGCAACCCCGATTTTGGTTGTGTGGTCTTGCTCCCTTATCCACTTATATTACCCTCTTTCCACTCATTATTATCCCATTCATATTTTCTCCCGCCTAGGTTCACACTCCTCCACTGGGTCCAGATAGGGTTAGCATACACCTTGGGTCATGGCCTGGAATGAAGCCCGGAGGTTGATGTGGCTAAAAGAAAGATAAAAGCATTTATGGTCACACTCAAAATGAAACTGTACCACAAAATGCAAAAGATGGTCGGGACACACATTTAGTACGTGGGCAAAAGCCAATATATGAGCTCTACCCCATCATCATGGCCATCACCCTGGTTCCTACAGGTTCTATGAACCTCCTTCATCATATAGGAACCCATGATTATCCCAACCCCTGGTGGGCAATGAACGCCCCACCTTAAAAGGGGGTATTCACTACTACATCTCACACATCATGCTTTTACCCCTTGAGCCCTGAGCAGTTAATCAAAGAAAATCGTAAAAAGGCAAAAGGCATATAAGGAAGGGTGGAAAAATCAAGTTTGGGGCACCTCATGTACCATGATTTCTCCCTCCTATACATTATAAACCCAAGTGTGGGCTTCCCTCTTATTAGCTACCCTTGTACCCCAGCATGTGACCCAGGGCTGCCCCTTCTCATCCCCTACTTTATTCACCTATTTTTCACATGCCACCACCTTTTGAAGGATGTACCTTGACTATATTATCCCCTTTAGAAGAAGAAACCACCTAATAGGATTATTGGTTAACCCTATTTGGAGTTTAGGAGACATTGGCACATCCCGAAGCCCATTATGGAAGGGCAAGCCATTATGAAGTCCCCACCTATGGTCCATGATTTGATAAGCTCATTACTCGATCTCTCCAATGAATTGTTGTACTGGAAGGCTAGGGGACACATTGGATCTTATGCAGGATTGCAGATGGTCTCCATTTTGGGTTTGGTCTCCCTATATGGGGTCCTAATCCTTCAAAGGGCTACATTGGCGCTTGTAGGGTGTGCGTTGAGAGCCATGGGACTCCACATCAGTAGAAAACACTACATGGATCCCCACAGCCATTCATAGATTGTTCGTGGTTCACTTATTGGGTGAGGAAGATGCACCTAGGCCATCATGCCCAACTGGCCCCAGATTTGCACCATACACTTCGCAGATGATCTCAGACTTGGACGATGATGTGGCATCACCTACATCATCATCCTGGCCCTTGCAGGCAATCTACAGGTATCTTCAATTTGTTTGGAGACCCATGAGGACACTTGTGTGCCCCCACATGTCATTTGGAGGACCACGGGTTTTTAGGGTCCTACTCTTCATTGTGGCACTCATAGACCTCATTAGGCCTCTTAGAGGGCCCTATAACATGCATAGACTATTATTTGACCTCTTCAGAGGCATACGTTTTCATTTATGAGCTAGTTTGGTGGGCTTATCACCAAAAGTTGAATTATTAGAACATTATTTTATTTTTGGGGCTTATGTAGGCCAAGGAGGCTAATTCGAACTCCTAATTTATGTATAAATACAAGTGAAATGAGCTCATTTTTTCATCATCACTTTGGATTGGATCTCTCTCTTCTTTAGAGAAATAAACACTTTTTTTGGAGGATGAATTGGAGCTTTATTCTTGTTTTACTTTGTCATATACATAGGACTGGAATTTTCGTTGTTCTAGGGCTAATTGCTGCATGCATTTACTTCTTAAAATTGTGGAATTTTGACTCTATTATAGCATTTCTCAATGTTTGGGCCTTTTAATATGAACGATATCTTCTAGGGGTAATTCTATCGAAGAATTTTACCTTGATGTAATATTCCTAATTAGCCATGGCTAATTGGAATATTCGATTTTGCCCAATTTTTGCCTTCTATAGTTATTTATAAATAAAAAGTGAGGACGGGGGACATAACTCACTTTAAGAATAAAAAGTCACTTTCTAGTAGCACAACGTTGTGACTTAAGGAGGAGCCAAGGGGGCCAAAGGAGGACGCAGAAATGGGGCCCACGCAAACACATGGAGGGACTGCGCAAGAGGGAAGAACACATGGCAAGAGGGGAATCATGCAGGAGGAGGTGAGCCTAGGGATTGTGAGAGGCAGAAGCTATAAAATAGAGAAGAGCCCCCTCATTTTGGATCATTCAGTTATGTGCATTTTGAGCTAGTCGTTTTGACTTTTGAGCACGCTGGCTATTTAGCTAGTCTGCAGCACTGTTTAGTGCATTGAGTGTCTCTGTTCGGAGATCTCACCCTTAGCCCTGGGGACTTCGAGTGCCTGCTCAGGCAAGGTATTTCCATCGGTATTTCAGCAGTAGTTTTATCAGCATTTCAATAGCAGTTTCATCGGCATTTTGGAGGACTGCGCAGCACTTGGAGAGGGACGCAGTTCTTTTTGGTTGTAGTGCTGGATTGGGGTTTGCAAGTAGATTTATGCTGGGAGATTGAGTAGGGGTCCAACTCTTGTCTCATTGGAGGATTTTGGCAGGGTTTGGCAGTGTTCAGGCAGAGTTTAGTGGGGTTTTCTTTAGTGGCAGCGCAGGGCATTGAGGAACTGCGCAGAACCCCAAGAGGGTGTTTTTCGGGGGTCGGCAATTCTAGGAAAGCTTCCTGGGTTTTTCTGGGTTTCTTGAGTAGAGCCTGAATCCAGAGTTTCAACTTTTTCCGAGGAGGGGAGCAACCCCAAATCATCATTTGTTTTCTAGCAGCAGCAGCAGCACAGCAGCAGCATCCACGTAGAGAGGCCATTCTTGTCATTCTGAGTATTTCTTCACTTGCCTTGTGCAAGCCGACGTGCCATTTGTCTAATCACCTCTTGTACTTATTTTATTGCTCAATATAATAAAATGGCTTAGCATTTCTCGCTGCATTTCTTGTGTTTCTGCTTATATTTCCGGTTTACATTATTATATGATGTTCCACTGTTAGTTTATCACTTCTGTGTCATTATATCATTTGCACATATTTGGTTGGAGTTTTGTTGGGGTTTGAAGAATATTCTGGGTTAGGAATATTACAGTGGTATCAGAGCATAGATTTGGCTCAGCCTGTGGAGCTAGAAATCTATGACACCAGGGGAAAAACCCTACATTTGTTACAGAGGTAGGAGATACAGAGACACTGAACGTAGGTTGGAGAATACCTACGGAGAGGGAGACTATGTTCCTGTGGCAGACGCAGAACAGGAGGAACCTGTGGTAGACGCAAAACAGAGAGAGCCAGTAGTGGACGCAAAGCAGATGGCAGATGAGGACGGGATGAGGTTTGCGGACATGCTCCTCAAATTTGTGCAGGATCTGTCGAGGAAGATTGAGGTGATGGGGCAGATATTCACGGCAGTAGAGGCAAAACAGCGTGAGAGCCCACGAGTTTTCCAGATTGGTGAGGGATCAGGTGCATCGCATCACTTGCCAGAGTAGCGTGATACTGCGCAGCAGGTGGCCTCACATGCCCCTACACGCTCTACCATGCCCACTTTCTTAGGAGCAGACACGGGGGCCGTAGCCCAGCAGGAGGCAGAGCCCGGACAGATGGGCGATTATTTTGCAGAGTACCAGGCCTATGGGCAGGAGTTCAGTGAGGCCCTCTCATTCAGAGATTTTGTTCAGCTCCAGCGAGATAGCAGACCCTGCGACCATCACAGAAGGTACCGGCATTAGCATGATGGCGACACCCACCGTGCAGCGTGTAGGAATTTACAGGGTAAGTTCCTCAGACAGAACACCAAAGGACACCTCTCACAACCAAATCGCAGATCAATACAATAGTATTTTTGACGTGGTTAAAACCCTTAAAGAGGGAAACAGTCCACGGCCTGAGCCAACGCGGCCACTTCAGGCAATTTATTAATAAAAGAATGAAAATTTACATATGCTTCTCTCATGCATGGATTACCCTACAAATGACCCTCCATGCGCTTTAAATAGAAATCATGGACCAATCAGGTGTCAAGCCACAGATCAAGTGTCGGTAATACCGAGGAGAGAATGAACCGTCGGATCACTACATATCGTGACCGTCGGATTGTAAGTTACAAAATGTACAACGGTAAAGAAACACACTTTACCTAACTCTATACTAGATCAAGTTGTACTTAACTATTTCCTATGTGTCGGAATATCCTAACATCCCCCCTTAAGAACAACTTGGGATAGGATTGAAGGACTTACAAATATGACACAATAGGAGAAGGAAGGAGGCACTAGAGCCTATCCCCCCTTAGTGACAACTTCTTGAACTCCAACCATAAATCGAAGTTTAGTGAACTTCGCCTCTGTGAGAGCCTTTGTAAAGATGTCTGCAACTTGATCATCTGTAGAACAATATTGCACTTCAAGAACATGGTCATGGATGAGCTTTCTGATGAAGTGCATGTGTAGTTCAATGTGTTTGCTGCGCTGATGTTGGACTGGATCTTTGCATAGCTGAATGGCACTTTGATTATCACACCAAAGTGTAGTCGGATGTTGCTGCTGAAAGCCAAACTCTGACAGGATCTGACGAAGCCACAAGGCTTCCTTACTAGCTTCTACGGCACCACGATACTCTGCTTCTGCTGATGAAAGAGAAATGGCAGCTTGTTTCTTACAAGCCCATGTAATAGGTCCTGAACCAAGAGTGAACACATAACCGGCAGTAGACTTCTGATCATCAGGGTCACCAGCCCAATCAGAATCAGTGAAACCAACCAATAGAGGAGCTGCTTCGGCACTGTAATGAATCCCAAACTGAACTGTACCTCGAACATAACGAAGTATTCTTTTAGCTGCTTTCCAATGACTTTCACGTGGGTTTTGCATAAACTGAGCAACAAGGCCAACAGCAAAGGAAAGGTCAGGACGAGTATGAGTTAGATACAAGAGTTTTCCTACAAGTTGACGGTATAAGGTAGCATCAACTTCAGGAGAAGTACAAGTGACTGAAAGTTTGACTCCAGACTGAAAGGGAGAAGGGGCTGGCTTACAGTCTTCCATGTGAAAATGACGTAGAATATCACAAGCATACTTGGACTGGGAAAGGGAAATACCCTCCTTGGATTGCAAGACTTGAAGACCGAGAAAATAGTGTAAGTGTCCTAAGTCTGTCATTTCAAATTTCCTTTTAAGGCTAGACTTCACATGGTTTATAAGGTTGGGATCACTACCAGTAAGGATAAGATCATCAACATAAAGAACAAGGATGATAAGAGAGTTGCCCACTTTCTTGGTGTAGACAGTATTGTCAGAATGACACCTAGAAAAGCCAGATTCTAAAAGAAAGCTATCCATTTTGGCATACCAAGCTCGAGGAGCTTGCTTGAGACCATAAAGGGATTTCTTAAGTCGACATACAAGGCTGGAGTCTATTTGTGAAGCCAATGGGTTGTTCCATATAGATTTCTTCATGCAAGTCCCCATGCAAGAAGGCAGATTTAACATCCATCTGATGGACTTCCCATTTGAAAGAGGCAGCAAGGGAAAGAACAAGGCGGATAGAGTTCATTTTGGCAACAGGGGAGAAGGTTTCAGTGTAGTCAATGCCTTCAACCTGTGAAAAACCCTTAGCAACAAGACGAGCTTTATGTTTATCAACTTTCCCATCTGGTCCATACTTGGTTCTGTAAACCCATTTGCATCTAACAAGTTTTCGTCCCTTTGGTAAAGGAACAAGATCCCATGTATCATTTGCCAACAATGAATGATATTCTTCATTCATAGCTGCTTCCCAATCTGGATGGCCTGAAGCTTCTGCAAAGGTGTCAGGATCATAATTTACTGGAGCTTGAGCCAGTAAAGAAGAGGCTCTCTCGAACTGAGAACGTGTACGTCGCTGATCTGTAGGATCACCGGCAAGATCACCTGCTGCATCTCGAGTAGCACGAACCCATTTTGGAAGCTGAGGAGCTGAAGGAGGATCCTGAGATGGTGGGGGAGGATTGTCATCCTCACTTTCATCATCTGAAGAAGAAATGTTTTCAAAAGTAGAAGAGATAGGGAGAGGTGGCACAACCGCCGGACTAGGCTCGCAGGCCGATATATTTTCATCAAATTTTACATCTCTTCTAATGATAACATTTTTGGACTTAAATGGAATAAGTCTATAGCCTTTGACATCTTCAGAATATCCAACAAAAGTACATTTTTCACTCTTAGGTTCTAAAGCTTTATGCTTTTCATCTGGAATATGGGCCCACGCTTCACTTCCAAAAACACGAAAGTGACTTACATCTGGTTTGATTGAGCTCCATGCTTCTTCTGGAGTGATATTCTTTAAAGCCTTAGTAGGAGTGCGATTTATTATGTAATTTGCACAGTTAATTGCTTCTGCCCAAAAACTAAGACCAAGTCCTTTAGATTGTAGCATACAATTAGCCATTTCCTTTAAGGTGCGATTCTTCCTTTCACCTACACCATTTTGTTGTGGAGTATATGGAACAGTATGTTGCATTTGTATTCCATTCTCAGTGCAAAAGTTGATGAATGTGTTTTTAACATATTCTCCGCCATTATCAGATCTTAGCTTAAGAATTTGATGTCCAGATTGTTTTTCAACAAAGGCTTTGAAGGCCAAGAATGTGTTAAATACTTCACTCTTGAGTTTTAAGAAGTATACCCAAGTGCGTCTGGAGAAATCATCAATGAAAGTTAAGAAATACTTGCAGCCAGAGAATGAAACAACAGGAAGTGGACCACATAAATCACTATGCACAAGCTGTAAAGGGGCTGAGGCGTGCCAAGAGGCACGTTTTTCAAAACTGTCCCGATGATGTTTTCCGAGTACACATCCGGAACAAACACCATCTCTGCAAGATACCATAGGAAGACCTGTCACCATATTTTCTTTACATAGATGCTAAAGGGAGCGATAGTTTAAGTGACCAAATCGCTCATGCCAAAGTTTGCTCACTTCATCATTATGAGCAACAAATACTGAGGGAAGATTTGATGACCCAAAGTTGTGAAACTTATACAACCTTGTAGAATCATCAGCAATTCCAGAAGCTAAAATCTTTTTAGGATCTCTTAGGTCCTTGATTACAACATCATGAGGTGAAAATTCAACGATTTTACCTTCACCTGAATGAGTTATCTGATATACAGATAGAAGGTTGCAGGATAAGGTTGGAACACATAATACATCATTAAACTGACCATTGTCTAGATGAACAGTTCCAGTCCCTACAACACTAAGAGATCTATCATCACCAACATATATATTTTTGGTGTTACAATCATTTAAAGAAGAAAACATGGCTTTGTTTTTGGCCATGTGATAAGAAGCTCCAGAATCAATGAGCCACTCATGAGAATGAGAAGAAGAAGATACATTTAATGCATAGCCAGACCAAGATGCTTGACAACCACATGCAGAAAGTGCCATTCCTGAAGATGAAGTTGAAGTTGAAGATTGCCCCAAATGGATGTTATGCTTCTTCATTGCTGCTTCCAAGGCTTCCATCTTCTTAAAGCATTTTGATTCTAAGTGGCCATCTCGATTACAAAAATTGCAATGTCTATCAGTCTTCTTCCCTTTGTTTTTATTTGTCTTATCATTTTGTTGAAATGATTTTTCATTTTGGGGCTGAAATTGCTTAGGACCCTTGTTTGGTTTAGGACCATTCTTTTTAGGATATGACTTCTTAGGATTCTTTGAATTTGGTTGCTGCTGGGCGGCTAATGCTTTCTTGGAAGAGTTTCCAAGATTAAGAAGACCAAGGTGTAAGAGTTTTTCTTGTTCTCTTATTAAAGAATCACAAAAAGAGTCAAAGGAAGGGGGCTTGTAGTCTGTTCCTTGAGAAATGAAGGCTTCTCTTGTAGAATGGAAGGTGGAAACAAACACAGAGTAGGCTGGTCCCAACTTAGTAAGAATGGAATAGATAAGGTTACTATCTTCTTTCTTAACTTTAACACCTTCCAAGAGATATCTAAGGGTCTTGAATTTGGACAAGAAATCTTCAATGCAAGAAAAATTATTAGGGTCCAATGTAAGCAACTCATTTTCAAGTTGATGGGCTCTAAGTTCATTTTTAATCCCAAAAACTTTATTGATTTGTTTCATTGCTTCATCAGGAGTATCAAGTTCTGCAATATGGAATCTAAGATCTGGAGAAATAGACATCCCTATCAATCCACGTGCTTGATCTTGCCTATTTTCCCATTTAGCAGCTTATCTTCATCCTTTGGTTTCTTTTCTTGGCCTGAGGCTATTCGGTAGAGACCTTTACTTCTAAGTAAATCCTTAATGTAGGACAACCATTGGAAGTAGTTGGTGCTGTCAAGGGTAACTTGGTATTGACTTTCCATTTCAACAGAAACTGAAGCTAAAGATGCTGAAAATAAGTGTTCCAATGGATAAATCTCGAAAAATTAGGCTGGTTTAAAAAAAACAGCTCTAAAAACGGCTTCCGGATGAAGAAGTTATGGCTTTTTGAAAAAAGTTGATGAAGTCGCCGACGAAGTGCGGGAATGTGCGGAAATGAAAAAATCCGCCCCCAAAAAATGGAGACTTGAACCCAAGACCTCTACTCTCTTAGAATAGCTTTGAACCAATTGAGCTATACAAAAAATTTGAGAGAGAGAGAGGGGGGGGGGGGGTTGATGCTTTGGGTTGCGTGCTTTCTTTGAGAAGGCTCTTTTTCCCTACAAAACAAAAAACACAAAACCCAACACGGACATGCAAAGAAAACGAACCTTACGGCTCGAAGTTAAGCCGAAAAACTAAATATTTTCAAAAAATGAACCTTGCGTCTCAAAGTTAGCTTTGGCCGGAAACTAAATATTTTCCTCAATGTTTCTGATTTTCCGAGATCATCCTAAGGCGCAGGGAAAAGAGCATACGCATGAGAAAAATCCTTCCTTTCTGTTTCTGATTTGCCCAGATCGCATAGAGTCGCAGGGCAAAGAGCATACGCAGAAATGAAAGGTATAGATCCGGTAATAAAAAAAGCTAAATAAACCGAAACCGAAATAAACAGAGAGAAAATAACAGTGAACTGCAAATAAACACTGTATACCTCCAGATCTTAAAAATGACGCAGCTAGGGCTACCGGAAACCTTTTCGCGTGAAACGAAAGGGGTTCCTCACTGGAACAGATGCTCCCAACACAACAGAGCAGTCCTCTCGGCCCGAAAGCAGTCAGAAACAACAGATCTAGGAAACAGCAGTCGGATGCAGTTCTACCGGCTTCAGATTTGGATCACCAATGGACGCGGCCCTCAAATAGCTCTGATACCATGTAAGAATTTACAGGGTAAGTTCCTAAGACAGAACACCAAAGGAAACTGCTCACAACCAGATCGCAGATCAATACACCAGTATTTTTGACGTGGTTAAAACCCTCAAAGAGGGAAACAGTCCACGGCATGAGCCAACGCGGCCACTTCAGGCAATTTATTAATAAAAGAATGAAAATTTACATATGCTTCTCTCATGCACGGATTACCCTACAAATGACCCTCCATGCGCTTTAAATAGAAATCATGGACCAATCGGGTGTCAAGCCACGGATCAAGTGTCGGTAATACCGAGGAGAGAATGAACCGTCGGATCACTACATATCGTGACCGTCGGATTGTAAGTTACAAAATGTACAACGGTAAAGAAACACACTTTACCTAACTCTATACTAGACCAAGTTGTACTTAACTATTTCCTATGTGTCAGAATATACTAACAAGTAGATTCCACTTGCCTACGTTTGATGGCTTATCAAACAGTTCGGCAAAGTCTTGGGTGGAGAAGCTGGACATTTAATTCCAGCTTAACCAGATGTCAGAGGCAGAGGCCATCAAGGTGGCAACATTACATTTGGATGGCGAGGCCCAGGATTGGTGGTTTCATGGGATGGTTACACTGGGGTACTCCACAGTGATGACATATGCCGAATTTACCAGGAGACTGATGGAGCGATTTGATCGGAGGGATCCAGAGCAGCATTTCGTTGAGCTAACGAGGCTCAAACAAATAGGGAGCCCAGAGACCTACATTGCAGATTTCTTGAGGGTCTCCGTGATGGTTCCAGACCTATCCACAGCATGGAGGGTCTATATGTATGTTGAGGGGTTAACAGAGCCACTTTGGGGTTTAGTCTGATCCACTAAACCAGCCACACTCCAGGACGCTATCAGCAGGACCCAGGACTTACAGGATGTCTTACCCAAGACCTAGACACCTTAACCCCAGAGACAGACTTTTCAGTCTAAGGGAAAGGATGTGAGGATTCCTCCTCCAAAGGGGAATCTAGGACGAGTACAGCTTGACGACGATGCCAGGAGGGAGCTGAAGAAGAAGCGGTTGTGCTTCACCTGTCAGGAGCCATGGGCACCAGGACATAGATGTGTTGCTGGCAAAGCACATTTTATTGAGGTCTTCTCTGAGAGTAGTGGAGAAGAGGATGACGAGGAGGATGTGGAGGCAGGAGATAGCCATGCCATACAGGGGCCTTTGCCACCTCCACCACCAGCAGTAGGTGGTGCATCTTTTGCACCCACCGGAGGGGCCCTTGCAGCATTGCGAGGAGTTCCCAAGTAACTGACGCTACGCGTACGAGGGACAGTATGTGGCCAGTGCGTATCAGTCTTGGTTGATAGTGGGGCAACCCACAACTTCATCGATGCACAAATGGTTGAGCGGAGAGGTATTCAGATAGAGAGCTTCGATGGGTTTTTAGTATTGGTCCCAGGAGATCAAACCATGACGTCTGCTCATTATGTTCCAGAGCTTTCAGTGACGATGGGCACCTACACATTGATTGACCACTTTTTCGTGGTCGATATTCCGGACACTAACATGATACTGGGTGTTCAGTGGCTTATTACTCTAGGGAAGGTCACGACGGATTGGAAGACCCTAGAGATGGAGTGGGATGATGAGAAGACAGGGAGGCATGAGAAGATACAGGGACAGCACACATATCCGCCTCAGACTGTGTCGGCTCATCTGATGGAGGTAGTCTTCCGGAAGGGAGACATAGAGTGGGCAGTGGAGCTACGTGCATCAGAGGCAGGGACTACAGGGCAGATAGTACATCCAGAGATCCAGTCCATCCTTGATCGGTATGCCATAGTGTTTGGAGAGATTCCACTAGGACAGCCATCGGATCGGGGGTTTGAGCACACTATTGAGCTTGAGCAGGGCATCCAGGCAGTGATCACCACCCCCTATAGGCACCCCAAGGCCTATCGGGACGAGATTGAGCGGGCTATCCAAGTGTTGCTAGCTCTTGGGCACATTCGACCGAGCATGAGTCCTTTTGCTTCTTCTGTGGTGTTGGTGAAGAAGAAGGATGGTACATTAAGGATGTGCATTGACTACAGGGGCCGGAAGAAGAAGACCCTGAAGAACAGGTACCCCATACCCAGGATTGATGAGTTGATGGACGAGTTGAGGGGAGCACGATTCTTCTCAAAGATTGATTTGAGATCTGGGTACCATCAGATTCGCGTGAGGGAACAGGATATTCCCAAGACCGCCTTCAGGTGTCACTATGGGCACTTTGAGTTCTTCGTGATGCCTTTTGGGCTAACCAATGCCCCTGCAGGAAGTTTGTGTTGGTATTCTTTGATGACATTCTCATTTACAGCAGGACTTGGGAGGAGCATCTCCGGCAGATTGAGACGGTATTGCATATCTTACAGGAGCAATAGTTCTATGCCAAACTCTCCAAATGTGAGTTTGGGTTGACGGAGATGTTGTATCGGGACACACCATAGGAGTGGACAGAGTGAGAGTCCATGGGGAGAAGATCAGGGCCATCAGAGAATCACCAGAGCCGAGAAATATGATGGACCTTTGAGGATTCATTGGCATTTGTACTTACTACCGGAAGTTCGTCAAAGGTTTCTCATAGCTTGCTGCACCCCTGAGAGATTTGATGAGGAAGGGGGCTTTCAGTTGGTCAGATACAGTGCAGCGAGCCTTTGACAGGCTCAAGGAGGTTATGAGCTGCTGCCCAGTGCTTGCGTTGCCAGATTTTATGCAGCCTTTTGTTTTGGAGTGTGATGCGTCGGGAGAAGGGATCGGCGCAGTGTTGATGCAGGGAGGTCACCCTATAGCCTTTGAGAGTCGTAAGCTCCTTCCGCACGAGAGGTTGTATTCTATATACGACAAGGAGATGCTGGCCATCATGCATGCATTGGCTAAGTACCGACAGTATTTGGTGGGTAATAGGTTCAGGGTGAGGATTGATCACAACAGCCTCAAGTCCTTTTTGGAGCAGAAGCAACTATAGGAGAGGTAGCAGAAGTGGATCAGCAAGATCCAAGCATATGACTTTGACATTGAGTATGTCAAGGGTAAGAACAACATGGTAGCAGATGCTCTTTCACGTAGACCAGCCACGTTGTCTCTTATGAACTTGGATACAGACTGGAGGGTTCGACTCTTAGTAGAGTACTCCAAGGACAGGTTTGCACGTGAGTTTCTGGATGGGCAGGTGGCAGATGACAGGTACATGGTGGTTGATGAGATCATCTATTACAGGGACCGGATCTTCTTGACTAAGGGGTCTCAGCTCAAGAAGAAGATACTCTCGACATCACATGACTCACCGTTGGCAGGACATTAGGGGTTTACCAAAACTTACAAGGCCATTAGGGAGAGGTTCTCATGGAAGGGCCTCAAGGAGGACGTACTCCGGCACATCCGGGACTACGATGTTTGCCAGAGGAACAAGGGAGAGATGAGCCATCCCCCAGGATTATTGCAGCCTCTTCCCATTCCGGAGGGGGAATGGGAGAGTATTTCGATGGACTTCATCACAGGGTTGCCCATGGTACAAGGCAAAGATTGCATCTTTGTCGTCGTTGACCGACTGACAAAGTACGCACACTTTTTTGCCATATCCGCACACTATACAACAGCACAGGTGGCCGAGTTGTTCTTTAGAGAGATCTTCAGGCTACATGGTCTTCCTAAGACCATCGTCAGTGATAGGGACAACCGTTTCATGGGCGGGTTTTGGCAGGAGCTTTTCCGGTTGGTGGGGACGGAGTTGACACCGAGTACCAGTTACCACCCACAGATGGATGGGCAGACAGAGATAGTTAACAAGTGGCTAGAGGGCTACTTGCGTAACTATGTCAGTGGGCAGCAACGAGCATGGTTGAGGTGGCTGCATCTGGGGGAGTACTGCTACAATACTTCACATCATATGTCCATTGGTATGTCACCATTCTATGCTTTATATGGGTATCATCCTTTATCTTTTGCTGACGTGATGTTTGGTGATAGCAAGGCTCCCAGAGCCAAGATATGGATCCAAGAGAGTCAGGATATTCTCCGAGCTCTCAAGGATAACATGGCTATAGCACAGAACCAGCAGAAGCTGTATGCCGACAGGGGTCGGGTGGAGAGATAGTTCGAGGTAGGGGACATGGTCTACCTACGGTTACAGCCATACTGACAGTCGTCACTAAAGTAGAAGGGGGCTGAGAAGCTTAAGCCCCGCTTTTATGGGCAGTACAGGGTTATACCAGTGTTTTACAACTCGGACTCGGATTCGGACTCGGCCGAGGATCGACTCGGACTCGGACTCGGACTCGGTAATGACTCGGCCGGCTCGATTTCAATGACTCGGTCGTTGTAAAAAATACATTAAATATTTATTTTTTTTATAAAAAAACATAATTTTAAATATTTTAAACATAATTTTAAAGATTTTCATTCAAGTTTCCAAACACACAACATTATAATATACATGGAAGACAACATATGATCAAAGTAGGCTCATGAACCAATCCATTATATCAAAATGGTACGGTGTACCCAATGGCAATAGTAAATACATAGTCAACTGTAGTCTGTGACTCTGTCATACATGATCAAAGACTCATCTTTATGTTCCGCTTCATTATTGCTTGACCATCTTTATTGGATTCTCCTCGTCATTACGATTCTAAGGATATATAGCACGCTGCGAGACTCCTTACTGTTTGAAAGATATGTCCAACTTAAGTTGGTGCACCCACTATGTGGTCACAAGCCCCAAATAAGTTGATAATATGGAAGCATATTAAAAGGCTAAATAATTGTTGAAAATGCCAAATTGAACCTTCTAATATCTTGCTGGACCAAAAGGTTGTCAAAAGATTAAGGTTAACATTTGAAAATGTATTAAATATACGAGGAAATTTAATCATACTATGGTCCAAAATAGAGGACAAAATGGCCTCATTTAAGCGTGGGATTCTTGGCTCCAAAACTTGTTTTAATTAAAAAATTAAATTTTTGGGCTTCCCTCCCAAATACTCAAGTAGACTGCCTGTCATGAAAGCCTATCCAAATCTATTTAAACGCACCCATCCTCTCTCCAAAAGAGATAAGATAATTCGGACATCCTTTGATCTGTAACAGCATTGAACTTGTATAAGGGTTTGTGGTTTATAGTTCTGGGATTCCCTGGGTTCGTTCAACATATATTTTGCAGGTTTTAGTCATTTTGTTCTGAGGGCATAATCGTTGGTTTTCTGAAATTGTTTTGACAGTGGTTCACAACTCTATGATTATGACACGGTTCTGATCCTTTACTATTCGCCTCTAGAACAGAGGTATACATTAAAGAATATTCTGTTTAGTGCAAAAGCATTGCGTGGCAGCTAAATGTGATGTATGATATACCCCAATGTCCCTGTGTGTAGTCTACAATAGCTGTTGAATTTTACCAGACCTTTGACACTTAGAAACAAAGCTAGATCTTACATCTTAAAATTACCTCTTTCATTTGAAAATGGGAGGATCCTTATCTGATGGACATACATCATCAAAACATTACATCTCCCTCTGAATCCTTGCTTTAGGAGATCGTCAAGCCCTTGTCAATCTGCACTTCATCATTAAGATGAGACTTTATCATTCTTTGATGTCATTCCATACAACAACAACTGCAGTCTTCTTCCTTACAGAAAGGAGTGCCACTATACTTTTGATTTGAAGGCAATGATGCTAAAGCAGGTGATGATACACATTCAATTATGCAAGGTGAACATTCTTGCTGCCATGAAAACTTTGATGTAACTATTGTTGTTACAGACATTACTAATAGAGCCTCCTATTGCAAATCTGAATATTGAAATCCTTGCTTTAGATGACATCTCGATTTGTCTACAGGAGTTGAACACTTCACAACAAGCCATAAATTCTAGCTAACTGATTAATTGTTTCTTGCATACCTCATGTATCCGACCCTGTGAGGCACATTTCAAGCCTAAATACAACTCATTTTTGTGAGGTCGATACCTGGAAGTGTTTGAATATCTGCATATAATCTGAAGTAGATTGCCCTAAGAAGAATGCATCTGTAATTGAAACGGCCGAGTCATTACAGGACCCGGCCGGGTTGACCGGGTCAGCTATGACTCGGCCGAGTCATTGGCTGACTCGGCCGAGTCATAGCTGACTCGGCCAGCCGAACCGGGTCATGGGCCGGGTCATAAAAATTGGCATTGAAACGGTCAGAAACGGCCGTTTCCGTTTCGGTACGGCCGTTTCGTAAAACACTGGGTTATACGCAGGGTTGGACAAGTTGCACATGAGTTGGAGCTACCCCAAGGCAACAATATTCATAACTTTTTCCATGTATCATGCCTGAAAAAGGCATTGGGGCAGCAGGTGAAAGTGACAGATGAGCTACCACCCATGGATGATGAGGGGCATTTGGTGTTGCAGCCGGAGGCTATCATCGATACCAGGGAGAGGCAGCTACGAAGCAGGACAGTCCGGGAATTCTTGGTGAGGTGGAAGAATTTGCCGGATGAGGATGCCACTTGGGAGAGTGAGAAGATCTTGCAGCATCCATCACTTCAGTTGCTTGAGGACAAGCAACATTTTGTCAAGGGAGACTGTAATATTCCTAATTAGCCATGGCTAATTAGAATATTCGATTTTGCCCAATTTTTGCCTTCTATAGTTATTTATGAATAAAAAGTGAGGACGGGGGATATAACTCACTTTAAGAATAAAAAGTCACTTCCTCGTAGCACAACGTTGTGACTTAAGGAGGAGCCAAGGGGGCCAAAGGGGGACGTAGAAATGGGGCTCACGCAGACACATGGAGGGACTGCGCAGGAGGGAAGAACACATGGCAAGAGGGGAATCACGCAGGAGGAGGTGAGCCTAGGGATTGTGAGAGGCAGAGGCTATAAAATAGAGAAGAGCCCCCTCATTTTGGATCATTCAGTTATGTGCATTTTGAGCTAGTCATTTCGACTTCTGAGCATGCTGGCTGTTTAGCTAGTCTGCAGCACTGTTTAGTGCATTGAGTGTCTCCGTTCGGAGATCTCACCCTTAGCCCCGGGGGACTTCGAGTGCCTGCTCGGGCAAGGTATTTCCATCGGTATTTCAACAGTAGTTTTATCAGCATTTCAGTAGTGGTTTCATCGGCATTTTGGAGGACTGCGCAGCACTTGGAGAGGGACGTAGTTCTTTTTGGTTGTAGCGCTGGATTGGGGTTTGCAGGTGGATTTATGATGGGAGATTGAGTAGGGTTCCAGCTCTTGTCTCATTGGAGGATTTTGGCAGGGTTTCAGGCAGTGTTCAGGCAGAGTTTAGTGGGGTTTTCTTCAGTGGCAGCGCAAGGCATTGAGGAACTGCGCAGAATCCCAAGAGGGTGTTTTTCGGGGGTCGGCCATTCCAAGAAAGCTTCCTGGGTTTTTCCGGGTTTCTTGAGTAGGGCCTGAATCCAGAGTTTCAGCTTTTTTCGAGGGGAGCAGCTCGAAATCGTCATTTTCTTTCTAGCAGCAGCAACAGCACAACAACAGCATCCACGCAGAGAGGCCATTCTTGTACTCATCTGTCTAATCACCTCTTGTACTCATTTTATTGCTCAGTATAATAAAATGGCTTAGCATTTCTCGCTGCATTTCTTGTGTTTCTGCTTATATTTCCGATTTACATTATTATATATTGTTCCACTGTTATTTTATCACTTCTGGGTTATTATATCATTTGCACATATTTGGTTGGAGTTTTCCTGGGGTTTGAAGAATATTCCCGGTTAGGAATATTACACTTGATAAGCCATTTCCTTTGCACATCGAAGTATAAAATCTACAAGATCGCTTCCCCTTGACCTAGAAGGCTAGAGAAGTGGTCTTGAGGCCTCCTTGACTGGGATTCAAGAAATCCTACTCATATTCATCATAGAATCCATTCTACCAAAGATTAAGGCACTGATCTACCAAAAGGTGATCACAAAAAATCACATTCTTTCATCTTCTTCTAGGTCAAGCCAAATTTGGGCACCTAGGGCATCAATTTACCGACAAGCTAGCCCTCTAAAAAGTTAGATCTCCTAGCGTCTCCTGCGATGGTGTTTCCTCAAGCTCTACTCCAATTTTGAAGCCATTCCGACAGTGAAATTGGGAGAAAAGCCAAGCCCTATCTCCTGGATCAAACATTGCATTAGCATCCCCAAGGTTGGTACCTCATAGGATCAAACCAACACCTTGAAGTGAAAATTATTTCTTTGATCCTCTCCCCACCTTGTCTAGGGTAAGAACATCATTGATTTTTGTACTCATTCCCCTATCCTAGACCAGGTCCACTTGGTCCCGTGTGGCCCCATTACTTTCAAAGACAATTCTTCAAGAACCATGCGAGATACCAATTACAATAAGGATTTTAGGAATTGAGAAGTTCCTTCATAATTTATATCCCATAAACCTAACCCTTGAATCCTCCTTTCATTTCCCTAGAAGACATTGTACTTTTCTTAGAAAGCAAGCAAGCGATATCCTTCTAACTCTTCCGGGAAAGGAATTATTTGGGTCACTCCACATCATTTCATTGACTTATCCTTCATTAGTGACTCCATAATATACCCGGGTTCCTCCCATTGGTGAAAGTCCGTAAATAGAAGGTAGCCTTAGCTGAGGTGATAGTGGGCTAAGTCTCCATTTGTTGCCCTTGGCCTAGCATTCCCCCTTTAGGAATCCCCTTTAGATCCCCTGCTAGTTTGAGCGGTAACAGGGTGCTTGAAGTTATTTGAGTTTTTGAAGAAGAAAAAATGCCCAAAATATCTCACTAATAGCATGGTTGCGTAGTTCTCATCGATACCTCTTCAACGCTATATTTTGCTTAGAAAAAAATCCTCCCAATGAGAAGTTATGGCTAGTTGAACATTGTATTAATGGGGGAAAAAATTAAAATGCGACAACCTTTATAACATGAGAAACGGTTTATATAGAAAGGAGTGATGAAACTAGGGCTCCCCTAGATCATGTGTATTGGTAGATCCACCTAAAGGCCCTTGCATACCTACCCAAGTCATAAACAACCAACATGGTATCAAATTAATGTCACCAAAAGATAGTGAGATAGGAACGTAAGAGAGGACTATCTTGAAGATGGGTATTCAAAAGACAATGTGATCGACTGCAAAGGACCTAGATATACCACCTACGTTAAACACTTCACAGAACTCATTCAAGGATGGCCCAATATAATACATGAATACAACAAGGGCAACACTTTTGGCTCAAGTAGTAAATTATGATTAAAATCAAATGTGTTAAAATATCCTCTAGTTACACCTAGAGGTAAGGGGTTAACATGATCAATAGCTACACTTACACAAGTGCTTGCGATACATTACAAGAGCCTATTTATGCCACTTCATTATAAAAATGGGAGTCATCTTGGAGATGCCAACAAGCTAGATCTGAATATTGGCTTACAATTTTATAGGGTTACCTTGAGGAGTGAAGGTGACACCAACTCTCTAGGAAGGAAGGGAGATGAACAAAAGAAAGAGGAGAAAATAAGGGAGGTAGTGACACTGTTGATGCACCATTAAAGAAAAAGGGTGGAAATTCCCATGCAAAGAAAGAAAGGGCATCAAAGGTGGAAGAATTCTTGAAATATCTGTGCATTTTCAGTTATTTGAAACTATTGTTTACGTAACCCTAGCTTGCCTCCTATTACCCACCATTTTCTGGGTGATATCCCCAGGAGAAATTTTTTCTCCATGATGAGTCTCAGCTAGCAACCAGCAACCCCTTGATGCCTCCTACTAGCTGGTTGTGCCATTTCTCTGCCACCTGAACCAGCCATGTGGTCCCACGCCCACCTGTATTGATCGTATGTTTGAAGGTGGGCCTCCCAAATCTAAAGGTATGTCTTGTCATTTGGTAATTGAGTATTGGGTTTACTTATCATGGATACTTCTGGGTATGGATTGATGGGGGGATTTGGCGGAAAGAGTTGGCTTAGTTTGTTCTTTTGTCCCCTTGACCCCTGTGGTTTTTACCCTTGGATCTTAGTCCCGTGGGATCTCCTTTATTGGCCATTTGGTTCTAGGGTATTGCTACTTGGGAAACCCAGACTTTGGGTGCGTGGTCCCGCTCCTTTACCCACACATACTACTCCCTTTCCACTCACTATACCCCCATTCATCATTTCTCCCACTTGGGTCCACATTCCCATTCTGGGTACACATAGGGCTAGCCTACCTATCCCCTTTGCCCCCACCTTGGGTTAGGCCTAGAATGATGCCCCAGAGGCAGAAGCAACTAAAAATAGAAGAAAAAACATAATTGGCCACATTTAACAAGAAATTGTACCACAAAATGCAAAAGATGGACGGGACAAATATTATTAGCACATGGGCAAAAGCAACACATGAGCTCCACCTCGTCCATGGCCATCACCCTGGTTCCATAGGCCCTAGATGAGCCTCCAATATAATTCAAGAACCTATGATTGTCCCAACCCCTCGAGGGCAATGAACCGCCCTACCTCAAAAGGGGTAATCACTGCTATATTATACACATCATGCTCTTGTCCTTTAAACCGCGAGAAATTAATTAAAGAAAATTCATAAAAGGAAAAAGACATATCTAGCTACCCCTATGCCCCATTATGTGGCCCAGGGCTTCCGCTCTCATTCCCTATTCCATCTCACATATTTTTCACTTGCCACCCCCATTAGAAGGGTCTACCTTGGACATATTATCCCCTCTAAGGGTTGAAACCACATAATAAGGTACTTAGCTAAACGCCTTTGGAGTTTGGAGGCACTAGCACTGCCAAAGCCCACTATGGAAGGGTATGGCTGTTATGAAGTGCCCATTTTGTTATCCATGGTTTGTAAGATCCTTTACCCGATTATTCTAATAATTGATTGTATTGGAAGGCTAGGGGACACATTGAATCTTATGTATGATTGCAAGTGGTTTCCATTTGGGTTTGGTTTCCCTATATGGGATCCTGACCCCTAGAGATCCACATTGGCACATGTAAGGTGTTCATAGAGAGACATCGGACTCCACAGCAACAGAAAACACTCCATGGATGTTCAGAGACTACTAGCGATCATCTTTTGGGATGATGGTGACATTATTGGTACATTATTGTTTAAATTGGCAACTAGGGCAAAACTTCATGTGGGTCATCTTATTCATGGCTAATAGTATTTTTATTAGATTCCTCTCGTCGAGAGGTGTAGGATTGATATAAAGATCATCCAATTCCGATAAGTATTCATGGAGATATGAATTTATTTTGATTATGGAATTATTATCAAGCCGACCTACAACTCATGTAGGCTCAGAAGCCCAACAGTCGCATCTATTCACCCACCAACGTTGTGTATAAATATAAGAGGACTTTTCCTCATTTAGACTCACTCATCTCATCACATCTCTCTCTCTCTCTCTACTGCGCAGATATGAGTCTCTTCTCTACTGCGCTGAAATGGGTCTCTCTCTCTCACACATGTGAAGTCAGAAGCTGTTGAATTTGAAGCTGCAACTGCAGAAGTAAAGATTGACTTGTGTGGCCTAGAAGATCTCCTCTTTGGAACTGCACTGTAGGTTCATCTGAACCTCCTTTGAAAGCCGCAACTTTTGGTGGTGGAATGAAGTCAATCCGACGAACGGTTTGCAAGATATCGACTGCCCTAGTTTGAAGCCAGAAACTGCTGAAACTGAAGCTGCAACTGCAGAAGTAAAGATTGACTTGCGTGGCCTAGAAGATCTCCTCTTTGGAACTGCGTTGTAGGTTCATCTGAACCTCCTTTGAAAGCCGCAACTTTTGGTGGTGGAATGAAGTCAATCCGACGAACAGTTTGCAAGATATCGACTGCCCTAGTTTGAAGCCGGAAACTGCTGAAACTGAAGCTGCAACTGCAGAAGTAAAGATTGACTTGCGTGGCCTAGAAGATCTCCTCATCTGAACTGCGCTGTAGGTTCATCTGAACCTCCTCTGGAAGCCGAAACTTTTGGTGGTGGAATGAAGTCAATCCGACTGTCGGTTTGTGAGATATGGTCTGCCCTAGTTTGATAATGAAGCCGCTAATGCTGATGCTACTGATCTAGGGTTTGCTACTGCTGATATGAATCAGATTTATTGTATTATTTCTCTCTGCTGAATTATTGAAGATAAAAGAAGATTTGATCAAAGGGTTTCCCCACACATTGTGGGGTTTGTCCCTGGCTAGCCGCCACATCTTGTGTCTCTTGTCTTGGCTTGTTTTCTGTCGATCGTTTAATGTTCTATCTGCACTTTACTTTATGTACATGTGATTGCTAATCGGTGGAATATAATAAGTAAACTGCTATAAGCATAGAACATACCATAACTTAACATGGTATCAGAGCTGAGGTGAAGATAAAGCCCGAGCAAAAGCAAGAGCAATCATTGAAGAGAAGATTGGCAAGGCTATCCTAAAAGAACTATGGGGTCCTCAACACTCTTTCCTGCCGAAGACAAGCTCCGTGAGAAAGCTGACTATCACGGATGAAAGATGTCTATCGATCTAACCCTTGAAGATCAAGGAGTGCTGGACCATGTAAGAGGCAATATTGTTGAGCCTTCATCAAATGCATCTGCTGCTGCCTGGAACAAATGGAAAAATGGAGAAGTCAAAACAAAGAAGATCATCCGGGACTATATCGACAAGCGCTTGGTGGCCTACATCTCTGATCTAGACACCTCCAAGGAAATCTACGACAGACTGGTGAGTTTATTTAAAGTTAATGATGCAAATCAAGTTTTGTTTCTTAGAAATAATTCTGGGTCTAAATCGAAAAGAAAGGCTGGATTTAAGGGTGGAAGAAAAGGACGATGTTACATCTGCGATAAAGCAGGCCACTATGCAAGGGAGTGCCCTGATAGGAAGGACTCACACCGGGATGATGATCAAAATCCCTCTCATGGTAATCAAAGGAATGACAAATTCAACAGCAAAGGTAAGAGGAGAGCTGGGAATCAAGGAAGAGGACAAGCATTCAAGAAGGCTAGAAATTCTAGGATGTATTAAATGCACCTGACCTCAAAAGGAACCTAGTGTCCATCTTGGCAATGGAAGACAGAGGCTACAAGGTAACCTTCAGCAATGGCAAGGTATGTATATGGAAAAATAATGTTAAATATGCCTTTACTCTTGGGTTTAGTGTTGATTCATTATATCAGGTCGATGGAAGTCCACTAGGTGTCATGTCTTGTGACACAACTCTTTAGTCCGAACTTTAGCATCAGAGGTTTCCCACCTTCATTACAAAGCTCTACCCGATGTAAGACAGATGGTAACAGGGATGCCCGAATTCCAAGTAGAGAAAGAAGGTGTATGTCCGAGATGTGCCAAAGGAAAGCTCAAAAGGGGACCATTCCCCTCAAGCCAAAGCAAGACCTCTGATATATTACAATTAGTTTACTCAGGCATACCTGAGGTTGGCATTAAGAGGGAGACTACTACCCCACATACTCCTGAGCAGAATGGTGTGGTGGGAAGGAAGAACCACACGATGATGGAAGTTGTCCGGGCCATGCTACATGATCAAAGACTTCTGATGTTTCTATGGGCTGAAACTACAATCACCATCGTATATGTACAAAATTGATGCCCTCATCAAGCATTGGGTTCCAAGACTCCTAAAGAAAAGTTCACCGCAAGGTGAACAATCTTTCGACTTTGAGGAGCTCTCAAGAAGCCAACACCAGGGAACTGAAAGAAAAGGATGATGAATCAATGCCTGATGTAGAAGAACCCATGGATCTGATAGATTCTCATCCACATGAGCCTTTCTCTTCTAGGAAGAGGCCTTCATGGCTTAGGGGGATACTTGATGATGCTAAAGGACATGCTGCACCCTGAGGAACCTTCCGTCAAAGTAAGAAACTTAATAGGTATCAAGGATACCTGACCATCATGAGCACGATCATACAAAATGAGCCTTCGTCATTCTCAGATGCCGTCAAGCATCAAGTATGGAAGGACGCTATGACCGTAGAATATGAGTCTATTATGGAGAATGATGTCTGGGAAGTAGTTCCCAAACCCTGGACAAGACAATTGTTACTTCAAAATGGCTTTACAAGATAAAGCATGCAGCAGATGGAAGCACGGAAAAGTATAAGGCTCGTTTTGTTGCTCGAGGTTTCTCCCAAAAGGAAGGTATAGACTATGATGAGATATTTGCACCTGTTGCCAGATATATGACCATCCGCTCGATCATAGCCCTTGCCGCTTCACAAGGATGGAACCTACATCAGATGGATGTCAAGACTGCGTTCTTACACGGCTCAATCAAAGAAGAGGTCTATGTGGGGCAACCCGAAGGATTTGAAATTTATGATTGAAAATCTCATGTATGCAGGTTGAAGAAGGCTCTCTATGGGCTAAAGCAAGCACCCCGGGCATGGTATGAGAGGATCGACAACTACTTGATGAAGCTGGGATTCACTAGGAGTGAAGCTGATCCTAACCTTTACTTTAAGGTTGAAGATGACAAGCCTCTCATACCGGTGCTGTATGTGGATGACCTCTTTCTAACAAGTGCAGACCCTCTCATTCACAGATGTAAGAGGGAGTTGGCTTCTGAATTTGAAATGAAGGACCAAGGACTTGAAGTGTGGCAGAAGCCAAGGGGAATTTTCCTATCTCAAGGAAAATATGTGGTAAATATATTGGAAAGATTCGGTATGATGGACTGCAAGCCTGTGACTACCTCGAGGATCTTAACTTTTAGAAGTTATATGGTAGTGATGTCGGACAAGACTTGGGAAATGCCTCTGAGTTTCAAAAACTCATTCGCATTGATGTTCTTGGTGAACCTCCGTCCGAACATATTTTTTGCAGTTAGCATTGTGAGCTCATATTTGGTTGAGCCTCACTGGATTGATGCCAGGAATCTTCTGAGATGTCTTCAGGACACAACCTCTCATGGATTAAGATACACTGTCGGAGATGTGAGACTACTTGGATATACTGATGTTGATTGGGCAATCATTGTGGTGGACCGTAAGAGCACCTTCGGGTGCTGTTTCACCTTGGGATCTGCTTCGATATCCTGGATGAGCAGGAAGTAGAAGTCGGTGGTTTTGAGCACCGCCGAAGCAGGATATATTGTTGCTAGCATAACCTCGTGTGAGGTAGTCTGGTTGCGAAAGCTCTTCAGTGAGCTATTTGGATTTACATTGGATACCACTGTGATTCTCTGTAACAACCAAAGGTGGGATTCGATTATTGAGGAATCCCATATTCGTCAATTGCTCCAGCAGATAGATATCATCTGGGATATGGTAAGTCGATGAGCAAGGAAGCTCCATCACATTAAGATGATGTACAGGTTGATACACCTTGTCAAAGCCCCGAGGAAAGATCTAATCTGTGATTTTCCCAAATGACTTGGAGTCGGTAAGAAACCCTTGTACAAGGGTCCTGCATGTTGCATACATTGAGCTCTGGGAGCTCTGAGGGCTTTCGGTTATTACTGGAGCAACATACGACCACAGGGTGACTCACCCTCCCCTGGTGGTGCACACTGGAACAAGATGATTCACTCTCTTGTGGGACAAGCTGATTCACTCTCTTGTGGAACAGGATGATTCGCTCTCCTGTGTAGCAGGATGATTAGTTCTCCTGTGAGGCCTGGATTGATGTGTTCTCCATGGCGATTGTAGCAGGATTGATGTGTTCTCCTGTGAGGCCTGGATTGATGTGTTCTCCATGGCGGCCTGGATTGATGTGTTCTCCATGGCAATTGTAGCAGGATTGATGTGTTCTCCTGTGAGGCCTGGATTGATGTGTTCTCCATGGCAATTGTAGCAGGATTATGTGTTCTCCTGTGAGGACAGGATTGATTAGTTCTCCTGTCGAGGCATCCTACCCATGCAGTATGGGACTCATGGGAAGTACCTCTCATCTGATCAATGAGCAGGGAAATGAAGTTAGGGACCATAGTAGTACCGATGGACGCATCATTGTAACTACCGTACTCCCTACGCTAGGATGACCTCCATTGATCTGGGATCAATGATACTGGTCTGGGACCAGTGGTAGGAGTTGTACCATACTATGAGGCTGACTTCGGGTCAGTTGAGACTGGTCTGGGATCAGTGGTACATACTCTGAGACTGACTTTGAGTCAGTGGAGGATGATATTGGTCTGGGACCATTGGAGTTGTACTACTATGACGCTGACTTTGGGTTGGTTGAGACTGGTCTGGGACCAGTGGTACATACTCTGAGACTGACTTTGAGTCAGTATGATACATCCTCGATCATTTCTTCTTCTTCATAATTCGGACAAAAGCAGAGTAGAACAAAACAATGCAAGAGCAGAGCAGAACAGAACAAAACAGTACAGATCAGTGCAGGGGAGAACAAGACAAAGCAGAACAGGCAAAATAGAGCAGAGCAGGGCAAGGGTCAGGCTGTACAAGGCAGTGCATTTGATGGATGAATAGTAACGACCGATAGACAAATTGCAGATGAAGTTCTCCATGGTTGAGAGGGAGTGTTAAAATTGGCAACCAGGGCAAAACTTTATGTGGTTCATCTTATTCATGGCTAATAATATTTTTATTAGATTCCTCTCGTCGAGAGGTGTAGGATTGATATAAAGATCATCCAATTCCGATAAGTATTCATGGAGATATGAATTTATTTTGATTATGGAATTATTATCAAGCCGACCTACAACTCATGTAGGCTTAGAAGCCCAACAGTCGCATCTATTCACCCACCAACGTTGTGTATAAATATAAGAGGACTTTTCCTCATTTAGACTCACTCATCTCATCACATCTCTCTCTCTCTCTCTATTGCGCAGAAATGAGTCTCTTCTCTAATGCGCTGAAATGGGTCTCTCTCTCACACATGTGAAGCCAGAAGCTGTTGAATTTGAAGCTGCAACTGCAGAAGTAAATATTGACTTGCGTGGCCTAGAAGATCTCCTCTTTGGAACTGCACTGTAGGTTCATCTGAACCTCCTTTGAAAGCCGCAACTTTTAGTGGTGGAATGAAGTCAATCCGACGAACGGTTTGCAAGATATCGACTGCCCTAGTTTGAAGCCGGAAACTGCTGAAACTGAAGCTGCAACTGCAGAAGTAAAGATTAACTTGCGTGGCCTAGAAGATCTCCTCTTTGGAACTGCGCTGTAGGTTCATCTGAACCTCCTTTGAAAGCCGCAACTTTTGGTGGTGGAATGAAGTCAATCCGATGAACGGTTTGCAAGATATCGACTGCCCTAGTTTGAAGCCGGAAACTGCTGAAACTGAAGCTGCAACTGCAGAAGTAAAGATTGACTTGCGTGGCCTAGAAGATCTCCTCATCTGAACTGCGTTGTAGGTTCATCTGAACCTCCTCTGGAAGCCGAAACTTTTGGTGGTGGAATGAAGTCAATCCGACTGTCGGTTTGTGAGATATGGTCTGCCCTAGTTTGATAATGAAGCCGCTAATGCTGATGCTACTGATCTAGGGTTTGCTGCTGCTGATATGAATCCGATTTATTGTACTATTTCTCTTTGCTGAATTATTGAAGATAAAAGAAGATTTGATCAAAGGGTTTCCCCACACATTGTGGGGTTTGTCCCTGGCTAGCCGCCACATCTTGTGTCTCTTGTCTTGGCTTGTTTTCTGTCGATCGTTTAATGTTCTATCTGCACTTTACTTTATGTACATGTGATTGCTAATTGGTGGAATATAATAAGTAAACTGCTATAAGCATAGAACATACCATAACTTAACAATTATGCCCAACAAGCCCCCATAGGAGCCCCACACTCCTGGCAGATGCCCCAACACTTGTATGATGTCATGGCAACATTCATTCCACACTTGAACCATTGCAGAGGGATCTACAGGCATCTCCGATGCATATGGAGACCCATGGTGTCATTGATGTGCCATTAGACCCACTGAGAGCACCACAGGTCTACTACTTGGAGAACAAGGGGCCACCCCCTTGTCCATCATATTCCGAGGAATTTATTCCTCAATATGGCACTTATGGATGTTATTTAGCCTTTCAAGTACCCTACAACAGCATACATCATTATTTGGCCCCTTGTGAGGCTTGCTTTTACATTATAGCTAATATAGTGGGCTTGTCACCACTAGGAGTTATTATTTGCAAATTATTTTATCTTTAGGGGCCCATAGGCTAATTCGAACTCATTAGGAGGCTATATATTGATGTTATATACATTCATTTGTATCATCACTTGACTTGGGATCTCTCTAATCATAGAGAATTTTCGCACTTTTTCCTTGGTGGATATTTTTGGAGATGGATGAATTTTGATGTATGGATTTGGGCTATTTCTCTTGTCTTGGAGCTTTATTGAGCAAACGAAATGTTGGTTGGATATACTCTATAACGTTGTAAGTAAATTTTTATGTTATTATTCTTGTTGCTGCATACTGCTAAAATTAGAGCTAGTTGTTGCATTATCAAAATGTGGAATTGAGCATATTTTAGCTAATTTAATGTATTGGTCAATGTTATATGAATGAAATTTCCAAGAGATTTATTTATTTTGAGAATCTTGCATCATTTTCTTTGAAGTATAAATGCCTGAAGGTCACTTTTCTTTTCTTTCTCTCAACATTGGACAAAGTTGACTTTCTGGGCCTCCTTGATCAAAGAAACCAAGTTCTTCCTCATCATTATCCTTGACTCCATATCCCCAAGTGAACTAGGCACTGATCCCTCAAAAAGAGGTGATAGTTTTAACCTTCTTTTTACCATTTTCCCTTTTTCCCAAGTCTAGCCCCAGTGGGTCACCTAGGGCATCAATTTCTAGGCAATTGGCCCAAGGAAAGATTTCGATATGCTCTAGGCCACTGTGTTGGTGGGTCCCCTCCCTCTCCTCCAAATTTGAGGCCATTCTGACGGTGGAATCTCTGAGAATCTCAAGCCCTCGCTCTAGGACCGAATTTTGCCTAGGCGTCCCCAAGGCTAGACACTAATAGGATCAATTTACCTTTCTGAAGTAAATATTCTTGTTTGGTCCTTTCCCCTAACTTTTCCAGGATAGGAACATCATTGGTTGCTACATTCCATCCCCGAACCTGGGGTGGGTCCACTTGGCCCTGTGTGGTCCCACTTCTCAATAAAGACTATTTGTCAAAGACCATTTGAGAATCGAAGTTTCCAAGGACTATAGCGATTTAGAAACTCCTTTATAACCCTATTCTTTCTCTCTCAACCCTTCAATCCTCACCCCTTACCCCTATTGGACCAAGTCCCTTGCTTAAAGAGCAAGCAAGTTCCATTTTTCACTCCATCCTTGGGAAAGGGCTTTTAGGGTCACTTCTCACCTATCCATTGAAATCTAATTTACAAAGTGATCCCTACACTACCGGGACTCCTCCCATCGGAGAAAGTCCGTAAAGAGCAGGGAGACTTAGTTGTGGTGATAGTGGGCTAAGCCTCCACTATTGCCCTTGACCTAGTAGTTGCCCTCCTAGGAACCCCTGCTAGTTTGCGTGGTAATACCTCCTTCATAGCCTATTGTGCCGTAAATTTGCACATCTTACAAACCCTAACTTAAATTGATGGAAATATGAAACAACATGAGCAACTATCTAATCATCTCAAAGAGTCCTACACTTTAATGTGCCAAATACATAAGAAGGGAGTCCATACTTGCGTATAAGATAAATTGTAATATTCCTAATGGAAAAATTAAGTGGATAACAGTAACATAAGAGGGGGGTCCATGCCTGGGTATAAGATAAATGTTTCTATATACATGCGACAACCTTTATAACATGAGACACACTTTATATAGAAAGGAATGATGAAACTAGGGCTCCCCTACATCATGTGTATTGATAGATCCACCTAAAAACCCTTGCATACCTAACAATTCATAAATGACAAACATGGTGTCAAATTAATGTCACCAAAAGATAGTCAAATAGGAATATAAGAGAGGACTATCTTGAAGATGGGTATTCAAAAGACAATGTGATCGGCCACAAAAGGTCTATATATACCACCTATGTCAAACACTTCACATAACTCATTCAAGCATGGCCCAATATAATACATGAATACAAAAATGGTGACACTTTTGGCTCAAATAGTGAATTATGATTAAAATCAGATATGATAAAATATATTCTAGTTACCCCTAGAGGTGAGGGGTTAACATGATCAAGATGCAATACTTACACGTACGCAAGTGCTTGAGATACATTGCAAGAGCCTATTTATGCCATGCCATTATAAAAATGAGAGTCATCTTGGAGATGCCAACAAGCAAGATTTGAGTATTCTTATAATTGTATCGGGCTACCTTTAGGAGTGAAGGTGATACCAACGCTCTTTGAAGGGCAAGAGATGAACAAACGAAAGAGGAGAAAATAAGGGAAGCAGTGACATTGTTGATGCACCAATAAAGACAAACAACGACAATGCCAATGCAAAGAACAAATGGGCATCAAAGGTGGAAGAATTCTTGAAATACCTATGAATGTAGGAGTCAATAATTACACAGTATTTAACTAGGTTGGAAGAGTTGTAAGATCTAGTGAAGCACCAACGAAGATGAGATCTCGAAATCTAGTGCAACAACAAAGGCTACTAGAGGAAACACTAGCATGGAAAGGAGGTGAGCAGTGACAATGATAGTGAGGTATCAATGAATAAAGAAATCCTTGACACCAATGTGTGGTTGGGTAAGGAAAGAGAAAATGAGAATGAATCACTCGAGCTATCCCACTTCATTCTTGGGCTTGAACATAAAATACCCAACAAACCCTCTTGCAAGGAATTACAGATATTCTCAATTGTTACAAATTATTCACAATACCACAGATTTCTTAGATGCACAAGAATCACTTCCACAAAGGCTCCATTCCCATCATTCATTGTAGTCATGGAATGATTCTTGTTGGAAATTTCTAAGTTTATTGTCATTTTCTTTCATTTTGTATGCTATATTTTTTTAAATTACGGCTTCTAGGAGTGCCATATTAACATGCGTAATACATTATCTAGAAATCTTGATTCGTTATGGCATGTAAAATTTGTTTTTGCAAGAATCAATCAATGAACTTTCCCTAATTTTCTCCATTTCCAAACTAGGTAAAGGCTCTAATCTAGTAGTGTTTGATCATTATAAATCACCCTTTGTTTTTTAATTTCATGGTAGCTAGGCCTAGGGTTAGCTTAAAATATGAATTTTATAGCGATTTTATGTCCACATGTTATTTCCCTATTGGAAGGGATTGAATTTAATAAAAAATAAAAAGAAAAATATAACATTGATTGAATATTTTAGCCTCAAAACTAGGGTTGACGTCTTGATATTTATTATGGTCATATGCATTTTCAACTATTGTTTACTTTACCTAGGTTGCCTCCTTCATAGGCTATTGGACCTTTGTTGATCTTATTCGTTATAGGTTATTTTCAAGAGCTGCTATATATATGCATATGTTATAAACCCTAACTTAAATCGATAGAAATATGAAACAACATGAGCAACTATAGAATATTATCAAAGAGTCCGAAACTAAAATGTGTCAAATTGTTAATTTATGGTATGTTCTATGCTTACAGCAGTTTACTTATCTTTCTTATTATTATCCACAGATTAGCAATCACATGTACATAAAGTAAAGTGCAGATAGAACATTAAACGATCGACAGAAAACAAGCCAAGACAAGAGACACAAGATGTGGCGGCTAGCCAGGGACAAACCCCAATGTGGGGAATCCCTTTGATCAAATCTTCCTTTATCTTCAATAATTCAGCAGAGAGACATAGTACATAAATCTGATTTACATCAGCAGCAGCAAACCCTAGATCAACCAAACTAGGGCAAACAATATCTTGCAAACCGACCATCGGATCGGCTTGATTCCAACACCAAAAAATGCGGCCTTCAGAGGAGATCCAGATGGACCTATAGTGCAGTTCTGAGGAGGGAGTCTTCTGGTTAACGCTAGTCAAACTTTGGTTCTGCAGTTGCAGCCCTAAATTCTGCACCTTCCTTCCACACGTGTGAGAGAAGAGTCTCTTTCTGCGCAGTAGGAGAAGAGCCTCTTTTCTGCACAGGAGAGAGAGAGAGAGATGTGATGAGTAAGTGAGTCCAAATGAGGAAAAGACCTCCTGTATTTATACACAACTGTTGATAATTGAATAGATGCGACTGTTGGGCTTCTGAGCCTGCATGAGTTGCTGGTCGACTTGATAATTATTCCATAATCAAAATAAATTCATATCTCCATAAATACTTATCGGAATCGGATGATCTATAGATCAATCCTACACTTCTCGATGAGAGGAATCTAATAAAAATATTATTATCCGTGAATAAGATGACCCACATGGAGTTTGGCCCTAGTTTCCAATTTTAACACTCCCTCTCAACTAGGGAGAACTCCATCTGCAATCTGTCTGTCGGTCACTACTATTCATCCATCAAATGCACTACCTTGTACAGCTTGACCCCTGCTCTGCTCTGCTTTATTCTGCTTGTTTTGCTTTGTTCTGTTCTGCCCTGTTTTGATCTACTTTGCTCTGCTTTATTCTACTCTGCTCTGCTTTGTCCGAATTATGAAGAGGAAGAAATGATCGAGGATGTATCATACTGACTCAAAGTCAGTCTCAGAGTATGTACCACTGGTCCTGTTGACCACTACCGGTCAACTGCCCATAGCAGTACACCCCCTTTTTCTTTGCAAAAAGGGTAGTGCTTGATCGACATATCCGTGCCATTCTACAGTCATCAACAGCTTGATCAATTTATGTTGTAAACCCAGTCTGCATGTATGAATTGTAAATAATCTTAGTAGATATGAGTCATGTCTGTAAATTGCCTAGGTGGACCTAATTTTCTAAGTGATAATCTACGTTCCGGAAGGTTTTTCGTCTCACCGATCCATGATCGGCAGAGTTTTCCTTCAGCCTAACCCCAAAGCCAGAATGGATTTTGTCATTAGAATTTTAGGAGAATCCTAGTGTGTTAATCTGCTAGATTATAGTTGTGTCGCATAACTGGGTGGTTTATGAGGGTCTATGTCAAATGGGTTTTCCCTCTTAAGATGTAAAGTTGTAAAAGTCTTGATGTAAAGTGTCTTGAGGGTTAGAAAATATTTTAATCCCCTCATAAGTCCTAAGTCCTAGGTCCTAGGTGATTTTTCCAAAGGCTAAGTTCGAGGATCCATTTAAAAATAAATTAAAAATAAAAAAATAAAAAATAAAAAAAAATTATAAAATAAAGCAAAAACCCTAAAAAATAATAAAATAATAATATTTTGAGTAAATACATGCAAAATTTCATTTTTTAATGAATTAAAAAATTCGATGGATGAGATTAAGAGATGTCTTGATCCTCATCGACGGTCGAGATAATTTCGACATGGATCACTCGAACTAGCCGTTGGGATCATTTCCTTTAAGTAGGGTGCTAGGGGTCATTTGAGATCAGGGGATCTGTGAGTCTTGTGCTGAAGAAGCTCTCTTGTAATCTGTTTCTGGTTAATAAAAGAAGACTTTGGGGTTCAGATCTTGCTGGTGTTACTCTCTGGAAGTGCTATGAGCTATTTTATTTTCTGCATATTTTATTTTTCAGCCATTAATAATAGCTTATTATAGAGTATTGTGAGCACAGGTATCCTGTTCACTTGCTAGGGTTTGAATGGTATTAGAGTTTCTGGAGTAATGGCAGGTATCTCCATTACTTTTTGAGATCTAATATTATTTTCTCTCTCTTTACTGATGGTTGAAGTGAGCTGTGCAGGAAACCCTTATTGAAGAAGATTAGCAGGTGTTTGGGGAAGTTCTCGGCTGAACCAGCCAACTCTCGCAAGCATTTTTCTTGCTGAGCCCAGCTGGTTTTGATCCTGGGTCTATCATTCAATTTATTTTTTCTAATTTGCATGAGAGATTTTCTGAGGTTCTTCATAGTGAAAATCTGAAATTTTCTGAAAATATTACTGCTGTTATTGCTAAATCTGGCTGTTCAAGGGTCAAAATCTGTAAATTACTCATTTGATCTAGGGTTTCATTTTTGTTTATACATAATATAGGGATTCCCCCTTTTCTTCAGCAGGTTGCAGGGTGTTCTCTAAAAGTTTCAAGGGTTTAATCAATTTCCTGCTATTTCTCAGTGTTTAATTCTGTTACAGGGACAATTTTATCTTTTTGAAGCAGATCTGTGTGGCCACAATACTCAGCGCTGTCTCCAAACGTGTTTTTTTTTCTTTCTCAGTTTCTTGCACAGCTCGCACGCAGTCATAAAACGCGCCTAACCTGCTGCCATAATCACGTTCTCTCTGTCGCAACGTCTTTCGCTCACAAAACCTGCATCAGAAGCCCGCATTTCTTCTTCCATCGACTTTTCTTCATCCCCTCTCCGCACCTGCAACACATAAAAAGAAAGAAAAACATGGCCACCTCACTCCTTCATGCTGTCGTTTTCTCCACGCACCTGCGTATCGCTGTCCCTCATAGCCTCCATCGACATTCAAAACCCACGCTATCCATCCCACGCGTTTTTCTCACCACCGTCAGGTTGCTGGAGGCTGCACGCTTCAGGTCTATGCGAAAACCAGTTGACGTGAGGCATCGATTTTCATGCATGGGCATGACTGCGTGTGATGCCAGGGCCGCCGTCATATTCCTCTCTTGCCCGCTGCACCTGCAAACAATAAACACCATCTTATAATCCGGTATGCTTATAGTAAATCGAAGGTAAGCGTATAGGTTTTTTCTATTAAGAGCACGACTTTTTTTTGCGTTAACTCAGATATCAGCATTCATCATTCTTGAAAATTCATAACTCAGCTTGTCGTATTTTTGACTTTAGTTTTAGATTTCATTTCGACTTCAATAAGAATGCGTATGTGTAGGGTATCGAAACCGTAAGGCAAATTAAAAAGGGTGGTAGCTTTTAGCTTGATTTCATAGTTTTAGATTTTTAAATTAAAGTAGATTTTAATAAATTTAAGTTTTGTATTTCTTAAGTTTTATTTTCATATTACATTAGTTTTAAATTTACCTTTTAAAAAATCGTAAAAATTTCAAAATTTTAAAATCATATAAAAAAAAAGGAGGATTTTCTTTTAAAGTGTAGATTTGATTCCATTTTATTTTTAAGCTTTAAATTTTTGCCATAATTTGAAAAGCAATAAAAAGGGCATTGTGGGAATTTTGCTAGGATTTAGTTTTTCTCAGAAAATTGTCATGTCATATTTTTTCATGCTGGGGATTTAAATTTTCAAGTTATGCACACGAATGATCATCTTAAAGATTTAGTTGCATAAATATGATATCTGATTAATGATTCATGATTTGTGTGATTGATTAAAGCATTCATCTCTTCAAAATTTTCAGTTACTGGATATCATTTTTGAGCCTTAATCATTGTAGGAACATTGTGGTTTTACTGGATATCTTGCATCATTCAGGTTGTTTGATGATAAATGATTGTTGTACATGGTTTACATCTCTGCAACATCTAGTAAATAATTGTTTAAACATCAAACCCACAAGGCACTGGTCTTTTACATTAACAAAATCAATTTAGTGCTTTTTTTTTTCGTGTCTACCAAACCAATTGGTCGACAGTTGGTCTTCATCACCTCATAGGGTCTACCCCCCTTAGCCGCGGGAGACAGGCTTAAACGGAGAGATCGGGGATCAGGGTGACAGCCCCCGGTCTGAGCGTTGTCGTGACAATCTGTGCAACAACAGGTCCCAAACCAGTCTCAACCAACCCGAAGTCAGCGTCATAGTGGGTGCAACTCCTACCACTAGTCCCAGACCAGTATCATCCTCCACTGACTCAAAGTCAATCTCAGAGTGCGTACCACTGGTCCCAGACCAATCTCAATCGACCCGAAGTTAGCGTCATAGTATGTACCACTCCTACCACTGGTCCCAGACCAGTCCTTCACTACCCCGAAGTCAGTCTCAAAGTATGTACCACTGGTCCCAGACCAGTCTCAACCGACGCGAAGTCAGCGTCATAGTGAGTACAACTCCTACCACTGGTCCCAGACCAGTATCATTGATCCCTGATCAATGAAGGTCATCCTAGCATAGGGAGTACGGTAGATACAGTGATGCATCCATCGGTACTACTATGGTCCCTATCCTCATTTCCCTGCTCATTGATCAGATGAGAGGTACTTCCCATGAGTCCCAGACTGCATGGGTAGGATGCCTTGACATGAGAACTAATCAATCCTGTCCACAGGAGAGCGAATCATCCTGTCCCACAAGAAAGTGAATCATCTTGTCCCACAAGAGAGTGAATCATCTTGTCCATAGGAGAGCGAATCATCCTGTCCATAGGAGAGTGAATCATCTTGTCCACAATCGCCATGGAGAACACATCATCCAGGCCTCACAAAAGAACTAATCATCCTGCTACACAATCATCATGGAGAACACATCATCCAGACCTCACAGGAGAACTAATCATCCTACTACATAGTCGTCATGGAGAACACATCATCCAGACTTCACAGGAGAGCTAATCATCCTGCTACATAGTCGCCACGAGGTGTCACAGAGAAAGTTTTGATTCTTTTACCCTATACACGTACACCACCGGGGGATGGTGAGTCACCCTGTAGTCATATGTCGCTCCAAGAAGTACCCCGCACCCCCCCGAAGCTCCCAGAGCTCAATACTTCATATAGGACCCTCATCAGAGGTTCTTTGAATGACACCTAGTCGTTCTGGGAAAGTTAGGAATTTGACCTTCCCTAGGGGCTTTATCAGGATGTCAGCGACCTATTCATCTATACCGATATGTTGGAGCCTTATAGCTCCCCGCTGCACCATATCTCGGATATAGTGGTACCTGATATCGATATGCTTGGAGCGATCATGAAATACGGGATTCTCTGACAAACGAATCCCACTCTGGTTGTCATATAGGATCACAGTGGTATCCAATATAAATCCAAACAGCTCACTGAAGATCTTTCGCAACCAGACTGCCTTACAGGAGGCCATGCTAGTAGCAATATATTCTGCTTCGGCGGTGCTTAAAGCCACCAACTTCTGCTTCTTGCTCATCCAAGATATCGAAGCAGATCCCAAGGAGAAGCAACACCCAGAAGTGCTCTTACGATCCTCCACATTGCCTATCCAATCAGCATCAGTGTATCCAAGTAGTCTCACATCTTCAACAGTGTATCTTAGCCCATATGTGATTGTGCCATGAAGATATCTTAACAGATTCTTGGCACCAATCCAATGTATGTGGTGAGGTTCAACCATATGTTGACTCAACGTGTTGACTGCAAAGCATATGTTTGGACGGGAGTTCACTAAGAACATCAATGCTTCGATGAGTTGACGATACTTGGTGGCATTTCGTAAAACAGGTCTAGCAGCGCTACCGCTTAACTTCTTAAAGTCAAGCTCCATCGGGGTAGTTACATGCTTGCAGTCCATCATACCGAATCTTTCCAATATTTTCACCACATATTTTCCTTGAGATAGGAAAATTTCCCTTGGCTTCTGCCAGACTTCAAGTCCTAGAAAATAGTGCATCAGTCCTAGGTCCTTCATTTCAAATTCAGAAGCCAACTCCCTCTTACATTTGTGAATGAGAGGGTCTGCATCTGTTAGGAAGAGTTCGTCAACATACCGCACCAGTATGAGAGGTTTTTCATCTTCAACCTTAAAGTAAAGGTTAGGATCGGCTTCACTCCTAGTGAATCCCAGCTTCATCAAGTAGTTATCGATCCTCTCATACCATGCTCGGGGTGCTTGCTTCAGCCCATAGAGGGCCTTCTTCAACCTGCATACATGGGATTTTCAATCATAAATCTCAAATCCTTCGGGTTGTTCCACGTAGACCTCTTATTTGATCAAACCATGCAAGAACGCGGTCAGGTATCCCTGATACCTGTTGGGCTTCTTACTTTCACGGAAGGTTCCTCGAGGTGCAGTGTGTCCTTCAGCATCATCGAGTAGCCCCCTAAGCCAAGAGGGCCTCTTCCTAGAAGAGGAAGGCTCAGGTGGATCAATAGGATCTATCGGTTCTTCCACATCAGGCATTGTTTCATCATCCTTTTCTTTCGATTCCCTGGTGTCGGCTTCTTGAGAGCTCCTCAAAGTCGGAAGATTGTCCACCTTGCTGAGGGCCATATCTTCGTCAAGGGTGACATCATGACTAATCACAACTTCCCTTTGACCGGCTACATAGATTCTATAGCCCTTAGTATTTTCACCATAGCCCACGAAGATTCCTTTCTTTCCAGATGCACCCAATTTATTCCTTTTCTCTCTCGGCACATGAAAATATACAGGGCTTCCAAAAATTCTAAAATGAGATATGTCAAGTTTCTTACTGGTAAACATTTCTTCAAGAGTCGTGTAACCCAATGCTTGATGAGGGCATCGGTTTTGTACATATATGGCGGTGTTTGCAGCTTCGGCCCATAGAAACTTCGGAAGTCTTTGATCATGGAGCATGGCACAGACAGCTTCCACAATCGTACGGTTCTTCCTTTCCACCACACCATTTTGTTCAGGAGTATATGGTGTAGTAGTCTCCCTCTCAATGCCAACCTCTTTACAGAAGTCATGAAACTCGTTAGATTCATATTTCGTCTCATTATCAATCCTTAAGATCTTGATCTTCTTTTCGGTTTGATTCTCGATCAAGGCTTGAGATGTGTCACAAGACATGACACCTAGCGGACTTCCACCGACCTGATATAATGAATCAACTCGAAACCCAAGAGTGAAGGCATCTTTAACATTATTTTTCCATATACGTACCTTGCCATCGCTGAAGGTTACCTTGTAGCCTTTGTCTTCCATTGCCGAGATGGACACCAGGTTCTTTTTGAGGTCAGGTACATATAATACATCCTGTAAGTGGATCGTATTACCTTGGTTCAATTTGAGAGAGACATTGCCTACACCTTTCATAGGATATTTCATATTATCTCCAAGGACAATTTCTAGGTTAGTTTCTTTCTCTATCAGATTATGGAGAACTTCTTTGTAACCAGTGAAGTGCCTTGAGGCACCACTATCAATGAGCCAAATTCCCATTGAGTCCGAAGGAGCAGAGGTAGATAGAGTAGCTGGTAGATAATATTCATCTTGTTTATTTTGAACAATGTTGGATTCATACCTGGAATTTCCAGCCTTCTTGAATGGTTGTCCTCTTCCTTGATTTCCAGCACTCCTTTTACCTTTGCTATTGAATCTTCCATTCCTTTTATTGTCATGAGAGGGATTTTGATCATCGTCCTGGTGTGAGTCCTTTCTATCAGGGCACTCCCCTGCATAGTGACCTGCTTTATCGCAAATGTAACATCGTCGTTTTCTTCCACCCTTAGGTCCAGCATTTCTTTTTGATTTAGTCCCAGAATTATTTCTTTTCTTAGCATGAGAAGAAAAGGCAGCAGGAGGACCTTTAGGCATGGGCATTTCTTGCTCTTCTACCCTTGTTTCTTCTTGAATGCATCTAGCCATTAATTCCTCGAAACCAGGAATTACATTATTTTTCAGAAGAGTAGTCCTGAACACGTACCATTCAGATGGTAATCCTCCAAGAGTCGTGAGTGCCATTTCCCTACCAGTAGTAGTCTCCTCAACAGATAGGAGATCGTTCCTGATCTCGGTGATTCTTAAGAAGTATGCTTGCATACTCTCATCTTTGCCCTTCTTAATTTCCTTCAGCTTATTTCTAAGAAACAAAACTTGATTTGCATCATTAACTTTAAATAAACTCACCAGTCTATCGTAGATTTCCTTAGAGGTGTCCAGGTCGGAGATGTAGGCCACCAAGCGCTTGTCGATAGAATCCCGGGTAATCTTCTTTGTTTTGACTTCGCAGGTTTTCCATTTGTTCCTGGCAGCAGCCGGTGCATTTTTTGGAGGCTCGACAATATTGCCTCTCACATGGTCCAACACTCCTTGATCTTCTAAGGTTAGATCGAGAGACATCTTCCATCCGTGATAGTCAGCTTTCTCATGCAGCTTGTCTTCGGCAGGGAAGAGTGTTGAGGACCCCATAGTTCTTTTTAGGATAGCCTTGCCAATCTTCTCTTCGGTGATTGCTCTTGCTCTTGCTTGGGCTTTGTCTTCACCTCAGCTCTAATACCATGTTAATTTATGGTATGTTCTATGCTTACAGCAGTTTACTTATCTTTCTTATTATTATCCACAGATTAGCAATCACATGTACATAAAGTAAAGTGCAGATAGAACATTAAATGATCGACAGAAAACAAGCCAAGACAAGAGACACAAGATGTGGCGGCTAGCCAGGGACAAACCCCAATGTGGGGAAAGCTTTTGATCAAATCTTCCTTTATCTTCGATAATTCAGCAAAGAGAAATAGTACATAAATCTGATTTACATCAGCAGCAGCAAACCCTAGATCAACCAAACTAGGGCAAACAATATCTTGCAAACCGACCGTCGGATCGGCTTCATTCCACCACCCAAAAATGTGGCCTTCAGAGGAGATCCAGATGGACCTACAGCGCAGTTCTGAGGAGGGAGTCTTCAAATCAATGCTGGTCAAACTTTGGTTCTGCAGTTGCAGCCCTAAATTCTGCACCTTCCTTCCACACGTGTGAGAGAAGAGTCTCTTTCTGCATAGTAGGAGAAGAGCCTCTTTTCTGCGCAGAAGAGATAGAGAGAGAGATGTGATGAGTGAGTGAGTCCAAATGAGGAAAAGACCTCCTGTATTTATACACAACTGTTGATGATTGAATAGATGCGACTGTTGGGCTTCTGAGCCTACATGAGTTGCTGGTCGACTTGATAATTATTCCATCATCAAAATAAATTCATATCTCCATAAATACTTATCGGAATCGGATGATCTTTAAATCAATCCTACACCTCTCGACAAGAGGAATCTAATAAAAATATTGTCAGCCATGAATAAGATGACCCACATGGAGTTTGGCCCTAGTTGCCAATTTTAACACAAATACATAAGAGGGGAGTCCATGCTTGGGTATACTATAAATGCTTCTCTATATGTGTGACAACCTTTAAAATATGAGCAACACTTTATATAGAAAGATGTGAGTGAAATTACGGATCCCCTAGATCATGTGTATTGGTAGATCCATCTAAAGACCCTTGCATGCCTACCCAAGTCAAAATGACCAACATTGTGTCAACTTAATGTCACCAAAGGATAGTTAGATAGGAATGTAAGAAAAAGGTGATAAAATATACTCTAGTTAGAGGTGAGGGGTTAACATGATAAATACCTACGCTTACACAAGTACTTCAAAGAAAATGCAGGAGCCTATTTAGGCCATGCCATATTAAAAATGAGTGATCTTTTAGATGCTAGCAAGATAGATCAAAGTATCATTTTAGAGGGGATAATTTTAGAGGGTTACCTTGACGAGCGAAGGTGACACCAACTCTATATGAAGGGAAAGAGATGAACAAAAGTGACTCGAGAAAATAAGGGAGGAAGTGACATTGTTGAAGCACCATTGAAGACAGATGGTGGAAATGCCCATGCAACGAAAGAAAAGTCATCAAAGGTGCAAGAGTTCCTGAAATACCTATGAATATAGGAGGCAATAATGACATAATGTATCTAACTATGGTGCAAGTGTTGTGAGCACTAGTGAAGCACCAACAAAGATGAGATCTAGAAAAACTAGCACAACAACAAATGCTACAAGAGGCAACACTAGCATGGAACAGGAAAGGGGATGAGTTTTGATGATGCTAGTGAGGTATCAATGAAGAAAGAAATCCTTAACACCAGTACATAGCTGGGGAAGAAAAGATAAAATGAAAATGAGTCACTCAAGCTATCCCACTTCATTCTTGGGCTCCAATGTAGACTACCCATCAAACCTTCTTGCTAGGAATTACACATATTCTCAATTATTACTAATTCTTCTTAATGCCATGAATTTCTTAAACACATAAGCATTATTTTCACAAAGGTTACATTTCCATAATTCAATTCAATGTAGCCATGGCATGATAGCAACAAGCCTAACTACTATGGAGAGAGAACATTAGCTAGTATATGAAAATAAATGTCGGGATGCAATGTAAGAAAACAATACCTACACTTACCTAAGAGTTTTACATGCAATGCTAGATCTATAACACCTTCCTCCCACCTTTACCCAAGCTAACCAGTCCACCGACGTAAACATGTGACGAAGAGTTACTATCATATGATTCAACTCCCCAAGTATAGTTAAGGAAGTGGAATCAACTAAACAAAACAAAAAATTTCCTTCCTCAAGAGCTACAAAACCTTCAAGAACCTTCAAGATCCAACCAACTCCTCCAATTGTCCAACCCTTGAGAGAACTTGATGTTTTGTTGAATTTCCAGAAATGATAAATAACATTGAGACAAGGCTACTAACACAAAAGAATGAACAAGGGCTTGACCTGAAATCTAATAGCCATGACAGGCATTTTGTCAAACTCCTAATAAACATGTAATCTACAGGTCATAACAATAGATCTAAACATAGGGACCTCATACTTATCTAAGATTCGTCAAGAAGGTATGATGCCATCTCACAATAGATGCATTATTGTCTACTAGGTCATGAATTCATTAAGAATTCATTTACTAATCAAAACATGATGAGAGCCACAATCAAAGTTTGTCATAAACCATACTTATAACTAGCATATAACCAATAGAATAACAATGATAGAACAACCGTTAAAACTACATATTAACAAGTACATTTACACATGAAATACAAGAGGAAAAGAGATCTTATTAACATATGCAAAAGCCAACCAAGCCAGGGACTTCCACATACCACCCGACCATAGATTGGGCTGAACTAAATCTTTCTTTCAGCCAATCACCCCTATGCCATATTCCAAGCATGAATGTGGGACTTACAACAAAAAACCAAGGCTTCCTTAGGCTTTACCACAATCCACCAAGGGATTCCTAGGCCCAAGCCCCTCATCTATACAACCAGGCTTTACCGCAATCCTGTCAGGGGATTCCTAGGCCCAAGCAAGAAACATATACTACCAGGCTTTACCGCACTCCCACCATATACCAATCCAGGGATCACTAGGCCTATACAAGCATGGATGCCTTCTGGTCTCTCGACCTAAACCGTGAGGCATTTGTCTGTCTCCACCTCTAGGCTTTACCATATATCCCGTCATTCATCAGTCGAGGATTCCTAGGCCCAACGAGGCTCCACCCTCTAGGATTTACCGTGTATCTCGCCATTCACGAGTCGAGGATTCTTAGGCCCAACGAGGGTATACACAATCAGGCTTTACCGCAACCCACCTTCACCGGTCCAGCGATTCCTAGGCATTGTGTTTCCACTTGAGACCACCCCACTTAGTTTTGAAACCATCTGACAATCCAACTCAACCAAGTAAGAGAAACCCCATCACACCATGGTTGTCTGGAAATTACAAGGCAAGGCTGAAAACCACTTTCACACCTGGAAATACTAATGCCAATGATAGCAAGAGAACCAAGTACACAAATGCATGTACCATTCATGCCAAAACTAGAAAGGAAATCATACATGCAACTCGATACCTGCAAGTAATCCCATTGTAGCTGCTAGATCCCACTCTTCCTTGCTTGATCTTTGCTTCCCTTTGCTTTCTTGTCCTTCTTTTGCCTTCCTTCCTCCAATGCTAGAATGCTCCAAGAATTCTCTAACTGTCCAAGAGTATGAGAGAGTAGAGAGAATAGAGAGAGAGCTCCAACACTGAACTGACAAAAGGTTGTGAACTGATCCTCAAAAGCCTTTTTATCAATGAACACTCTATTTTCTTCAATTTCCAATATTTTTCCTTCATTTTCCTCCTCACATGCAAGCTGTGACCTTTCACCTTCCTTTTCTCCTAATTTCCTTTATTTTCATCCATAAAATGCCAATTAATGGCTCTTGCCTTTTCAAAGCCTTTGCCTTTGCCTTTGCCATTGCCTTTGCCATTTTCCTTAGCCATAATAAACCAAATGAACACCCACACCAGGATATTTTTCCCAACACTCAGCTTGGAATAAGTGTCCCATGACCTTGGTTATTATTTTTCCTTTATTAACTTTATTACATGTATTTTTAACCAGCGGCTATTACAAGAGCCTAATTAGGGAACGCTATATTGAAAATGAGAGTCTACTTGATGACGTTAGAAAGTTGGATGTGAGTACTATAAAGCAAGAATAAAAAATTAAATAAAGAAAATGCATCCTCTGATGTGGTGTTGTTTCTCACATGACATCTTCTGATGCAACCATGTCACCTTCCTTTCCATCTTAGCCTTGTTATGTAAATTTGACTCGGTGAAAGAGTCAAAGTTAATTGGACAACAATAGTGGTTTTGGGCACATGGTTTTGGTTTCCTATGGTTTTGTTTTGATCCAAACTCCATGTTCCTTCTTTGTGGTAGGTATTCATGGCTTGCAGGTCAAATATTTGAATGTTGTTGGCTTAGAGTATGTAGATAACTTGTATTTTATTATATTGCATTGATCTTGAGGTAGAAGTGATAAGATGAGTTGTAGAGAAATTTCTTGTTCCTCTTGTCAGCATGCCCACATCGGATCACTTCTATGTCGAGAACTAGATTCTATCCGCGGGATGGAGTAGAAGAAGAAGAAGAATGGATCGTAACAAGGAGAATGGAAGGTCTATGCTAAACATGTTCTTGATATTCAAGAACAAATAGAAGAAAAAGGACAAGGAGAGATGTTCATTCCTTGCCTCAGAGTGTTGCGATCTCGCAAACGTAGACAAACGGAGGCATAAGATAATTTGAGAGATTGTAGGAGAGGTTATGGGGATTCAAAACCCAGAACTCAATGAACACCAACTCCAGGAACTCAACAACAAAATAAGCAAGAGATTAGGGAATACTAGAAATGGGAAGCTTAGATCATAGAGCTTGGAAACCCTAATTTTGTCAAAGGAGGGGCCAAGATGAAGTACTTTGAAGAAAACGGGGTTGATGTATCCATTGCCACCAACAAGGAACTTGGTTATAAGTACTTCAAGGCAGAAAATTTCCTCCCTAGTGTCAAAGAGTTATTCGATAAAGCCTGAAGGAAAAGAAAAGGAGGTAATGGTATACAAAAAAATTGATGCCAGTTATTATGTTTACATGGATGACAAGGACAAGATCTTGGAAAAAGTTGAGTGGCCCACGGAGGAGGAGATGCAAGCCAAAGCACTCAGGAACTGACTATTAGGGTCCCACCCTAACCCCCTTATTTATGTAATGGGATCGAGTCATAGTCAAGAGTCAATAAAGCCCATATTAATAATTGTAAGTGGTTAATCCGCAATTAATGACGGGACCACAGTTAGTTGCAAATGGGTCGTAGTATTAGATAGATGGTATTAATAAAACCCATGGTATTGATCCTTGGTATTGCATGTATGAGTCATATATAAAGGATAGAGACTCCCTGCGAGGAGCATCGTGTCTTATTTTTGTATCGAGCTCTGCTCTATTGGAGGTTGCCCCCTCGAAGAGGCCAGTGAACATTGCTTTCTGAATAATAAAATATTTGTTGTTGTCTCTCATTGTTCTATGTTCTAGGTATCTTTCTTCGCATATTCTGTATTTGGGTATCTTTTGCACGTTGAGAGCATAACAAGTGGTATCAGAGCACTTTCCAGGGCCAGTGGGATCTCCATTTCGTAGCAATTTTTTTTTTGGCTAGAGACGTGTTCCGGCGTCTTTAAACCACGGGATCTGTCGTTGAGCGCATAAACCTGCGGATTTGGGGAGGCATGCACGCAGGAAATACAAGAGGTGGTCACGCTTGTTGGACTCCCTTGTAACCCCTGTGGGTACCCCTTTGAGTAGTAGCGCATTAGACAGAACCGCGTACGGACTGTCTTCCAAGTACCTTCTAGGTATATCGGAAGCCCCTTAGCTCCTCGGCAACCTCGCCATAGATAAACCTTCGGCCGTCTTGCTGCTTAGAAAAAAAAAAAAAGTCTGAGATCTCCCGGGGCACTTATTGGTGATCTAGCCCATCAGAATTAGGACGACGAGCTGAGCACGGTGGTACCATTCAATTCTTAGTGAAATTTTTTTTTTTTAGGCGGTCCCAATTTTCAAAAACATTAGGTCGGTGCATGGTAGAAACTAGAGCTCAAGCTATGGCCAATGAAAGGATGGACAAACTTGAAGACTCCTTGCAATCCCTCCACATTCAGCTTGACCGACTAAATATTCTGATCACGAGCATAATCCCGAAGGGCAAGGAGGAAGCCCATGAGGAGGCATATAATGGCAATGGACACAGTGAGGGTGAGTCTAGCCACTCTCCTCACGTCTGGCGCACCCACCAACAATCCCGTCAGCGACCTCCCAAGTTGGATATGCATAAATTTGACGGTTCTCACCCGGCAGCATGGATAGCACAAATGGAGCAGTATTTCAATCTGAATAACATCTTAGATGATGCGACTCAGCTTATGGTGGGGAGCATGTACTTGGACAATGAAAGGTGGCAATGGTGGGAATGGCATCAACGTTGCAATGGACCTTTTCTGGCTTGGACCAAATTCAAAAAAGCTCTTACAGACCGCTTTGACCAGGAATCTTCTTTTTTGGGTCATCTTACTAAGCTCCGACAAACTGGTACAGTGGATGAATATTTTACAGATTTTGAAGCCTTAGCCTTCCACACTTGGGGTCTCTCAGATGTGTTCTACACGGAATGTTTTATCAGCGGTCTTAAAGAAGCCATCAAAGCCCAAGTCCTACTACACCACCCTCCCACATGGACGGAGGCTTGCAAGGTAGCTCGTAACGTGGAACGTGCATTAGCAGCCCAGTACAGTCGCCCAAATTTCTCCACTAAAGGTCGCCCCCCACAGGCTCACAACACGACTCAAACACTTAAGGTCCAAAAGGTGTCACCTGCGGAAATGGCCGAAAGAAGAAAGCAAGGATTATGTTACTACTGTGATGAAAAATACTCCCCAGGTCATAAATGCAAGGAGCCCAAATTTTTTCAAATTGATGCCACTGACTACAGCTCAACAGAGGAAGATCCACCACTTGAGGAACATGAGGCGCTAGAAGAGGACAACCAAAAGGACAATGTCTCTAACGAACCAGTTATTTCGCTGCATGCTTTGGCAGGGATTTCTTCACCTCAAACTCTCAAAATCAGAGGTTTTATTAAACATCGCCCAGTAGTAGTCTTGATTGATAGTGGAAGTACACATAATTTTATCCATCAAAAAGTCGCAGAAGCAGTGCATTGTTTTGTACGAGCAGTTTCTAACTTCCAAGTCCAAATTGCGGATGGGGGCACAATGAAATGTGAAGGCCGCTGTGAAAATGTCAAACTTCAAATGGGGGATTATCAGTTGAAAACCCACATGTTTGCCATACACATGGGAGGTTGCAACATTGTCCTTGGCGCTGAATGGCTCTGCACTCTTGGGCCAATCACAATGGATTTCCAGGAGTTATATATGAGTTTTAAGCAGAACAACTACACACATACCCTCCGTGGACTCCAGGCGGGAGCTCCCTCTATCATCAGCTCACATAGGATGGAAAAATTGCTAAAAAAGGGCCATCATGGAGTTATAGCTCAATTTAATGCCATCCAGGCAGTCGAAACCAAGTCTCTGCCAATTCATCCTGAGATGCAACAGATTTTAAATAACCATCTGTCGGTCTTTGACAAGCCTCATGAGCTTCCACCCTCGAGAGGGGAACATGATCATAGCATCACCTTGGTTCCAGGGGCCCAACCCCCAAATGTGCGCCCATACAGATATCCGTTCACCCAAAAGAATGAAATAGAAAAAATAATCAAGGAACTTTTGGAAGCAGGTGTCATTCGTCCCAGCATTAGTCCTTATTCATCACCGGTGGTCATGGTGCTCAAGAAAGATGGGGAGTGGCGGATGTGTCCAAACTTCAGGGCCCTCAATAAGTTGACAGTCAAAGATAAATTTCCCATCCCGGTGGTTGACGATTTGCTGGATGAACTCAATGGGGCTCAATTCTTCACTAAGCTGGATCTTCGCTCAGGCTACCACCAAATTCGCATGAAGGAAGTAGACATTCCAAAAGGCTGCTTTCAGAACTCATGAAGGCCATTATTAGTTCCTCGTCATGCCATTCGGTCTTTGTAATGCCCCCTCTACTTTTCAGAGCCTTATGAACCACATTCTCAAACCATATCTCAGGAAATTTGTCCTTGTCTTCTTCGATGACATCCTCATCTATAGTTGCACTTGGGCCGCACATCTTCAACATGTATATCTACTCTTGCAACTGCTCCACAAGCATAAATTATTTGTCAAGATGTCCAAGTGTTCGTTTGGCATGGAAGAAGTTGAGTATTTGGGCCACATTGTGGGGCGTGAAGGTGTCAAGGTGGACCCCAAAAAGATCCAGGCAATGCAGGATTGGCCTCAACCTAAGACCTTGAAGAGCTTGAGAGGATTTTTGGGTCTCACAGGCTATTATCGTAATTTTTTCCGCAACTATGGTCGCATAGCGAAGCCCCTCACTCAACTCCTAAAGAAAAATTCATTCTTCTGGAATGAGGAAGCACAACAGGCATTTACAGCTCTAAAAAATGCCATGTGTTCCACTCCAGTCTTAGCACTACCTGACTTCACCAAATCTTTTGTCATTGAATGTGATGCTTCGGGTACAGGTATTGGGGCAGTCTTAATGCAGGAAGGGCAACCTTTGGCCTTCACAAGCCAACAACTAAATGGGAAGAATCTGGGCCAATCTACCTACGAGAAGGAAATGATGGCCATCTTACATGCAGTAGAGACCTGGCGACCTTACTTATTGGGCGACGTTTCCAAATCCGCACAGATCATCACAGTCTTAAATATTTTTTGGAGCAACGCCTATCCTCCCCACAACAAAATAAATGGCTCGCCAAAATGCTGGGATATGATTATGAGATCATTTACAAGAAAGGGAAAGACAATAGTGTAGCCGATGCATTATCTCGCCAATTTGAGGAGGAAAGTACTCTGCTAGCAATTTCCCTCCCCATTCCAGAATGGATTGAAGAGGCTCGCAAGGAATGGTTTTCACATCCCGGGCTCTCCCAACTCATTTCTCAATTGAAGGTAGATCCAAATTCCACCAAGGGCTACTCGTGGCAGGATGATATTCTTCGCTACAGGGACAGAGTCGTAATATCACCAACATCCACCCTCAAAAGTCGCATTTTGGCAGAATTGCACTCATCCCCCATTGCAGGACATTCAGGCTTTCAGAAGACGTATGCTCGCACCAGAAGATCATTTTTTTGGACAGGCATGAAAAAGGACATCCTTACTTTCGTAGTAGAATGCGATGTCTGTCAACGCCACAAAGGGGAGACCGTCAATACACCAGGCACATTACAACCGTTGCCCATCCCGGCATCAATTTGGACGGAGGTTTCTATGGATTTCATTACAGGTCTTCCAAAGTCAGGAAACAAGTCAGTCATCATGGTGGTTGTGGACAGACTTTCGAAGTATGCTCATTTCTGCGCCCTACCCCACCCGTTTACACCAACTTTGGTCGCTCAATCTTTCATGGATCAGATCTTCAAATTGCATGGCATGCCCACTTCTATTGTGTCTGATCGCGACCCGATCTTCACTAGTAATTTTTGGCAGGAACTCTTCAGGATACAAGGCACTCAACTAAAACTCAGTACTTCTTATCATCCGCAAACGGATGGTCAAACTGAAGTCGTTAACAAATTTCTGGAAACCTACCTTAGGTGTTTCACTTCAGAAAAGCAACATCTTTGGGTACAGTGGTTACCTCTGGCTGAATGGTGGTATAACACCAACTATCATGCCACCACCAAAATGACTCCCTATGAAGCAGTATATGGTCAACTCCCTCCTTCCCCTACTTCTTATCTCAAGGGGTGCTCAAAAGTACAAGCAGTGGATCAACTCCTACAACACCGCGCAACCATGCTCGCCCATCTTAGAGAGAATCTTCATCAAGCTCAGAACCGCATGAAGCAACAGGTAGACCAGCATCGCTCAGAGCGCCAATTTCAAGAAGGGGATCAGGGCTTTTTGAGGCTGCAACCATATAAGCAAACATCACTCAAAGACAAGGGTTGTCAGAAACTATCTCCAAAATTCTATGGACCATATCAAGTACTTCAGCGCATTGGAGAAGTGGCTTACAAGTTGGCTTTGCCACCTACTGCAAAAATCCATCCAGTTTTCCATGTCTCATGCCTCAAGAAAGTGATTGGGAACAATTGCAGAATTCAAACCAGTCTGCCTGAATTGGACGAAGAAGGGTCAATCTGGCTCCAACCTGAACAGGTCTTAGACACATGAGACAGGCACTTGCGGGGCCGCATCATTAGGGAAGTCCTCGTCAAGTGGAAAGACACCTCTCCGGAAGATGCAACTTGGGAACTAGCCACTATTCTTCAGCAGTTTCCGCAGCTTCAACCTTGAGGACAAGGCTAGTCTTAAGGGGGAGGGCATGTTAGGGTCCCAGCCTAACCCCGTTATTTATGTAATGGGGTCGAGTCATAGTCAAGAGTCAATAAAGCCCATATTAATAATTGTAAGTGGTTAACCCGCAATTAATGACGGGACCACAGTTAGTTGCAAATGGGTCGTAGTATTAGATAGATGGTATTAATAAAATCCATGGTATTGATCCTTGGTATTGCATGTATGAGTCATATATAAAGGATAGAGACTCCCTACGAGGAGCATCGTGTCTTATTTTTGTATCGAGCTCTGCTCTATTGGAGGTTGCCCCCTCGAAGAGGCCAGTGAACATTGCTTTCTAAATAATAAAATATTTGCTGTTGTCTCTCACTGTTCTATGTTCTGGGTATCTTTCTTCACATATTCTGTATTTGGGTATCTTTTGCAGGTTGAGAGCATAACACTGACTATTGAGAAGACGATCGTAACAACAATTCAAAAGGAAAAAAAAAAGTAAATTTTACAATCAACTTGAAATTTTTTACACGTAAATGGACATAATGTTGTAAGACTTAGTAAGGCATATGTATCCCTAGGAAATTAATGGTAAAGTTTGGAGCTATACCTAGGTGATAGGGGGCATGCCAAATTATAGGGTACACTAGATATATATTTTGAGGGGTTAGGGCCTAGAGGTGAGCGGTGTTGGTTCACTTGGTCGCTTTGGCTAGTTTTGGTCAAGGAAACCCCAAGTCAAATTTTAAGAGGGGGTTGTTTGGTAATCTTGACTCGGTGAAAGAGTCAAAGTTACTTGGTCAATAGTGGTGGCTTTGGGCACATGGTTTTGGTTTCCCATGGTTTTGTGCCCATGGATTGCATGTAATGAAGCACTTAAAAGGCTTCAGAAGAATTCATTGTAATGTTCCATGGATGTGAGCGGAGAAGGCTCACTTGGCCAACTTGGATTTGTAGGGCCAACAGACAAAATAGAATATTCTATTCGCTAGTTTTTCCCCGAATTAGGGCTTTTTAGGATAAAACTTGTGTTTTTATGTTTTGTTGCTGGTTATTTTAATCTTCTCTCAGTAAATTTAATTTTCCCTCCAGGGAATTTAACAAGCCCACCATGTCATCTTTCATAGCCCCCTTTACCACTTTCATCTTATTATTGCACGTTAATACTATAATTTAATTAAATTAGGGCCCCACCTCTACCATAAAAATTAGATTTTATAAAAATGAGACATCATTTGGTTATAGATTTTGGACACTCAACCCAACTATAGGCACTATTGCAGTTAATCTTTCTACAACAAGCCACCCACGAGCTAGGGCTATGAATATGAAAATATAGGCATCTTTGTTGAGTTGATGTAAGATGCCTATATTTTCTCAGGCCTTGACACATAGACGCACCATAAGTGGATGTAAGCATTTCACACAATATGAGTCATGACCCCACTCCAGGCACATGGATACGTGGCCTAACAATACACAATACTTGACACAAATACAAGAATGCCCAAATACAAACAATCATAAGCACCCGATTGCATAATAAATAAAGTACCTTTTAATCAGAAGACCACCTTCCAACATGTGCTCTTGGAAGATGAGCGAGGTAACACATGACTGACGCAGGTGGCAGAGATATGAATGGTACATCAAATCAGCTATTAGCGGCTCTCAAGGGCTGCTAACTATTGGTTCAAAGAAATGAATAAGAAAAAAGTTTTTCCCCCGGGTCGCTCACTTTTGGTTTGCTAACAGTACCAATGAGGACAAAAATATCTACCACAAGTATGTTGCTTCTCAAGGAATGAGAGAAGAAGAATGAAAAAAGAATGGAAAGGAGGCGGAGAAAAAAGAAAGAAAAGTGGAGAAGACACTAGAGTTGTACTAACAATGTCAAGAACCAAAAAGTTAGAGGAGGGATACTTTGGACTGATGATTAAGCAATCCTATAGCTGCAGTCTATAGGATGTACCAACCAATGCCAATATTCGAAGGAAGTGACAGGAGAAAGGAGGATGGTGACCATTCCCATCTAGGAATAAGTTATCTCAAGTCGGGCCCTACTGAGACAACAATCTAAAGAGAACAAATCACTAGTGAGGTGACCAAAATTATAGGAGACAAAAATTGAATAAGGAGAGAGAGGAAGAAGGAGAAAAATCGAAAAGATTAATTCTCATCATTGCTATGAATGATTAGCAGGTTATGTAAGGATTTCAAAATCTAATAAAAAACCCCTCATGCCCAATCTTTGATTCAAAGCAATGTTGCATGGATTTATTGTATGCAATATGGTAGCAAGCGGGTATGAGCAAAGAAAAATAAAATAGGAATATTTGAAAATGAAATAGGAAATGAAATAAATATTCGTGGCTAGAATTTGATGATTTGTTGGAGTGAGGGGCACTTATGCACCATTTCATCCCTTGCTTGATGGAAATTGTTCATTCTTGGAGGATAATCATTTTGGAGAGTTTTTATTCCCACAAGTATGGGTTATTTTGGCATTTTTATTATGCTTTTGAGTTATCTCAAGGTCAGGTAAACTATTTGTACACTTCAAGCAATTTTCTTTTGGCTTTTTTTGTAAAATTATGGAAAAGTGATTTTGTTACCCTCATAAAATAGAGGGAAATCACTTTCCATTGTTCATCATCATCATTCACTCACTTCTTCTCTAGAGGAGGGTGAATTATCTTTTGTCTTTCTTTTTGGACGTAATATGATCATTTATAGAGCGAATTGTCTTGGGAAGGCGATTTTTGCATGGAGATACTTTTGGGATTGATGAAGTGATTCCTGTTGGAAATGTGTAAGTTTATTGTCACATTTTCTTCCATTTTGCATGTTATATTTATGAAATTAGGGCTTCTATGAGTGCCATATTAACAAGTGCAATATATTTTCTTCAAATCTTGATTCTTGATGGCATGTAAAATTTGTTTTGCTAGAATCCATCAAAGGAACTTGGTTCATGTGTCCTTTGACATCAAAATATTCCACATAGAGAAGTTGCTAGGGGTTTCTAGGTAAAGAAATTCAATCTTTCATGCTCTTCATCCAAGGCCCTCTGTCATTGACCTTTCCCTAATTGTCTTCATTGCCCAACTAGATAAAGGCTCTAATCTAGTAGGTGTTCATCATTATAAATCTTACTTTATTCTTTAATTTCATGGTAACTAGGGTTGGGTTGGGTTTATCTTAAAATGTGCATTTTATCACAATTTTATGTCCATGTGTGTTAAAATTGGCAACTAGGGCCAAACTCCATGTAGGTCATCTTATTTATGGCAGCGGATATTTTTCTTGGATCCCTCTCATCGAGAGGTGTAGGATTGATCTAAAGATCATCCGATTCTAATAAGTATTTATGAAGATATGAATTTATTTTGATTATGGACAAATTGTCAAGTCGGCCAGCAACTTATGTAGGCTCAGAAGCCCAACAGTCATGTCTATTCAACCTCTATGTTTTAGTATAAATAGAAGAGAATTTGAAGTCATTTGTCACACACACACTCACTCTTGTGATCTCACTTCATCCTGTTTTGGGTTTGATGAGGATGCAGAGCTAGAAGGAGTGCCCTAGGGTATACGCTGCCCTAGATAACATGTCCTAGGTCTAAATGCAGTCATGGGAGAATAAGCTCTACGTTGCTCAAAAAGCCGAAAAAGCCGGAACTGTCGGAAAATCCGGAAAAGCAGGAAATGCCGGAAAAGCCGGAAAAGCCGGAAACACTAGAACTGTTGGAATTGCCAGAAATGCCGGAAAAGCGGGAAAAGCCGGAACTTCCAGAAATGCCGGAAAATCCAGAAATGCTGGAAAAGCCGGAAAAGCTGGAACTGCTAGAAAAGCCGGAAAAGCCGGAACTGTTGGAACTACTAGAAAAGCGGAAAAAGCTGGAAATGTCGGAAAAGCTGGAAATGTCGAAAATGCCAAAAATGCCGGAAAAGCCGGAAATTCCGGAAAAGTCTGAATTGCCGGAAAAGCCGAAACTGCCAGAAAAGCCGGAAATGCCGGAAAAGTTGGAACTGCCGAAAAAGCCGGAAAAGCTGGAAATGCCGGAAAAGCCGGAACTGTCAGAAATGCTGGAATTGTCAGAAAAGCTGGAACTGCTAGAACTACCGGAACTACAGGAAAAGCCGGAAAAGCCAAAAATGCTGGAAAAGACGGAAAAGCCGGAACTGCCGGAAAAGACGGAAAAGCCGGAACTGCCGGAAAAGACGGAAAATTTGTAACTGCCAAAAAAGTCGGAAAAGCCGGAAATGCTGGAAATGCCGAAAAAGCTGGAAAAGCCAGAACTGCCAGAAAAGCTAAAAATGCCGAAAAAGCCCAAAAAGCTAGAACAACCGGAACTACTGGAATTGCGGGAAAAGCCGGAAAAGCCAAAACTGCCGGAAATGCCGAAAAAACGGGAAATGCCAGAAAAGCCGGAACTGTTGGAAAAGACAAAAAAGCCAGAACTATCGGAAAAGCCGGAAATGCCAAAACTGTCAGAAAAGCCGGAAAAGCCGGAAATGTCGAAACTGTTGGAACTGCCAGAAAATCTGGAACTGCCGGAAAAGCCGGAACTGCCAGAACTACCGGGAATAGCCGGAACAGCCCAAGCATCTGTCTCTGAAGGAGAGCAACATGCAGGGGACAACTAGCATGCAACAACAAGCATGTTAAGCACAACAAGCATGTTAGAGACAACAAGCAAGCAAGGGACAACAAGCAAGCAAGGTGCAACCAACACATAGGTCAGGATGGAAACATGGTGCAACAATGGCACATAATGCAGTACAACGATGGGTACAGTAATGATTAATGAAGCGTGATGAGATGCAGCATAGTGATGATGGGTGCAGCATGGTGCAGCGCGGTGAGGCGCAACATGATGACAAAATGCAACACAAAGATAGGTGAAGGAGTCACCTTGGAGAATCAGTGTCTTCAACTGATCTCATGTATCATCTTCTTAGAGATGATCTATGCTCTTATCTAGATAAGTCAAAGTGTTGACTTATCTTGTAAACATACTATCTCTCTCTCTCTCTCTGCTGAACTATTGAAGAACATATAAGAATAATTGATCAAGGGTTTCCCCACATTGGGGTTTGTCCCTGGCTAGCGCCACATCTTGTGTCCTCCTGTCTTGGCTTGTCTTCTGCGATTTATATTTATGTTCTATCTGCAGTTTACTTTAATGCTGATGTGATTGCTAATCTGGAAAAGATATTGAGCTAACTGTGAAAATTGAAATAAATTGCTCTAGCATAGAACATACCTAAAATTAACAATGTGTTATTGCCCTATTGGAAGGGATTACATTTAATATATAATAAAAGGAAAAAGATAGCATTAATTGAGTACTTTAACCTTAAAATTAGGGCTGATGTCTTTGTATTTATTGTTGTCAAAGCATTTTCAGCCATTTGAAACTATCGTTTACTTAACCCTAGTCCCCCTCCTTCATATCCTATTGGTCCTTAGTTGATCTTATTCCTTATAGGCTATTTTCTAGAGCTACTATATCCCATCGTGTGCCTTAAATCTACATATCTCACAAACCATAACTTAAATCAATGGAAATATGAAATCGCATGACCAAATATAGAATAATCTCCAAGTATCCCACACTAAGATGTGTCAAATACATAAGAGGGGAGTCCATGCCTGGTTATAAGATAAATGTTTCTCTATACATGCAACAACCTTTATAACATGAGCAACACTTTATATAGAAAGGGGTGATGAAACTAGGGCTCCCCTATATCATGTGTATTGGTAGATCCACCAGAAGCCCTTGCATACCTACCCAAGTCATAAACGACCGACATGGTGTCAGATTATTGTCACCAAAAGATAGTCAGATAGGAATGTAAGAGAGGACAATCGAGAAGATGGGTATTTAGAAGACAATGTGATCGACCACAAAGGGTCTAGATATACCACCTAGGTCAAACACTTCACAGAACTCATTCAAGCATGGCCAAATATAACACATGAATACAACAATGGAAACACTTTTGGCTCAAGTAGTGAATTCTGATGAAAATTTAAGGTGATAAAATATCCTCTATTTACCCCTAGAGGTGAGGGTTTAACATGATCAATACTTACACTTACACAAGTGCTCGAGATACATTGCAAGAGCCTATCTATGCCACACCATTATAAAAATGAGAGTCATCTTGGAGATGCCAGCAAGCTAGATTTGAGTATTGCCTTATAAGTTACCTTGAGGAGTGAAGGTGACACCAACTCTCTAGGAAGGGCAAGAGATGAACAAAAGAAAGAGGAGAAAATAAGGGAGGTAGCGACACTGTTGATGCACCATTAAAGACAAATGGTGGCAATGCCCATGCAAAGAAAGAAAGGGAATCAAAGGTGGAAGAATTCTTGAAATACCTATGAATGTATGAGGCAATAATTACATAAAGTATTAACTAGGTTGCAAGAGTTGTGAGGAGTAGTGAAGGACCAACGAAGATGAGATCTAGAAAAGCTAGTGCAACAACAAAGGCTACTAGAGGCAACACTAGCATGGAAAGGGGGTGAGCAGTGACAATGATAGTGAGGTATCAATTAAGTAAGAACTCCTTGACACCAATGTGTAGCTGGGTAAGGAAAGAGAAAATGAGAACGAGTCACTTGAGCTATCCCACTTCATTCTTGGGCTCCAACATAAACTACCCAACAAACCTCCTTGTAAGGAATTACACATATTCTCAATTGTTACTAATTATTCTCAATGCCATGAATTTCTTAGATGCACAAGGATCATTTCCACAAAGGCTCCTTTCCCATCATTTATCGTAGTCATGGAATGATTATTGTTGGAAATGTGTAAGTTTATTGTCATTTTCTTCGATTTTGCATGTTATATTTTTTGAAATTAGGGTTTTGGAGTGCCATATTAACAGGTCAAATATATTATCTTGAAATCTTGATTATTTATGGCATGTAAATTTTGTTTTGCAAGAGTCCATCAAAGGAACAAACAATCAGACCATGAATTTGCATCCAAATCAATGTTGTATACTCATTTTAGTTTTTGGAAAGAGGTGTACAACAAGTTGTTGAAATGAGTGCACCTAGGCTTGCTCTAAGCAATCTAGCAAAAGCCCAAAATGATCACTGAATCACCCTCCTCCAATATGTTGTAAATTTGGCCCAAGTGTTGCGTTGTAAATGCCCAAAAATGATGTTGCTGCCTGAAATGATCTGCTCCTAGAGCCCTCTATGTTGCTCAGAAAATTCTGGTAAGTTAACTCCGAACTCTACTCAAGAAACCCAGAATAACCCATGAATGGTTTGGCCAAAGCTTGACCCCCAAATTTCGACCCTCTTGGGCTTGACTGGATCTCCTACTGGGTAAATCGACCCACTTGAAGATTATGCTGTTGAATGCTCCATAAATGTGTGCAAACCCTATTAGAAGGATCCCCAGACCTTCCCTCTTGATTTCCTCCACAAACTCCCCGATCTCCACAACTTCTTGGAGTGCCTCTAGTTATGACTGCACAGTCCCTGTGTTGCTGTAACTCGACTCGCTGCTGATGGTACGAACTGGGATGAAGTAGAACTCCCTCCTTGGGTTGGCTTTCAAAGTCCACTGAAGCAAGGGCTAGGATTTCCACTCGGAAACACTCGGTGTGCTGAGCAACACATGTAGACTTGGCTCACTGCTCAAGCGTGCTCTTGTCAAAAGACAAATTCTGAAAATGATAGATGATGACCAAAAATGAGAGCCCCTCCTTCGTTTTGTCGATTTTCCAACAAGACTACCCATGTGGGCCCACATCGAATTTCCCTCACCAATTTCGCTCAAATGAGAGCATACTCTCCATGTGGGCTGAAATTCCTTTGTGGTGGCCCCTACACTCCACCAAAGAAACAATCTTTCCATCGAACTCTAATGTTGGGGCACTTCTCATGCCAAATATCAAATGTGGGTTCCCTAAGCCCACTTCTCCTAAGTGAAACATTGTAATACGCCAAAATTGAGCAAAATTCGATATTCACTTAGTGAAACACTAAGTAGGAATATCACACTTGCATCCTTCATAGCCTATTGGACCTTTGTTGAAATTATTCATTATAGGTTATTTTCAAGAGCTTCTATACAGAATCATGTGCCTTAAATATGAATATCTTACAAACCCTTACTTAAATTGATAGAAATATGAAACAACATGAGCCACTCTAGAATAATCTCAAAGACTCCTACACTAAAATGTGCCAAATACATAAGAGGGGAGTCCATTCTTGGGTATAAGATACATGCTTCTCTATATGTGCGACAACCTTTACAACATGAGAAACACTTTATATGAAAGATGTGAGTGAAACTACAGATCCCCTACATCATGTGTATTGGTAGATCAGCCTCAAGACCCTTGCATACCTACCCAAGTCATAAACAACCAACATGGTGTCAACTTAATGTAACCAAAGGATAGTTAGATAGGAATGTAAGAGAAAGGTGATAAAATATCCTCTATCTGCCACTAGAGGTGATGGGTTAACATGATATATACCTACACTTACACAAGTGCTCGAGATACAATGCAGGAGGCTATTTAGGCCATGCCATATTAAAAGTGAGTGATCTTGCAGATAGATCTGAGTATTGTTTTAGACGATATAATTTAAGAGGGTTATCTTGAGGAGTGAAGGAGACACCAACTTTGTAGGAAAGGAAAGAGACAAACAAAAGCGAGAGGAGAAAATAAGGGTGGTAGTGACCCTGTTGAAGCACCATAGAAGACAAATGGTGGCAATGCCCATTCAAAGAAAGAAAGGGCATCAAAGGTGGAAGAATTCTTGAAATACCTACGAATGTATGAGGCAATAATGACACAATGTGTCTAACTATGGTGCATGAGTTGTGAGGACTAGTGAAATACCAACAAAGATAGGATCTAGAAAAACTAGCACAACAACAAATGCTACAAGAGGAACCACTAGCATGGAATAGGAAAGGGGATGAGTGTTGACGATGCTAGTGAGGTATCAATGAAGAAAGAAATCCATTAACACCAGTACATAGCTGAGGAAGGAAAGAGAAAATGAGAATGAATCACTAGAGCTATCCCACTTCATTATTGGGCTCTAGTGTAGACTACCCATTAAACCTCCTTGTCGAGAATTACGCATATTCTCAATTGCTACTAATTCTTCTCAGTGCCATGAATTTCTTAGACGCATAAGAATTATTTCCATAAAAGTTCCATTTCCATAATTCAATGTAGCCATGGAATGATAACAGCAAGCCTAAATACCATGGAGAGACAATATTCGCTAGTATATGAATATAAATATTGAAATGCAATGTATGTTGGAGATAGTAAGAAAACAATACCTGCACTTATCAAAAAGTTTTACATGCAATGCTAGAGCCTATTTAAGGCACGCCATAATGAAAATGAGAGTCTACTTGAAGATGATAGCAAGCTATATGTGAGTACTATAAAGCAAAAATAAAAATTAAATAAATGAAATGTAAAAAAAAGGCATAATTAATTTGGGAACCTACTTAGGTGTGCGAACAATGTGAGCGTGGTATTCTCATTGCCAAAGCAAGATATTAACATGCATTGATAATCTTAGATTATTTGTTGAAGTACGATGTAAAGACGCGATCTCGCAGGCGGAGACAAATGCAGGCATAAGATAATTTGAGAGATTGTAAGAAAGGTTATGGGGATTCAAAACCCATAACTCAATGAACACCAACTCCAAGACCTCAACAACAAAATCAACAAGAGTTTAGGGAGAACTAGAAATGGTAAGCTTCGATCATATAGCTTGGCAACCCAAATTATGTCAAAGGAGGGGCCAAGTTGAAGTACTTGGAAGGAAATGAGGTTGACGTACACATTGCTACCAACAAGGAACTTGGTTATAAGTACTTCAAGGCTGAAAATTTCCTCCCTAGTGTCAAAGAGTTATTCGATAAAGCCCCAAGGAAAAGAAGAGGAGTTCGAAGTATACAAGGAAATTGATTCCAGTTATTATGGCTACATGGATGACAAGGACAAGATCTTGGAGAAAGTTGAGTGGCCCACGGAGGAGGAGATGCAAGCCAAAGCACTCAGGAAATGGTTGTTAAGATGAAAATCGTAACAACAAATTAAAAGGAAAAAAAAATTACAATCGACTTGAAAATGTTTACATGTAAATGGGCATAATGTTGTAAGACTTGGTAAGGCATGTGTACCCCTAGGAAATTACTGGTAAAGTTTGGAGTTATACTTAAGTGATATGGGGCATGCCAATTTACAGGGTACATTAGATAGAAATTTTGAGGGGTTAGGGCCTAGAGGTGAGCGCTGTTGGTTCACTTGGTCGCTTTGGCTAGTTTTGATCAAGGAAAACCCAAGTCAAGGTTTAATAGGGGGTTGTTTGGTAAACTTGACTTGGTGAAAGAGTCAAAGTTACTTGATCAATAGTGGTGGTTTTGGGCACATGGTTTTGTGCCCACAGATTGCATGTAATGAAGCAAGTAAAAGGCTTCGGAAGAATTCATTGTAATGTTTCATGGATGTGAGCAGTGAGCCCTCACTTAGACAACTTGGTTTTGCATGGCCAACAGGCAATAATAGAATATTCTATTAGCTACTGTTTCCCTGAATAACAGTTTTTTAGGATAAGACTTGTGTTTTTATATTTTGTTGCTGGTTATTTTAATCTTCTCTTAGTAAGTTTAACTTTCCCTCCAACAATTTTAACTAGGTCACCATGTCATCCTTCATAGCCCCCTTTACGCTTTCATCCTCTTATTGCACTTTAATACTACAATTTAATTAAATTAGTGCCCCACCTATACCATAAAAATTAGGTTTTATATAAATGAGACATCATTTGGCTGTAGATTTTGGATACTCAACCCAACTATAGACACTATTGAAGTTAATATTTCTGCAACAAGCCACCCCCGAGCTAGGGCTATGAATCCAAAAATATAGGCATCTTTTTTGAGTTTTATGGCCTGTCCACTCTTACCACAATCCAACCTATCTTTACTCCTCATCCTACACTACCCATAGAACCAAATCCCCTTGTTTTCAATGTAGTCCCTCGACCTACACCACCACCTTCATGGGCTCTAGCATAGACTAGCCAAGAAACCCTTGGCTAGAAATTACTTGGATTCTCAACTATCACTAATTGTTATAAATGCCTTTAATTCCTCAGGTACACATGCATAATTTACACATGGTTTCCTTTGCCAAAATTCATTAAAATAATAGAATCTTACCTGGGTACTCAAATAATTCTTACCATACAACCTTTGGTAGAAGACCAAGAATCCACAAATGACAACCAAAAACCATGGAATATGTAAACATGTTTCCAACTCAACACATGGCTCTAGAAGAAACACACATAACTCAATTTTCATACTAACTTCAAGGTAACTATGACATAGGATGACATAAACAAGGAATTAAGTTAAAGAATAACATATTATAATTTGTTTTTGGCCGCCTTGAGACCCCATGGTCCCCAAGTTTCCCTCTCTCGTGGAATCATAGCAACCCGTCTTCTCTTCATTCTTGTGTGCATCCATTGTTTTATTATATTATTACTTTCAATGTACAGTTGTTACACAATACATTGCTTGGACTTTGGCAATTCATTGCAAACATGAATATATAATGCTAATTTGAAGATCATAATCGGGCTACAATGCATGTGAAAATTGTGAGCGTGGTAATATCATTGCTAGAAATAGCAATGCATATGTAATCATAGTTTTATAATATTTTTTGCTAATAGAGTTCTCATTTATGACAACAAGATGTCATTGATGTCAAAGGGGAGGAGGAGACACTAGCAGCAAGACCATCCTTGATGATCAAAGAAGTAGTAGGACTCTTCGTGAAGTACTATGACGACTTGTCCCTTTGAAAGGTTTCATTACATGAGGATAGGGGTGTGTTACCCACCATTTTGTGGGTGATATCCCTAGGAGAAATTTTTTCTCCAAGATGGTCCTCAATCGGCAGCTAGCAACCCCTTGCAGTCACCAGCTAGCTCATTGTGCCATTTCTCTACCACCTAAGCCAACCATGTGTTCCCTCGTCCATCTGCCATGATCGTGTGCTTGAAGGTGGGCCTCAAGGTATGCCTTGTCATTTGGAAATTGAGTATTGTAGTTTGCTTATCATGGACACTTCTGGGTATGGATTAATAGGGGGATTCAGCGGAAAGAATGGGCTAGGTCTATGCTTTTTTCCCCTAGACCCCTTTTGGGTATTAACCTTGGATTCTAATCCCATGGGATCTCTTTTACCGACCATTTGGCTCTAGGGATGGTATTTCATGGGAAACCCCAATTTTGGTTGCGTGGTCCCTCTCCCTTATCCACTTATATTACCCTCTTTTTGCTCATTATTATCCCATTCATCATTTCTGCAGCCAAATTGGGGCAACTAGGACATCCATTTACCGACAAGCTAGCCCTACAAAAAGTTCGATCTCCTAGGGTCTCCTGCGCTCGTGTTTCCTCAAGCTCTCCTCCAATTTTGAAGCCATTCTGACAGTGGAGTTGGGAGTAAATCCAAGCCCTAGCTTCGAGATCAAAATTTGCATTAGCATCCCCAAGGTTGGTACCTTATTGGATCAAACCAACACCTTGAAGTGAAAATTATTTCTTTGATCCTCTCCCCACCTTGTCTAGGGTAAGAACATCATTGGTTGATGTACTCATTCCCCCTATCCTAGACCGGGTCCACCTGGTGCCATGTGGCCCCATTTCTTTGAAAGACTTCAAGAACCATCCGGGATACCAATTACAATAAGGATTTTAGGGATTGGGAATTTCCTTCATAATTTATATCCCATAAACCTAACCCTTGAATCCTCCTTTCATTTCCCTAGAAGACATTGTACTTTGCTTAGAAAGCAAGCAAGCCTTATCCTTCTAACTCTTCCGGGAAAGGGATTATTTGGGTCACTCCACATCATTTCACTGACTTATCCTTCATCAGTGACTCCATAATATACCGAGTCTCCTTCCATCAGTGGAAGTACGTAAATAGAAGGGAGCCTTAGCTGAGGTGATAGTGGGCTAAGTCTCCATTTGTTGCCCTTGGCCTAGCATTTCCCCTTTAGGAATCCCCTTTAGATCCCTTGCTAGTTTGAGGGGTTACAAGGTGCTTGAAGTTATTTGAGTTTTTGAAGAAGAAAAAATGCCCAAAATATCTCACTAATAGCATGGCTGCGTAGTTCTCATCGATACCTCTTCAACGCTATAGTTTGCTTAGAAAAAATCCTCCCGGATGAGAAGTTATGGCCAGTTGAAAATTAGTATTAATGGGGGCAAAATTAAAAGCCAATTTTCTTAATTTGTTAAACATCATGCAATTTTCTTGAAGATCCACTATTGGATAGGCAGATAAATGGCCACAAGCACATCGAGTTGTGCACTAGTTAACATAGTTAAAAATCATGCAAGTCTCAGATCAATCCATTGTGTCCTCAACAAATTAATGGTCAGATGAAGGAAATGATGCTCAATGTTTAACTAGTCCAAGCGGACAAATAGGATTATGACACATGGCAAGGTTATATTAGTAGATGATGTTAGCATGTTGATGAGGAGCCACCTACGGCTTCCACTTGTCAGACAAAAATGGAAATTTCAGCTATCTAATGAGTGTGTTTTGGGTGACATGTCGCCCACTCTAGGTATGCCACGTGGTTGTTGTGACATCGTCTTTGGAATTAGCATTTGAACAGTCAATGACCATGGGCATGGTCTTATGGCTTATGGAAACATTGGCTTCGGGTTTAAAAAATCGGTCTTATGGTCGATTGTGACAACCATGTGACCATAACTAGTCATGCGACTACGAGCTGAATGTAATGGAGGAGCGGCGACAAATATTTGATCAAACAATGAACGAGTTTTGATATGTTAACTAATTGTGAAATGTTCGGTACAATGATTTGATGGTTTGGTTTGAAATCAATGTAATACATGACATGGTTTGGAGTGGTTTTGATTTTTTTCTATTCGTTGTGGAATTTTGGCTATGAATTCATAACGGAGATCTAGTCATGTTAACTCGTTGGAAGGGTTTTAAGCCATTATAATTTTGTTGCGCATGTTTTGAATATGGAGTGTAATCTCTTTCATGTGGAGGTCTTGTGACAATATTATGATTTGGTTTCATTACAACCCATCAACAAACTAGCGGAGATCTCGTATATTGAGTGGAGCACGAAGTTTTGGCAAGAGTTTAAATTTAGAAAGGGAGTTCATGTGGAAATATTATATGGTGGAAGCATATAATAGAGGTTGAGTCTCATTATTGATCCAGTTATATTTGGTTATGGTTATGTTTAGATGGTTCATGGCTTGATGCTAATTGTTTTTTAACATAGTCTGGGTTCTATACATCAAATTAATCACTCAACGCATGCAATCGATTGACACATGTAATGATTGCATGATGCAATAATAGGGAATCTAGATTGGCTTAGACCTTGACACATAGACGCACCATAAGTCGATGTAAGAATTTAACACAATATCAATCATGACCCCACTCCAGGCACTTGGATACATGGCCTAACATTACACAATACTTGATACAAATACAAGAATGCCCAAATACAAACAAGCATAAGCACCTAATTGCATAATAAATAAAGTACCTTTTGATCAGAAGCCCACCTTCCAACATGTGCTCTTGGAAGATGAGCAAGGTAACACATGACTAATGTAGGTGGCAGAGGTACGAATGGCACGTCACATCGGCTACTAGTGGCTCTCAAGGGATGCTATCTATCAGTTTGAAGTGATGAATAAGGAAAACATTTCTCCTATGGGCCACTCACTTTTGGTGGGTAACAATACCAATGAGGACAAAAATATCTAGCACGAGTATGTTGCTTCTCAAAGAATGAGAGAAGAAGAGTGAAAAAGGAAAGGAAAGGAGGCATAGAAAAAAGAAAGAAAAGTGGAGAAGACAGTAGAGTTGTACTAACAATGTCAGGAACCAAAAAATTTAGAGGAGGGATACTCTGGATTGATTATTTAGCAATCCTATAGCTACAATCTATAGGATGTACCAACCAATGCTAATACTCAAAGGATGTGATAGGAGAAAGGAGGATGGTGACTAGTCCCACCTAGGAAGAAGTCATCTCAAGTCGGGCCCTACTTGAGAAAAAAATCTAAAGAGAACCAATCAGTGATCAGTAATGAGGTGACCAAAAATATAGGAGACAAAAATTGAAGACGAAGAGAGAGGCAGCAGGAGAAAAACGGAAAAGATTAATTCTCATCATTACTATGAATGATTAACAAGTTATGTAAGGATTTCCAAAGCTAATAAAAAATCCCTCATCCCCAATCTTTGATTCAAAGCAATGTTACATGGATTTATTGTATGCAATATGCTAGCAAGCGGGTATGAGGAAAGAAAAATGTAGGAAGATTGGAAAATGAAATAGGAAATGAAATAAATATCCCTGGCTAGAATTTGATGATTTGTTAGAGTGAGGGGCACCTATGGACCATTTCATCACTTGCTTGATGGAGAGTTTTTATTCCCAAAAGTATGGGTTATTTTGGAATTTTTATTATGCTTTAAGCTATTTTGGTATTTTCTTGTAAATTTATGGAAAAGTGACATCTTTACCCTCATAAAATAGAGGGGATTCACTTTTGATTGTTGATCATCATTCACTCACTTATTCTTCTCTAGAGGAGGGTACATTAGCTCTTATATTTCTTTTTGGACGTAATATGATCATTTATAGATCGAATTGTCTCGTGAAGGTTTTAATTTTAGGCAACAATGGTATGTTCTATGCTTTAGAGCAATTTTACTTCAATTTCTTTACTAGCCCAGTATCAATATTCAGATTAGCAATCACATCAACATGATAGTAAAATGCAGATAGAACATAAACATAAACAGTAGAAGAGAAGCCAAGACAAGAGGACACAAGATGTGGCACCAGCCAGGGACAAACCCCAATGTGGGGAAACCCTTCATCAAATCTTCTTTTAGTCTTCAATAGTTCAGCAGAGAGAGATAGTACAATTTACAAATCTGATCATTTATAACAGCAGCAATAGAGCCCTAACAAAACAAGTCAATGCTGGTCAACAGGGCAGATTTGACCGTCAACAAATCGTTCAACTTTAGTCAACTTCAGCCTCCAAACAGCAAGATAAACCAGCCCCCAAAACAGTCAAATTCAGCCCAGTCAAAGACTGGTCAAATAGCCCTCCTGTGGTCAGCCCTAGTTGCAGCCAACATTGGTCAACAGTCAACATTTAGCCTCACTTTTTGTGCCCATAAATGTCAACCCCGAACCCAAGAGTAAAAGCATCTTTGAAATTTCTTTTCCAAACACGTACCTTTCCATCAATGAATGCCACCTTGAATCCTTTGTCCTCCATGGCTGAAATGGACACCAGGTTCTTCTTGAGATCAGGTAAATATAGTACTTCTTGCAAATGAATAGTGTTACCTTGATTCAATTGAAGGGTAACATTCCCTACTCCCTTCACGGGATAGGTAGCATCGTCTCTAAGGATTATCTCCAAGTTTGTCTCCTTTTCTATCAGATTAGAGAGGGATTCCTTATATCCAGTGAAGCGCCTTGAGGCACCACTATCAACAACCAGTTTCCCAAAGTGTTCAGAGAATAGGAGGTGGAGAGGGCCGATATAAGATAGTACTCTTTCTGCTTATTGTTAACAACATTTGGTTCTTCATACCTGGAGTTCCTTGATTTCTTGGAGGGTTGACCATTGCCTTGATGTCCCGCATTCCTTTTTCCTTTTCCATTGGACCTGTTATTCCTTTGATCGTTGTTGTTGAAGTTGCCCCTGGAATGATTTTGATCACCATCATGCGATGTGTCCATTCTATTTGGACACTTCCTTGCATAGTGGCAAAAATTATTGCAAACAAAGCACCTGCCCTTCCTTCCTCCCTTAGATCCAGGCTTCCAGGGAAATGACCTTTAGACCCTGCATTATTTCTCCTTTGGCATGAGCAGAGAATGCAGTGGGGTTGCTTCTATTAGAAGGCATTTTTCGCTCCACCATTCTTGTTTCTTCTTGAATGCATCTCGACATCAATTCTTCAAACCCTGGAATTTAATCATTGTTGAGGATGGTGGTTCTGAATACATACGACTCAGGTGGGAGTCCTCCAAGAGTGGTGGGAGTAAGTTCCCTGTCGAGAATGACTTCTCCAATCGAGAGTAGATCATTCTTGATCTTAGTAATCCTCAAGAAATAGGATTGAATATCCTCGTCCTTGCCCTTCTTAATATCCTTCAACTTATTCTTGAGAAATAGGATTTCATTAGCATTACTAACCTTGAACATGTTGACCAACTTGTCGTCGATCTCCTTGGAGGTCTTCAATTCAAGATGTAGGCCACAAGATGCTTGTCAATGGAATCCCTGATAATCTTCTTTGCTTTAACTTCAAACCTATTGTACTTGGTCTTCGCAGCAACCAGTGCATTTGAAGGAGGTTCAAGGATTTTACCCTGCACATAGTCCATCACTTTTTTTTCTCCTAAGGTCAAATCAAGAGACATCTTCCATCCATCATAGTTAGATTTATCATGGAGCTTCTCTTCAGGCGGGAAGTAGGATGAGGAACCCATTGAACCTTTTGTCCTTGTCCAACTATCTTTGGTGATTTCTCTTTCACTCTTGCTAGAGCTTTGTCTTCACCTCAGCACTGATACCATGTTAATTTTAGGCAGCAATGGTATGTTCTATGCTTTAGAGCATTTTTACTTCAATTTCTTTATTAGCCCAGTATCAATATTCAGATTAGCAATTACATCAGCATGATAGTAAAATTCAGATAGAACATAAACATAAACAGTAAAAGACAAGCCAAGAAAAGAGGACACGAGATGTGGCACCAGCAAGGGACAAACCCCAATGTGTGGAAACCCTTGATCAAATCTTCTTTTAGTCTTCAAAAGTTCAGCACAGAGATAGTACAATTTACAAATTTGATAATTTATAACAACAACAAAAGAGCTCTAACAAGAAAAGTCAATGCTGGTCAATAGGGTATATTTGACCCTCAACAAATCGGTCAACTTTAGTCAACTTCAGCCTCCAAACAACAAGATAAAACAACCCTCAAAATAGTCAAATTCAGCCCAGTCAAAGTCTGGTCAAACAACCCACTTGCCATCAGCCCTAGCTATAGTCAATGTTGGTCAACAGTCAACGTTTAGCCTCGATTTCTGTGCCCATAAATGTGACCTTCCCAAATAGAGATAGCCCTCACAAAAATGCAGTCAAAGGAGGTCAACACATGTCGGTCAACGCTTGGTCAAACTGTCCATAAATTTGGTCTCTTGAAATTTTGGCCTCCAGAAATTTCGCTCTCCTACAATTTCGGGCATGTAGAGAGAGAGGCCCAGAAATCCGTACCAAATCAATGAGGAGAGAGAGAGAGAGAAGTGTGAAGATGAGTGTGTCCAAATGAAGCTAAGTCACCTTCTATTTATATGCAACGTTGAGGATGAATAGACGTGACTCTTGAGCTTCTGAGCCTACATAAGTTTGTTGCCCGACCTTGACAATTTGACCATAATCAAAATAAATTCATAATTTCATTTGTACATGTCAGAATCAGAGGATATTTAGATCAATCCTACACCTCTCAAAGAGGAATCCGAGAAAAATATCAACTGTCATAAATAAGATGATCCATGTGGTGTTTGGCCCTAGTTGCCAAATTTAACAGAAGGAGATTTTTGCATGCAAAGACTTTTGGTATTGGCGAAGTGATTCCTATTGGAAATGTGTCATTTTATAGTCACATTTTCTTCCATTTTGCATGCTATATTTCTGAAATTAAATCTTCTATGAATGCCATGTTAACAAGTGCAATACATTTTCTTGAAATCTTCATTCTTGCTGGCATGTAAAATTTGTTTTGCAAAATTCCATCAAAGGAGCTTGATTCATGCATCCTTTGACATCAAAATATTCCACATAGTGAAGTCACTAGTCATTTCTAATTGAAGAAATTCAATCTTTCACCCTTTTCATCCAAGGCCCTTTGTCATTGACCTTTCACTAATTGTCTCCATTGCCTAACTAGATAAAGGCTCTAAACTAATAGGTGTTCAGGATTATAAATCTTCCTTTCTTCTTTAATTTCAAGGTAACTAGGGTTGGGTTGGGTTTAGCTTAAAATATGCATTTTATCACAATTTTATGTCCACACATTATTGCCCTATTAGAAGGGATTGCATTTAATAAATAATAAAAGGAAAAATTAGCATTAATTGAATACTTTAACCTTAAAATTAGGGTTGATGTCTTGGTATTCATTGTTGTCATATGCTTTTTCAGCCATTTGAAACTATTGTTTACTTAACCCTAGCTTGCCTCCTTCATATCCTATTGTTCCTTTGACGATATTATTCCTTATAGGCTATTTTCTAGAGCTACTATATCCCATTGTGTGCCTTAAATCTCATATCTCACAAACCCTAACTTAAATCAATGGAAATATGAAATTGCATGAACAACTATAGAATAATCTCGAACTTTCCCAGACTAAAATGTTCCAAATACATAAGAGGGGGATCCATGCCCGGGTATAAGAAAAATGTTTTTCTATACATGCGACAACCTTTATAACATGAGAAACAGTTCATATAGGATGGAGTGATGAAACTAGGGCTCCCCTAGATCATGTGTATTGGTAGATATACCTAAAGGCCCTTGCATACCTACCCAAGTCATAAACGACCAACATGGTGTCAAATTAATGTGACCAAAAGATAGTCAGATAGGAATGTAAGAGAGGACTATCTTGAAGATGGGTATTCAAAAGACAATGTGATCGACCGCAAAGTTCCTAGATATACCACCTAGGTTAAACACTTCACAGAACTCATTCAAGCATGGCCCAATGTAATACATGAATACAACAAGGCAAGAGCTTATTTATACTACTCCATTATAAAAATGAGAGTCATCTTGGAGATGCGAACAAGCTAGATTTGAATATTGCCTCACAATTTTATAGGGTTACCTTGAGGAGTGAAGGTGACACCAACTCTCTAGGAAGGGCAAGAGATGAAAAAAAGAAAGAGGAGAAAATAAGAGGCAGTGACACTGTTGATGCACCATTAAAGACAAACGATGGAAATGCCCATGCAAAGAAAGAAAGGGCATCAAAGGTGGAAGAATTCTTGAAATACCTGTGCATTTTCAGCTATTTGAAACTATTGTTTACTTAACCCTAGCTTGCCTCCTTCATAGCCTATTGGACCTTTGCTGATCTTATTCATTATAATCTATTTACAAGAGCTGCTATATACCATCGCGTGCCTTCAATTTGCATATCTTACAAACCCTAACTTAAATCGATGGAAATATGAAACATCATGAGCAATTATTTAATAATCTCAAAGAGTCCTACACTTAAATGTGCCAAATACATAAGAAGGGAGTCCATGCTTGGGTATAAGATAAATTGTAATATTCTAATGGAAAAATTAAGTGGATAATAGTAACATAAGAGGAGGGTCCATGCCTGGGTATAAGTTAAATGTTTATAAGTTAAATGTTTCTCTATACATGTGGCAACCTTTATAACATGAGAAAAACTTTATATAGAAAGGAGTGATGAAACTAGGGCTCCCCTAGATCCTCTGTATTGGTAGATCCACCTAAAGACCCTTGCATACCTACCCAAGTCATAAACGACCAACATGGTGTCAAATTAATGTCACCAAAAGATAGTCAAATAGGAATGATCCGGATTTAAACAGGAACGCAACAAATTACAGAGATAACCATATACACAAAGATGCAGCGGAAATAATACTTCATTTCATTAATGGAAAATACTGAAATATGCTTACAACCAGAAATGGAAATAGACCAGCTAGGGTGATGGTAGCTTATCTCTGAGAAGAGATGTGGTGGCTACATGCCTCTGAACTGTGTTACAATGAGGCTCGAAGGCCTATTTATTGTTGAGAAACAATGGAAAACCCTTAACATTCCAAAACCTAACCCTAGGAGATGAAACGCCAAACTATGGGCCCCGTTTGGGGGTAAGTTGGTACATCAACTTCCCAGGGTCGTAACTTTGGCATATGATCTCCGTTTGACGCATACAATAGCTCATTAGAAAGATCTATCCGAGCACTATCATTGTTGGAACGGGCAACATCGGTCCATTCCATGGACCCATGTTGCCCCTGGATTCCCCAAAAAACGTCGTTTAGGGCCTCAAAACGGCTCCGGAAGTTCAGGACCCGAAAAACTGCTAAAAATAGTAAGTTGTGCTACAATTAAGGAAACTGAAAATGCTGAGAAAGACAATGGTGGGGGTCCAGGTGGACTTGGCAGGTGGCCACCAATATCCACCTGGATCATTCCTCCCCCCTTAGGAAGCAATGGTCCCCATTGCATTGAGCTCCTCCATGAGATGAGGAAACTTCTGCTGAACTTGTTCCCTGGTGAGCCACTTTCCCTGCTGAAGGAGTTGGCCTGCTTTGACAACTCGATACAGTTGGATATTCTGTTGGCGAGTGTTCTTGATCTGTGTGTCCATGATCCGATCAGTTGCAGCTTGTTCCATGCAATCTGGATTTAATTCTGTGGGTTTGAGCTGTTCTGCAATGTCGGATGTGTCTAGCAATGGTGGAAAGTATGGCCGAAGGCGGTCCACATTGAACACTGGGTGCAGGCCAAGGAATGGAGGAATGCTGAGCTCAAATGCATTGTCTCCCATAGCCTTAGTAATGGTGTAAGGACCATATCGGAGTGGTCTCAATTTCCGATAGGCTCCAGTAAGGCGTTCCTTTTGCAAATGCAACCAGACTTTGTCGCCCACCTGAAACTTGTGTGGCACCCGGTGTTGATCATGTCGCTGCTTGTACTTAGCATTTGATTTCTCAAGAATGTCATGGACCTGCTGGCGAATATGTTGGATGCGCTCAATGAAGCTGGTGGCCTTATCTGTTTCGGACTGGACATGAGCTGAATTCATGTGAGTAGCTGCAAGGGGCATGGCCACATCAATGGGGCATAGTGGCTAGAATCCCAAACCCACCTGAAAAGGGCTATGGCCAGTGGAGCTGTGAAGAGCTCGGTTGTAGCTATGCTGAACATAGGGGAGGCTCTCGTCCCATGTGCGTGGATGCTTTGAGTTATACATGCGCAGAATGTGCACAATCATCCTGTTGACAACCTCTGTCTGGCCATCAGTTTGAGGATGGAAGGCTGTGGACTTCGTGAGTTTGGTGTCCAGCATTGACCAGAGACTGGACCAAAATGTGCTGAGAAACCGACTGTCCCGATCTGAGATGATAGACTGTGGGATCCCAAAGTGCACCCACACTCGTTCAAAGAAGAGTTTAGCAGTGGCTTCTGCTGTGATATTCTTTTTGCAGGCCATCATAATGGCCATCTTCGAGAACCTGTCGACGACCACAAAAACACAGTCATTTCCATGCTTAGTGGAAGGAAGGCCTCACATGTAATCCATGGAGATGGATTCCCAAGGTCGACTAGGGGTAGGCAACGGGGTATAGAGGCCGTTCTTCTTAATGGTCGGTTTGGCAATGGCACAGGCAGTACATGATCGGATGTACTTCCCAACATCCTGTCGGAGATTCGGCCAATAGAAATAATTTTGCAGTACTGCCACTGTTTTCTCGACCCCGAAATGCCCAGCAGCCCGACTGTAGTGTGCTTCCCAAATCATCTTGGCACGCTCGCTTGAAGGAACACAAAGGTGCCCGAGGTGGCATAATAGGGCGTCCTGGAGGTGAAAATCTGCAACATGCCGACCCTCCAAGAGTGTCTGGTATGTGTGGCCGAATTCTGGGTCGCTTTTGTAGAGAAGTGGCCAATCAGCAGTCTCGTGCCCACAAGAGTTGAGCACGGTGGTTAGCGCCATGATCGGTGGCCGACTGAGGCAATCTGCAACATTATTGGTGCTGCCCTTTTTACTTGATATTCAAGTGAAACTGTTGCAGGTATGTAGACCACTTCTGATGGCGATCATTCTGCAATTTCCCTTGGGTCTGTATGAACTGCAGAGGTCGGTGGTCTGTGTGGATGACCGTTTCCTTCCCCAAAATGTAATGCTTCCATTGTCGGCAGGCCTGTACAATGGAATACATCTCTTTATCATAAGTGGGGTACTTCCGGACTGTGTCTGAAAGTGTTTCACTGTGATATGCCACTGGATGTCCATGTTGAGTAAGGACTGCCCCAATAGCATAGTCAGAGGCATCTGTCTCGACCTCAAATGGTTGTTGTAAATCTGGTAACACGAACACTGGTGCTGTGCAGAGGCGATCCTTCAATTCCCTGAATGCCTTCTGTTGAGATTCAGACCAAAAGAATTTTGCTTTTGCCCCACCCTTGGTGACTTGACTCAAGGGCCAAGAAATATGAGAAAACCCCAACACAAACCTGCGGTAGAAGTTGGCAAGACCTAGAAAGCTGCGGAGCTCTGTTAGAGTGGTTGGAGAGGGCCAATCCCGAATGACTTGGATCTTAGCCGGATCGACATGCACCCCCTGTTCATCAATGATGTATCCCAGATACTGAACCTGGGTCATGCCAAAAGTGCATTTCTCCAAATTGGCACATAGCTTGTGTTGCCGCAGTGTTTGGAGAACCTGTCGGATGTGGTGGAGGTGCTCTTCCCAACTCTGGCTGAAGATCAGAATGTCATCCAAGTATACTACTACAAAGGAGTTGGTGAATGGCCGCAAGATGTCATCCATTAGCCTCAAAAGGTTGCAGGAGCATTCGTCAATCCGAAAGGCATGACCAACCATTCGAAGAAGCCCTCCTTGGATTTGAAGGCAGTCTTCCACACATCGGAGGGTTCGATTGGTACCTGGTGATATCCTGACTTCAGATCGATCTTGCTGAAATATTTCGCCCCCTTTAGTTGGTCTAGGAGGTCATCAATCCGTGGGATCGGGTACCTATTACGGACAGTGATCTTGTTCAGCGCCCGATAGTCAATACAGAGTCTCCACGTCCCATCCTTCTTCTATACCAACACGATCGGGCTTCCACAGGGCGATGAACTCGGACAGATGTGACCTTTCTGCAGGAGCTCCTGAATCTGCCTCTTGATTTCATCGTTCTCCAGAACGGAGCACCGATAAATTGGTCCATTGGGTAGCGGCGCACCTGGGGTCAGATCGATGGAGTGCTTGACTTGACAGTGCAGAGGAACCCCTGCCGGGGAGGTGAAGATGTCCTCGTACTCCTCCACAACCTTGTCCATCTGTAGTTGTCGTGCAGAGGGACCCAGTTTGGAGGCCGCGGCCACTGTCTTCTTCTTTCCTTGAGGGCGTATCATCAGGAAAACAAATTTCCTGGTTTTGGAGATGATCTTACTGCATTGTTTTGCAGTAATCAAGGAGATGGCGGCAGGTGGTGCTACCTCTGGTATCCTGAACAACTTATTTCCCAATGTAATAATAACAGCACGGGGCCTTGATTCATACACAGCATGTCGCTTCCACAAGTATGGTTGTCCTAGTAATACATCACAAACTTCAAGGGGAGCAATGTCACACAATACCTCATCCGTGAAGGGCTTGATGTTGTATGGAAGGCGACACTGCTGGCTTACGCGAAGATCTCGTCCTTGGTGAAGCCACCCAATGGTGTATGGTTGTGGATGTGCTGTGGTCGGTAAGCCCAACCGCTTCACGACCTCTGCCGAAATGAGGTTCTTTTGACTCCCGCTATCAACAATGAACTGTATCGGGGAGCCCTTTACCCACATCTGGGAGTGGAAGAGACGCTCCTCCTCCTCTGGATCTTCGGGTTCATTTTTCTGGATCTTTGCGGTAGCAACAGTGGCGCTGGGATCCGCATCAATGATCTGCTTCCCTTTTTCATACCCCTTATCAGGTTCTGACTCAGAGTCGGAACATGCATCTGATTCTGAAACCTTTAGCTCAGCCACCAGTGACTGCTTGGCCCGACACTCACTTGTGTTGTGAGTGGAGCTCTTATGGAACTCGTACCATTTTCCAATGTCCTTTCTCGGCTTCGCGGCGCTGTTCTTTGCTTGCGGCTTCGGCTGGTTGTCTTGGGCTGTCCCGCCTTGGCTTTGTCCTTTGTTCTGTGGTTTAGGGGCACCTTTCCCCTGCTTTGGATTCGCAGATCCAAAGTCTCGCTTCTTTTGTTTAAACTTCTGCTCGACCTTGACGGCATATCGGTATGCTGCGCCGAGTGAGGGGATGTTTAGGAATTGTATTTCTTCCTGGATGTACTTGTGCAGGCAGCCACGATATTTGAGTATCAAATGTTGCTCCGAATCCTTGATACCCAACTTTGTGCGAAGGGTATGGAAAAGATTGGTGAACTCTGGCACATCTTGGTCCCTTCCCTGCCGCAGCGTGGTCCACTTTATGTATTCATCCTCATAGCTTCCGACAGGGTAGTACTGCTCCTTGATGGCATCCGGGAACGAATCCCAGGTGGGTGTGGCTGAAAATAGTGAGCCAGTACTTTCATCCTTCTGCTCGCAATAGGTTTCCCACCAGTCCTTGACGTGGGGGGCTGCTTTAAGAAGAGCAAAAACAATCTTTTCCCGACTCGAAAATTCATGAACAGAAAAATAACCCTCTAGCAGATTTAACCATTTATCTACGGCATCTGCGTCTATCTGACCCTCGAATATGGGGATTTCAAAATTAACTTGTACCTTAAAGGGTGTGGCGTTTCCAGAGTAGCTGCTGGAAGCCGATGCGTTGCCCAACTTACCCCCAAACGGGGCCCATAGTTTGGCCTATGATCTCTGTTTGACGCGTACAATAGCTCATTAGAAAGATCTATCCGAGCACTATCATTGTTGGAACGGGCAACATCGGTCCATTCCATGGACCCATGTTGCCCCTGGATTCCCCAAAAAACGTCGTTTAGGGCCTCAAAACGGCTCCGGAAGTTCAAGACCCGAAAAACTGCTAAAAATAGTAAGTTGTGCTACAATTAAGGAAACTGAAAATGCTGAGAAAGACAATGGTGGGGGTCCAGGTGGACTTGGCAGGTGGCCACCAATATCCACCTGGATCAAGGAATGTAAGAGAGGACTATGTTGAAAAAGGGTATTCAAAAGACAACGTGATCGACCACAAAGGGTCTAGATATACCACCTAGGTCAAACACTTCATAGAACTCATTCCTCGCTAAGAGGGAGTGTTGATTTCTGGTAGATCAAATGTGCTCTAAGCCTCAAAATTTGAAGGGAGGCTTGGACACATGTATTCCAGAATACCTAGAAATCGTTTTGGGAAATTCCACCCACAAAAGGTTTTATTAAAATAATTAATTATTTTTAATGGATGCCAAAGTCTAAACTTAGGAAATTAAAATAATTAAAGAGTATTAATAAAACTGAGGGTGCAACTTCTAGAAGAATAAGGAGATCGAGTCGAAATGATCTGAGCCATTGATTAGAATCTAATCTAGGCCATTGATTACTCAACTGGAGGATTATAAGAAGGACTTCGATGGGTATTTGGAAAACAAATCGGAAAGAGATTAAGATATTGATTTTCTCAGAGAGGGCAACACAAAAGTTTCTAGAGAATCGATCAAGGTGATTTCTTGCAATGAGGGGCAAGGATAGTAGACTGGAGGAAGCTTTCTAGATCCGAGGAGTGCAAGGCAGAGACAAGATTCAGTGCAGGCAGTCGGGGTGTGAGACCGAAAGGCCTCGAGATCAAATTTCCAGTAAGTAGGAGGTCAGCAAAGGGATTGACACAGAGCCCAGCTAGAGTGACGCAGTTCTGTGTAGGGTTGACGTAGAAGTTGTGTAGAGGCAGCGTAGGGCTAGTCAACAAGCCCCTGATCAGAATCGAATCTCCCAGAACAGTGTAAGATTTCTCTCACTAACCCTTTTGCCAGTTTCTCTCTATATCAGATAGCCAATTGGGCATCCAAAAATTGTATCCAAAAAACTACTACTTAATAATACAAACCCTCATCTGCTGCAACGATTTTCCCGCACTGGGTTTTTCTGGGGACATTTGTCCAAAAATAACGGTGTCATGTGTTGTTTATTTCTTTCTTGCTCAGTTTCTTGTTTCCGCATTTAATTTAATTAGTGAAGGCTGCAGTGTATTAGTTTCAATATTTGTTGTAGGATGCATTAAAAGTTCAGTAATTTAACAAATAGAAGACACTTAATCAGTTGCTGCAACAGAAATTTGGGTCTCCAAATTTTCACAACACCAACTCTCTACGAAGGCAAAGAGACAAACAAAAGCAATTGGAGAAAATAAAGGAGACACTGACACTCTTGAAGCACCATTGAAGACAAATGGTGGAAATGCCCAAGCAAAGAAAGTAAGTTCAACAAAGGTGGTAGAGTTCTTGAAATACCTATGAATGTAGGAGGCAATAACAACAAAATGTATCTAACTATGGTGCAAGTCTTGTGAGGACTAGTGAAACACCAACAAAGATGAGATCTAGAAAAACTAGCACAACAACAAATGCCACAAGAGGCAACACTAGCATGAAATAGGAAAGGGGATGAGTTTTGACGATGCTAGTGAGGTATCAATGAAGAAAGAAATCCTTAACACTAGTACATAGTTGGGGAAGGAAAGACAAAATGAGAATGAGTCACTCGAGCTATCCCACTTCATTACTGGGCTGCAACATAGACTACCCATCAAACCTTCTTGCTGGGAATTACACATATTCTCAATTGTTACTAATTCTTCTCAATGCATAAGAATTATTTCCGCAAAGGTTCCATTTCCATAATTCAATTCAATGTAGCCATGGTATGATAGAAACAAGCCTAACTACCATGGAGAGAGAATATTAGCTAGTATATGAAAATAGATGTCAAGATGCAATTTAAGAAAACAATACCTGCACTTACCTAAGAGTTTTACATGCAATGCTAGAGCTATAACACCCTCCTCCCACCTTTACCCAAGCTAACCGGTCCACCGGGGTAAACATGTGATGAAGAGTTACTATGATATGATTCAACTCCCCAAGTATAGTTAAGGAAGTGGAATCAACTAAGCGAAACCAAACTGACCTTCCTAAGGAGCTACAAAACCTCCAACAGCCAACCAACCCCTCCAGGTGTTCAACCCCTAAGAGAACTTGATGTTTTGTTGAACTAGATCCCTAGTCGCTCTTATAACAAGCCTTCCCTGCGACTGAGACCCTCTAGTCGCTCCCATAGAAAGGTCTCCATGCGACTGTGGCTTTTGTCAGGTAGTTCTGTGCCAGCGACCCGAGATTCTGAGCCATTGTTTCAGGGCTAGGACTCAAGCCTCTGCCTAGCACTTCATGAAACTTCCAGAAATGATAAATAACATTGAGAAAAGGCTACTAACACAAAAAATTGAACAAGGGCTTGATTAAGGGATTGATCTACCAAAAGGTGATCACCAAAAATCACATTCTTTCACCTTCTTCTAGGTCCAGCTAAGTTGGGGCACCTAGGGCATCAATTTACTAACAAGCTAGCCCTCCAAAAAGTTCAATCTCCTATGGTCTCTTGCGCTGGTGTTTCGTCAAGCTCTCCTCCAATTTTTAAGCCATTCCATCGGTGGATTTGGGAGAAAAGCCAAGCCTTAGCTCTGGGATCAAACATTGCATTAGCATTCTCAAGGATGGTACCTCATAGGATCAAACCAACACCTTCAAGTGAAAATTGTTTCTTTGATCCTCTCCCCACCTTGTCTAGGTTAAGAACATCATTGGTTGTTGTACTCATTCCCCCTATCCTAGACCGGGTCCACTTGGTCCCATATGGCCCAATTCCTTTGAAAGAAAATTCTTCAAGAAACACCTGGGATACCAATTACAATAAGAATTTTAGGGATTGGGAAATTCCTTCATAAGTTATATCCCATAAACCTAACCCTTGAATCCTCCTTTCATTTCCCTAGAAGACATTGTACTTTGCTTAGAAAGCAAGCAAGCCTTATCCTTCTAACTCTTCCGGGAAAGGGATTATTTGGGTCACTCCACATCATTTTGATGACTTATCCTTCATCAGGGACTCCATAATATATCAGGTCTCCTCTCATCGGTGAAAGTCTGTAAATAGAAGGGAGCCTTAACTGAGGTGACAGTGGGCTAAGTCTCCATTTGTTTACCTTGGCCTAGCATTTCCCCTTCAGGAATCCCCTTTAGGTCCCCTATTAGTTTGAGCGGTAATAGCGTGCTTGAATTTATTTTAGTTTTTGAAGAAGAAAAAATGCCCAAAATATCTCACTAATAGCATGGTTGCGTAGTTCTCATCAATACCTCTTCAATCCTCTATTTTTCGTAGAAAAAATCCTCCTGGGTGAGAAGTTATGGCCAGTTGAAAATTAGTATTAATCGGGGCAAAAATTAAAAGGAAAAACTATAGGGCCAAACCCAAAATATTAATTTGATAAACATCGTGCAAGTTTCTTGAAGATCCACCATTGGATAGGCAGATCAATGGCCACAAGCACATGGAGTTGTGCATTAGTTAACATAGTTAAAAACCATGCAAGTCTCAGATCAATCCACTATGTCCTCAACAAATTAATGGTCAAATGAAGGAAATGATGCTTGATGTTCAGACCAATAGGATTATGACATGTGGGAAAGTTATATTAGAAGACAATGTTAGCATGTCGACGAGGAGCCACCCAAGGCTGCCACTTGTTAGACAAAAATGGTAATTTCAGCTATTTAATGAGCGTGTTTTGGGAGACATGTGGCCCCCTCTAGGTATGCCACGTCGTTGTTGTGACATTGTCGATGGCATTATCATTTTGACACTCAATGATTCTTGGGTCTAGGTCATATGGGCATGGTCTTATGACTTATGGAAACATTGGCTCCAGGTTTAAAATGTCGATCTTATGGTTGATTAGGACAACCATGAGACCATAACAAGTCAAGCGACTACGAGAAGAATGCAATGGAGGAGGGGCGACACATATTCGATCGAACAATGAAAGAGTTTTGATATGTTAACTATTTGTGAAAAGTTTGGTACAATGATCTGATGGTTTGGTTTGAAATCAATGTAATACATGGCATGGTTTGGAGTGGTTTTGATTCTTTTCTCTTCGTTGTGGAATTCTGGCTATGAATTCGTAACGGAGATCTGGTCAAGTCAACTCGTTGGAAGGGTTTGAAGCCATTATAATTTTGTCGCGCATGTTTTGAATATGGCGTGTAGTCTCTTTCATGTGGAGGTCTTGTGACAATATTATGATTTGGTTTCATTACAACCCGTCAACAAACTAGCAAAGATCTCATATATTGAGCGGAGCACGAAGTTTTGGGAGAGGCAAGTTTAGGCAAGAGTTTAAATTTAGAAAGGGAGTTCATATGGAAATATTATATGGTGGAATCATATAATAGATGACGAGTCTCATTATTGATCCAGTTATCTTTGGTTATGGTTATGTTTAGATAGTTCATGGCCTGTTGCTAATTTTTTTTCAACATAGTCTGGGTTCTATACATCGAATTAATCACTCAATGCATGCAATCGATTGACACGAGAAATGATTGCACGATGCAATAATAGGGAATCCTAATTAGCTTAGACGTTGACACATAGACGCACCATAAGTTGATGTAAGCATTTAACACAATATGAATCATGACCCCACTCAAGGCACGTGGATACATGGCCTAATAGTACAAAAGACTTGATACAAATACAAGAATGCCCAAATACAAACAAGCATAAGCACCCAACTGCATAATAAATAAAGTACCTTTTGATGAGAAACCCACCTTCCAACATGTGCTCTTGGAAGATGAGTGGGGTAACACATCACTGATGTAAGTGCCAAAGGTATGAATGGCATATCACATCAGCTACTAGTGGCTCTCAGGGGCTGCCAACTATCGGTTCGAAGAGATGAAAAAGGAAAACGTTTCTCCTATGGGCCACTCACTTTTGGTGGGTAACAATACCAATGAGGACAAAAATATCTAGCACGCATATGTTTCTTCTCAAGGAATGAGAGAAGAAGAATGAAAAAGCAAAGGAAAGGAGGTAGAGAAGAAAGAAAGAAAAGTGGAGATGACACTATAGTTGTACTAGCAATGTCAAGAACCAGTACTTTAGAGGAGGGATACTCTAGATTGATGATTACGCAATCCTATAGCTACAGTCTATAGGATGTACCAACCAATGCTAATATTCAAAGGAAGTGACAGGAGAAAAGAGGATGGTAACCAGTCCCATCTAGGAAGAAGTTATCTCAAGTCGGGCCTTACTTGAGACAACAATCTAAAGAGAACCAATCACTAGTGAGGTGACCGAAAATATAGGAGACAAAAATTGAATAGGGAGAGAGAGGCAGAAGTAGAAAAATGGAAAATATTAATTCTCATCATTGCTATGAATGATTAGTGGGTTATGTAAGGATTTCCAAATCTAATAAAAAATACCTCATCCCCAATCTTTGATTCAAAGCAATGTTACATGGATTTATTGTATGAAATATGTCAGCAAGAAAGTATGAGCAAAGAAAAATGAAATAGGAAGATTTGAAAATGAAATAAATATCCCTGGCTAGAATTTGATGACTTGTTGGAGTGAGGAGCACCTATGAACCATTTCATCACTTGCTTGATGCAAATTGATCATTCTTGGAGGTTAATCATTTTGGAGAGTTATTATTCCCTCAAGCATGGGTTATTTTGGCATTTTTATTATGCTTTTGAGCTATCTCAAGATCACCTAACATATTTGTATAGTTTTGTAATGTCCCTTCCGAAATTAAATTGTTACAGTTTTATTTATTCTACAATTTTAAAAATTTGGGAGGACATGGGACCCATGTGATTTTTGGGAAAGACTTGGGAAGGGAAAAGAGGCTGAAATGTTTTGTTGGCATAGCGTGGGGGCCACCCACAAGAGGAAATACGCACCACCTTAGAGGGAAGTTCGAATGACTAAGGAGGGAAAGTGAAATTTCTAGTTGAACGAGGCCCACATGGGAAAAGACGCCCACGAATTATAAATACAGGAGGCTCAGCCTCATTTGGCATCTTTTAGACATATTGAACTCACTCTTAGTTGCTCTAGCTACGTAGTTGGGTCACCCGTTGTTTACCACGAGTTCTCCAAACGGATAACTCACCCTCTCTTCGATGGACCACGAGTGCCACCCTAGTGAGGTTTCTTTCTATCATTCCAGGAGATTACAGGTGGATATTCATAGCTCCCAACGTAGCCATCATTCAGTTAGTGCGTACTCCAGAAAGAAGCAGTAGTGGAAGACGCAAGAGATCATTCAGTGGCCTTCCGAGGTGCAATTGCTGGAGGATTTTTGGAGAAGGAAGTACAGGGGAAGACTAGCCTTTAGGAGGATTTTGGGAGCTGTAGATTTATGTTTGGGAGCAGTGTGATTGCCAGCACTCGGGATCAGCGCAGGAATTCATCACTGGAAACGCGTGGGGGATTCATGGGTCAGTTGTGGAGTGAATATTTGCCGGGAGAGATAAGGGGAAGTTCAGGGAAGATTATCTCAGCCATTCTGTTGTGTTTTGGAGGGCTTATTATGGATTTACAGGCAGTCCGTACACTTTAGCAATTAGAGGAGGCGTGAATCTTGGGAGGATGAATTTTCGAGGTCAAAACCAAGCCAAACACTTTTGGGTTTTTGGTTGAGGAGCTTGGGGATAATTTCGCAGAATTTTCCCGGCAGATCTAGGGGGTCAGACAGGGATACCAACTCAGCCAGAAGCTAGAGTAGCTAGGGAGAATTTGAGCCAAAAGTTCGATGTCAACATTGAGCCAATTCCTTCGTGGGTTGTTCTATGTATTTTGTGGAGAGGCCCGAGTTAATTTCCCAAAATTTTCTAAGCATCGGAGGTGGGGTTTCCAGCAACATCTACGCAGCAGACAACATAGTTTCACTAGGGCAGTGCAGGGCATCATTGTAGCAGTGATTTGTGCAATCTGGGCTTGACATATTACCACCTATGCTTGATCATGCTTGCCATTGAGGCAAGCCCAGGTGAAATAATTCCACATTATTGTACTTTTCTCCCAAATTATAATAAAATGGCTCAGTCGTTGGTTATTCCTGGACATTTTATGGGTGTGCACTGAATGTTTCAATATTATGGTGTTGTTTTTATTGTTTGTTTTGCATAACACTATTTTTCCTAGTTTGAAACATTACAACTGCAAGCAAATTTTTTTGGATTTTCTTGTAAAATTATGGAAAAGTGACATATTTACTCTCACAAAATAGAGGGGAGTCACCTTCAATTGTTGATCATCGTTCACTCGCTGCTTATTCTCTAGAGGAGGGTACATTAGCTTTTATCTTACTTTTTGGATGTACTATGATCATTTATATATCGAATTGTCTTGTGAAGGAGATTTTTGCATGGACAGAATTTTGGTACTCATGAATTGATTCCTATTTGAAATGTGTAAGTTTATTGACATATTTTCTTCCATTTTGCATGCTATATTTCTGAAATTAGGTCTTCTATGAATGCCATATTAACAAGTGCAATATATTTTTCTAAAATCTTGATCCTTGATGGCATGTAAAATTTGTTTTGGAAGAGTCCAGTTGACCACTACATGTCAACTACCCATAGCAGTACACCCCCTTTTTCGAAGAAGGGATAGCACCTGATCAACGTGTCCGTGCCATTCGACTATCATCATCAGCCCGATCATGTTATGTTGTAAGCCCGGTCTGCATGTGTAAATTGTAAATAATCTTAGCAGATCTATGTCATATATGTAATTACCTAGGTAAACCTAATCTTCTAGTGATGATCTACGTTCCGGAAGGTTTTTTATCTCACCGATCCATGATCGGCAGAGTTTTCCTTCAGCCTAACCCCAAAGCCAGAATGTATTTTATCATTAGAATCTTAGGGGAGTCCTAGCATGCTAAGTCGAGTCCATGTAAAAATGATTTGAGAATAATCCTAACTATTTGGTTAGGTTATTACAAATCGCTTGATCTGCTAGATTATATTTGTGTCGCAAAACTGGGTGGTCTATGAGGGTCTATGTCAAATGGGTTTCCCCCCTTGAGATGTAAAAATGTAAAAATCATGATGTAAAGTGTCTTGGGGGTTAGAAAAATAATAAAATAATAATAATAATAATAAATAAATAAAATAATAAAATAATAATAAGTCAAAGTTTTGAGGAAATAAATGCAAAAATTTATTTTTTTAATATATTAAAATGCATTTAAAATTTCGACGAATGAGATTAAAAGAGATTTTGATCCTCATCGACGGTCGAGATCACTTTTACATGGATCACTCAAACTAGCCGTTGGGAAATTTTCCTTTAAATAGGAGGTCAGTTGTCATTTGAGAAGATTCGATCTTAGAGTCTTGTGCTAAAGAAAGCTCTCTTGTAGTCATTTTTCATGTGCAATAAAGAAAGACTTTGGGGTTGAAATCTTGCTGGTGTTACTCTTCTGGAAATGCTGTAAGATGTTTTATTTTTTTGCATAAATTTATTTTCAGCCATTGATGATAGCTTGATGAAGAGTGATTTTAAACACAGGTATCTTGTTTAGTTGCTAGGGTTTGAATGGTAGTTAAATTTCTGAATATGATGGCAGGTATCTCCATTAGATCTGGATTTTAGTATCGTTTTCTCCCTCTTTGTTAATGGTTGAATTAAGCTGTGCAGGAAATCCTTTTTTTGAGATTACCGGGCGTTCGGGGAAGTTCTCGGCTAAACCAACCAACTCCTGGATTGCATTTTCTGAAGAGCCCAGCCAGTTTTGATCCCAGGCTTATCATTTGAAATTTTCTGGTGAATGCATGAAGGGTTTTCTGAAGCACGTCATCTTATATTCAAAATCTTAAAAAATATTTTTGTGGCATACTGACAAATCTGGCTATTTAAGAGCCTGCAGCCTACGAATATTGTAATTATTTAGCTAGGGTTTTTTAAGGTTTCATTATTATTTTGTTTCTGGGCATTTTTGCAGGTACAGATCTTGAAAATTTTTCAGGGTTTTCATTAGACAAATTTGAATGCGGGGTGATTTAAAATTTACTGGAGAATCTGGAGGGTTTTCTGATCCATCTATCTGTTGCTGCCTGGGATTTGGGCTTGTTGGAAAATCAATATTTTAGAACCCCCAGGCCTCTCTCACACTGCCTGCCTAGGTTTTCCTTGCAGTTATCCTCAGCTACGCTCAACTCCTTCTTCACGCTGCCGCTTCCTCCGCAATCATCAAACCAGCATCACCATCTCTCCATCTGCTGGCCACTACTCATTCACGTTGCCGTATCAAGTTACTTTGCCATCTGTTGCTCCCTCCTACCTGATGGCCATATCTACGCAGTCCTTTTTCTTCACACAACCTGCAAATGAAGAGCCATTCTTCACGTCCATCCTCAGCAATCTCCTCCGTCCGCCATTCTCTCATCCCTTTTCCTCTCTCCTTCTTGTCATTGTAGCCCGCAGCCCTCACGCGATCCCATATCCTCGGATTCACTACCACACCATTGCTGCCTCACGCTTTCCCTATGATAATCCACGCGCTGCATCAAACCCCTGCTCCACGCATTCCTTCTGCTCCACGTTGCTTCTTACTCCATCCCTCATCCGCACAACCTGCAAAACAAACCAATCTCGCTTCTCCTCACTGCTGCTACTCCAGATCCGCAGCTGTTTCCGTTACCCTCTCTCCATGCAGCTCATCAAATCCTCATTTTGCTATTCTCTTCAGCCGTTAATGCGTACCTGCAAACACACAGAGCATTTTAATTTGTTACGTTTAGGTTTTAGTTTTGGAATTAAATCGAGCCCTTTTTTATATTTGTGTATGTATGGGGGTAGTTTTAGTTAGCATTTCGATTTTAATGTGTTATGCTAGTTTTTTTTTTTGTTTTTTGTTTTTAATCTTTATGTGGTTTTGTTTTATTTTAGAATTTCTTTTTAATTGTATATATTTATTGTTTATTTTAAGTTTCATTTAGTTTAGAATTAGACTTTTTTTTTTTTTAAGTTTTGTTTTGTTTTATTTAAAATCAACTCAAATATATATATATATCTATATATATATATCATAAAAGGTTTAAGTTTTAATGTTTTGGTTTCAAGTTTTTATTTTTTTATTTTTTATTGTTTTGATTTTAGATTTATTTAAGTTTAGTTTAATTTTGTTTAGATTTTGATTTTAAAATAATATCAAAAAATATAAAAATCCCAAAAGCATAAAAAGCTAATCCTTAGGCTTTTATTTAGAATTTTGTTTTATAGTTTAGATTTTTTATTTTCATTTAGATTTAAATTTTATTTATTTAGATTTTAGTTTTGTTTTATTTTAAACTCAGAATTTTATAAAAATATAAAAATATATAAAAATTATTTTTTTTTGAAAAGATTAACTAAAAATTGAAAATTCATTTTGGTGTCTTTTGTGGTATTTGTGTTCCACTTCTCTATAGTTAAATGTGCTTAAATGTTTATTTAAATATTAGCTATTGAAAAGTGGTGAATCGTTTTGTGAGCTGGTTAGCATTTAAAATTTCGTGGTTTCTTGAAAGTATTTGATCTTTTGAAATTTATTTGCTAGATCATTGCGCATCTATTGAATATTTTGCATTTGTTGAAATTAATCACTGCTTGGATTATATAATGCTCGTGACATGTTTTATATTTTGTAAATATTTTCAAGCAATCATTAAATTACTTCATAAGCAACAGTAGCTAATTAATTACTTGGTTTTCAAGGCACCGGTCTTAAGCATTTAAAGATCTAATCAAATTCTAAAATTGATTAAGTTCTTGTTTCTCCCTGCTATGTCTCCCAACCTAGCTGGTTCCCAGTTGGTCCTCCTTTATCTCATTGGGTCTACCCCCCTTAGCCTGCTATAGGGAGACGGCTTAAACGGAGAGATTGGGGATCAGGGTGACAGCCCCCGGTCTGAGCATTGTCGCGGTGCCTAGACATTCTGTGCGACAACATTTTTTGGCACCGTTGCCAGGGACAGAGTTTTTTCTGTCCTTGGTTCCTTCGACATTCGTCTCATTTCTTTCCTCTCGTCCTTTCCTGTCCTTAGCTCTCTCCTTTCGAGTTTTTCCATGTTATTTTCTCTGTCCGGGTGGCGACTCCACTTCATATATCCTCGACAAGAGTGTATACTAGAAGACATCCAAGTAGTTTGGTTAATCCTGCTCCTGATCCTGAAAGGGCTCTCAGAGTACAATTACACAAACTCTCTTCTCGTACACTTCTTGTTAACCTCGGACAAGAAGCCCTCTTTGATATCCGCTTGCTCTTTACTAGCCCGGTTGAGCACGACATCATGGACATATTCGCCCCGTGTAACTTTGCTAACATTCAGGGTTATCCCAATGATATTCCTAAGCATGGGATGGATAAATTGCCTATCTTTTAGGGAGATAACGCAATTAATGCTAATTCACATCTGAAAGCTTTTAGTTCATGGCTGGGTAAGTACGCAAGGTCTGCTGATTTTAATCATGAAGATGTTAAAATGACCCTTTTTGTTCTAACCTTGGAGGGTGATGCTTTAGATTGGTTTACGGAAAAGCCTCAAAATTCATTTGATTCCTTGCAATCGATTGTTAATGCCTTTAAGGAAAAGTATGGAGATAAGAGAGAAGGAAGACACCTCATGAAAGCTATCAGCATAATCAAAAAGAGAGAGAATGAAATTGCTGAAGAATTTAATAAAAGGTTTAATGATATTATTAAAGAATTACCTCAAGATTATAAACCTACCGACAAATCTCTTCGAGATTTTTATATTGACGCCTTTAGCCCTGAGCCTTCCTATGAGTTGAGATGCGCTAAACTTCCTGATTATAGGGATTGTCAAGCCTTAGTAGTAGAGCTTGAAAAGGAAATGAAAACCATGAAAGCTAATCATGATAGGGAAATTAATTCTATGCAAAAAAAATTATTAACTATGGATGAAGAAATGACTATAATGACATTCGATTATAATAATCAGTTGGCTACCATGCAAGCAAATCATAAGAAAGAGATAAACTCTATGCAGCATTGCTTGATGACCATAAAGGAAAAGAACGATAAAGTAATAAAAGATATGGAAGAAGACCATGCTAGGGAAATCAGTGCTATGAAGGTTGAACACTCTAGCCAGATGGTTGCCATTACAATATAGGTACAGAAATTTCAACAATGGTCGGAGGATGAAAGAAACCAGGAAACATCGACAGATCAAAAGCCTCCTTATCTACTGCAACAAGTTACATCTTATTATGAGGAGGTCATTGGTTCAATTGAAAGGTGGTTAATTGAAGGTGATCCAGATAAAATTAAAAACGATAAAGATCAGAAGCAAAATGAAGAAAGACATGTCACACATATCTTACATACTTCATCTGAGGGTTTTGAAGCAGAATGTCCCTCAAACAAAAAACGCAAGAGAAAAAGAACGAGAAGGCGATTTGATGCATCAGATAGCTGTGAGAAGCTCGATTTTCGGATAGGAAATAGTCCTACCGTATGCAAAATTGGGCATGGCACATCTGAGAAGCAACCGACAGATTTGCCTAAAAGTAGGCAAATGCTCAGTATACACTATATTGAACGCATCTGATGCCATGGGGCATCCTCTGTATTTCTAACCCTACTCCTTGTCTTTTCAGCATTTCATTTCTGTTTTAGGATTAGATCTACCTTTTCATGTTACTAGATAGTTAATAAAGGAAGAGCTTATATCTTTCCTGTGCTTAATGTTATATGATGATTTTTGGATGGACGCTACTTATGTTTTGTTGTGTGTTGCGTGGATGCAGATTTTGGATTCTCACATTCCTACAGTGCAGCAACGTGTCCCCGAGTAGAGCTAGATGTTGACCACTAGTGTCAACTACCCATAGTAGTACACCCTCGTTTTCGAAGAAGAATGGATAGCACCTGATCAACGTGTCCGTGCCATTCGACTATCATCATCAGCCCGATCATTTTATGTTTTAAGCCCAGTTTGCATGTGTAAATTGTAAATAATCTTAGCAGATCTATGTCATATATCTAATTACCTAGGTAAACCTAATATTCTAGTGATGATCTACGTTCCGGAAGTTTTTTTGTCCCACCGATCCATGATCGGCAGAGTTTTCCTTCAGCCTAACCCCAAAGGCGGAATGGATTTTATCATTAGAATCTTAGGGGAGTCCTAGTATGCTAAGTCAAGTCCATGTAAAAGTGATTTGGGAAAAATCCTAACTATTTGGTTAGGTTATTACAAATCGTTTGATCTACTAGATTATATTTGTGTCGCAGAACTAGGTGGTTTATGAGGGTCTATGTCAAATGGGTTTTCCCCCCTTGAGATGTAAAAATGTAAAAATCATGATGTAAAGTGTCTTGGGGGTTAGAAAAATAATTAAACCCCTCATAAGTCCTAGGTCCTAGGTAATTTTTTCCAAAGGCTAAGTTCGAAGGTCCAATAAAAATAATAATAATAATAATAATAAATAAAATAATAATAAGTCAGTTTTGAGGAAATAAATGCAAAAATTTAATTTTTTAATATATTAAAATGCATTTAAAATTTCGACGGATGAGATTAAAAGAGATTTTGATCCTCATCGACGGTCAAGATCACTTTGACATGGATCACTCGAACTAGCCATTGGAAAATTTTCCTTTAAATAGGAGGTAAGCTGTCATTTGAGAAGATTCGATCTTAGAGTCGTGTGCTAAAGAAAGCTCTCTTGTAGTCATTTTTCATGTGCAATAAAGAAAGACTTTGGGGTTGAAATCTTGTTGGTGTTACTCTTCTGGAAATGCTGTAAGATGTTTTATTTTTCTGCATAAATTTATTTTCAGCCATTGATGATAGCTTGATGAAGAGTGATTTTAAACACAGGTATCTTGTTTAGTCGCTAGGGTTTGAATGGTAATTAAATTTCTGAATATGATGGCAGTATCTCCATTAGATCTGGATTTTAGTATCATTTTCTCCCTCTTTGTTAATGGTTGAATTAAGCTGTGCAGGAAATCCTTTTTTTGAGATTACCGGGCGTTCGGGGAAGTTCTCGGCTGAACCAGCCAACTCTCGGATTGCATTTTCTGAAGAGCCCAACCAGTTTTGATCTCGGGCTTATCATTTGAAATTTTCTGGTGAATGCATGAAGGGTTTTCTGAAGCACGTCATCTTATATTCAAAATCTTGAAAAATATTTTTGTGGCATACTGACAAATCTGGTTATTTAAGAGCCTGCAGCCTGCGAATATTGTAATTATTTAGCTAGGGTTTTTTAAGGTTTCATTATTATTTTGTTTCTGGGCATTTTTGCAGGTAAAGATCTTGAAAAAATTTCAGGGTTTTCATTAGACAAATCTGAATGCGGGGTGATTTAAAATTTACTGGAGAATCTGAAGGGTTTTCTAATCCATCTTTCTGCTGCTGCCTGGGATTTGGGCTTGTTGCAAAATCAATATTTTAGAACCCTCAGGCCTCTCTCACGCTTTTTGTCCGATTTTTCCTTGCAGTTATCCTCAGCTAAGCTCAACTCCTTCTTCACGCTGACACTTCCTCTGCAATCATCAAACCAGCATCACCATCTCCCCATCTGCTGGCCACTGCTCGTTCACGCTTCCGTATCAAGTTACTTTGCCATCCGTTGCTCCCTCCTACTCGGTGGCCATATCTACGCAGCCCTTTTTCTTCACACAAACTGCAAACAAAGAGCCATTCTTCACGTCCATCCTCAGCAATCTCCTCCGTCTGCCATTCTCTCATCCCTTGTCCGCTCTCCTTCTCGTCACTATAGCTCGTAGCCCTCACGCGATCCCATATCCTCGGGTTCACTACCACACCATCGTTGCCTCACGCTTTCCCTATGATAATCCGCACACTACATCAAACCCCTGCTCCACGCATTCCTTCTGCTCCACACTGCTTCTTACTCCGTCCCTCATCTGCACAACCTGCAAAACAAACCAATCTCGCTTCTTCTCACTGCTGCTACTCCAAATCCGCAGCTGTTTCCGTTACCCTCTCTCCACGTAGTTCATCAAATCCTCATTTTTCTATTCTCTTCAGCCGTCAACGCATACCTGCAAACACACTCAGAGCATTTTGGTTTGTTACGTTTAGGTTTTAGTTTTGGAATTAAATCGAGCCCTTTTTTATATTTGTGTATGTATGGCGGTAGTTTTAGTTAGCATTTCGATTTTATGTTTTTTTTTTTTCTTTTTAATCTTTATGTGGTTTTGTTTTATTTTAGAATTTCATTTTAATTGTATATATTTATTGTTTATTTTAAGTTTCATTTAGTTTAGAGTTAGACATTTTTTTATAGTTTTGTTTTATTTTATTTAAAATCAACTCAATATATATATATATATATAATCATAGAAGTTTTTAAGTTTTAATGTTTTAGTTTCAATTTTTTTTTATTTTTTATTTTTTTATAGATTTATTCAAGTTTAGTTTAAGTTTGTTTTAATTTTGATTTTAAAAATAATATCAAAAAATTAAAATAAAATAAAATTAAAAAAAAAAAATCCCAAAAGCATAAAAAGTTAATCCTTAGGCTTTTATTTAGAATTTTGTTTTATAGTTTAGATTTTTTATTTTCATTTAGATTTAAATTTTATTTATTTAGATTTTAGTTTTGTTTTATTTTGAACTTAGAATTTTATAAAAATATAAAAGTATATAAAAATTTTTTTTTTTTGAAAAGATTAACTAAAAATTGAAAATTCATTTTGGTGTCTTTTGTGGTATTTATGTTCCACTTCTCTATAGTTAAATGCGCTTAAATGTTTATTTAAAGATTAGCTATTGAAAAGTGGTGAATCATTTTGTGAGCTGGTTAGCATTTAAAATTTCGTGGTTTCTTGAAAGTATTTGATCTTTTGAAATTTATTTGCTAGAACATTGCGCATCTATTGAATATTTTGCATCTGGTGAAATTAATCATTGCTTGGATTATATAATGCTCGTGACATGTTTGATATTTTGTAAATATTTTCAAGCAATCATTAAATTACTTCATAAGCAGCAGCAATTAATTAATTACTTGGTTTTCATTAACTCCATAAGGCACTGGTCTTAAGCATTTAAAGATCTAATCAAATTCTAAAATCGATTAAGTGCTTGTTTCCCCCTGAAGTGTCTCCCAACCCAGCGGGTTCCCAATTGGTCATCCTTTATCTCATAGGTCTACCCCCCTTAGCCTGCTATAGGGAGACGGCTTAAACGGAGAGATCGGGTATCAGGGTGACAGCCCCCGGTCTAAGCGTTGTCGCAGTGCCTAAACACTTTGTGCGACAACAAATTCCATCAAAGGAACTTGATTCATGCACCATTTCACATCAAAATATTCCATATAGCGAAGTAACTAGTCATTTCTAATTGAAGAAATTTAATATTTCACCCTCTTCATCCAAGTCCCTCAGTCATTGACCTTTCATAATTGTCTCCATTGCCTAACTAGATAAAGGCTCTAAACTAATAGGTGTTCATGATTATAAATCTTCCTTTCTTCTTTCATTTCATAGTAACTAGGGTTGGTTTGTGTTTAGCTTAAAATATACATTTAACCACAATTTTATGTCCATTAAATACAGGGAGGCAGTGACAGTGACATTGTTGATGCACCATTAAATACAAATGGTGGAAATGCCCATGCAAAGAAAGACAGGGCATCAAAGGTGGAAGAATTCTTGAAATACCTGTGCATTTTCAGCTATTTGAAACTATTGATTACTTAACCCTAGCTTGCCTCCTTTATAGCCTATTGGACCTTTGCTGATCTTATTCATTATAGGCAATTTTCAAAAGCTGCTATATAACATCATGTGCCTTAAATTTGCATATTTTACAAACCCTAACTTAAATCGATGGAAATATGAAACAACATGAGCAACTATTTAATAATCTCATAGACTCCTACAGTTAAATGCATCAAATATATAAGAAGGGAGTCCATGCTTGGGTATAAGATAAATTGTAATATTCCTAATGGAAAAATTAAGTGGATAACGATAACATAAGAGGGGGGTCCATGCCTGGGTATAAGATAAATGTTTCTCTATACATGTGACAACCTTTATAACATGAGAAACAGTTTATATAGAAAGGAGTGACGAAACTAAGGCTCCCCTAGATCATATGTATTGGTAGATCTACCTAAAGGCCCTTGCATACCTACCCAAGTCATAAACAACCAACATGGTGTCAAATTAATGCGACCAAAAGATAGTCAGATAGTAAAATAAGAGAGCACTATCTTGAAGATGGGTATTCAAAAGACAATGTGATCAACTGCAAAGGGCCTGGATATACCACCTAGGTTAAACACTTCACAGAACTCATTCAAGCATGGCCCAATATAATACATGAATACAATAAGCATAACACTTTTGGCTCAAGTAGTGAATTATGATTAAAATCAAATGTGTTAAAATATCCTTTAGTTATGCCTAGAGGTAAGGGGTTAACATGATCAATACCTACACTTACACAAGTGCTTGCGATACATTACAAGAGATTATTTATACCAAGCCATTATAAAAATGAGAGTCATCTTGCAGATGCCAACAAGCTAGATTTGAATATTGCCTAACATTTTTATAGGATTTCCTTGAGCAGTGAAGGTGACACCAACTCTCTAGGAAGGGCAACAGATGAAAAAAAGAAAGAGGAGAAAATAAGGGAGGCAGTGACACTGTTGATGCACCATTAAAGACAAATGGTGGAAATGCCCATGCAAAGAAGGAAAGGGCATAAAAGGTGGAAGAATTCTTGAAATACATGTGCATTTTCAGCTACTTGAAACTATTGTTTACTTAACCCTAGCTTGCCTCCTTCATAGCATATTGGACCTCTGCTGATCTTATTCATTACAGTCTATTTTCAAGAGCTGCTATATACCATCACATGCCTTAAATTTGCATATCTTACAAACCCTAACTTAAATCGATGGAAATATGAAACAACATGAGCAACTATTTAGTAATCTCAAAGAGTCCTACACTTAAATGTGCCAAATACATAAGAAGGGAGTCCATGCTTGGGTAAAAGATAAATTGTAATATTCTAATGGAAAAATTAAGTGGATAACAGTAACATAAGAGGAGGGTCCATGCCTGGGTATAAGTTAAATGTTTCTCTATACATGCGGCAACCTTTATAACATGAGAAACACTTTATATAGAAAGGAGTGATGAAACTAGGGCTCCCCTAGATCATGTGTATTGGTAGATCCACCTAAAGACCCTTGTATACCTACCCAAGTCATAAACGATCAACATGGTGTCAAATTAATGTCACCAAAACCTAGTCAAATAGGAATGTAAGACAACACTATCTTGAAGACTGGTATTCAAAAGACAACGTGATTGACCACAATGGGTCTAGATATACGACCTACGTCAAACACTTCATAGAACTCATTTCTGGCTAAGAGGGAGTGTTGATTTCTGGTAGCATCAAATGTGCGCTAAGCCTCAAAATTTGAAGGGAGGCTTGGACACATGTATTCTAGAATACCTAGAAATCGTTTTGGGAAATTCCACCCAGAGACAGTTTTATTAAAATAATTAATTATTTTTAATGGATGCCTAAGTCTAAACTTAGGAAATTAAAATAATCAAAGGGTATTAATAAAACTAAGGGCGAAACTTCTAGAAGAAGAAGGAGATCGAGCCCAAATGATCTGAGCCATTGACTAATCTGGGCCATTGATTAGTCAACTGGAAAACACATTGGAGAGAGATCAAGGTATCGATTTTCTCAGAGAGGGCAGCCAAAAGGTTTCTAGAGAATCGATCAAGGTGATTTATTGCAGTGAAGGGCAGGGATAGTAGACCGGAGGAAGCTTTCCAGATTCGGGGATAGCAAGGCAGAGACAAGATTCAGTGCAGGAAGTGGGTGTGAGACCAGAAGGCCTCGAGATCAAATTTCCAATAAGTAGGATGTCAGCAGAGGGATTGACGTAGAGCCCAACCAGAGTGACACAATTCTAAGTAGGGTTGACGCAAAAGTTGCGCAGAGGCAGTGCAGGGCTAGTCAGCAAGCCCCTGATCAGAATCAAATCTCCCAGAACAGTGTGAGATTTATCTCACTAATCTTTTTGCCAGTCTCTTTGTATCAGATAGCTAGTTGGGCATCCAACGAATTGTATCTAGAAAACTACTGCTTAATAATACAAACCCTCAGCTGCTACAACGGTTTTCCGGCATTGGGTTTTTTGGGGGATATTTGTCCAAAAATAACGGTGTCATGTGTTGTGTATTTCTTTCTTGCTTAGTTTCTTGTTTCCTCATTTAATTTACTTGGTGAAGATTGCAGTGTATTAGTTTCAATATTTGTTGTAGGATGCAGTAAATAATTTGTTCAGTAATTTAACAAATAGAAGATACTTAATCAGTTGCTGCAGTAGAAATTTGGGTCTCCAAATTTTCCCAACACCAACTCTCTACAAAGGGAAAGATACAAACAAAGGCGATTGGAGAAAATAAGGGAGACAGTGACACTGTTGAAGCACCATTGAAGACAAATGGTGGAAATGCCCATGCAAAGAAAGTAAGGTCATCAAAGGTGGAAGAGTTCTAGAAATACCTATGAATTTAGGAGGCAATAACGACAAAATGTATCTAACTATGGTGCAAGTGTTGGGAGGACTAGTGAAGTACTGACAAAGATGAGATCTAGAAAAACTAGCACAACAACAAATGCTACAAGATGCAACACTAGCATGGAACATTAAAGGGGATGAGTTTTGACGATGCTAGTGAGGTATCAATGAAGAAAGAAATCCTTAACACCAGTACATAGCTAGGGAAGCAAAGACAAAATGAGAATGAGTCACTCGAGCTATCTCGCTTCATTATTGGGCTGCAACATAGACTACCCATCAAATCTTCTTGTTGGGAATTACAAATATTCTCAATTGTTACTAATTCTTATCAATGCATAAGAATTATTTCTTTAAAGGATCCATTTCCATAATTCAATTCAATGTAGCCATGGTATGATAGAAACAAGCCTAACTACCATGGAGAGAGAATATTAGCTAGTATATGGAAATAAATGTCAAGATGCAATATAAGAAAACAATATCTGCACTTACCTAAGAGTTTTACATGCAATGCTAGAGCTATAACACCCTCCTCCCACCTTTACCCAATCTAACTGGTCCACTAGGGTAAAAATGTGATGAAGAGTTACTATGATATGATTCAACTCCCCAAGTATAGTTAAGTAAGTGGAATCAGGTAAATGAAACCAAACTAACCTTCCTAAGGAGCTACAAAACCTTCAAGAGCCAACCAACCCCTCCAGGTGTCTAATCCCTGAGAGAACTTGATGTTTTGTTGAACTAGATCCCTAGTCGCTCCTATAACAAGCCTTCCCTGCGACTGAGACCCTCCAGTCGCTCCCATAGAAAGGTATCCATGCGACTGTGGCCTTTGTCAGGCAATTCTATGCCAGCGACCCCGGATTCTGAGCCACTTTTTCAGGGCTAGGACTCAGGCCTCTGCCTAGGACTTCATGAAACTTCCAGAAATGATAAATAACATTGAAAAAAGGCTACTAACAAAAAAAACTGAACAAGGGCTTGATTAAGGCACTGATCTACCAAAATGTGATCACCAAAAATCACATTCTTTCACCTTCTTCTAGGTCTAGCTAAGTTGGGGCACCTAGGGCGTCAATTTACCGACAAGCTAGCCCTCCAAAAAGTTTAATCTCCTAAGGTCTCCTACTCTGGTGTTTCCTCAAGCTCTCCTCCAATTATGAAGCCATTCCATCGGTGGATTTGGGAGAAAATCCAAGCCCTAGCTCTGGGATCAAACTTTGCATTAGCATCCTCAAGGATGGTACCTCATAGGATCAAACTTTGCATTAGCATCCTCAAGAATGGTGAAAATTATTTCTTTGATCCTCTCCCCACCATTGGATAAGCATATCAATGGCCACAAGCACATGGAGTTGTGCATTATTTAACATAGTTAAAAACCTTGCAAGTCTCAGATCAATCCACTGTGTCCTCAACAAATTAATGGTCAGAAGAAGGAAATGATGCTTGATGTTTAACCAGTCCAAGCAGAACAATAGGATCATGACATGTGGCAAGGTTATATTAGTAGACGATGTTAGCATGTCGACAAGGGGCCACCTGAGGCTGCCACTTGTCAGAAAAAACGAAAATTTCAGCTATCTAATGAGCATGTTTTGGGTGACATGTGGCCCCCTCTAGGTATGCCATGTGGTTGTTGTGACATTGTCGATGGCATTAACATTTTGACACGCAACAATTCTTGGGTCTAGGTCATATGGGCATGGTCTTATGGCTTATGGAAATGTTGGCTCCGGGTTTAAAAATTCAGTCTTATGGTAGATTGGGACAACCATGTGACCATAACAAGTCATGCGACTACGAGTTGAATGCAATGGAGGAGCAACGACACATATTCAATCGAACAATGAATGAGTTTTGATATGTTAATTATTGGTGAAAAGTTTGGTATAATGATCTAATGGTTTGGTTTGAAATCAATGTAATACATGACATGGTTTAGAGTGGTTTTGATTCTTTTCTAGTCGTTGTGGAATTTTGGCTATGAATTCGTAACGGAAATCTAGTCATGTCAACTCGTTGGAAGGGTTTTAAGCCATTATAATATTGCCGTGCATGTTTTGAATATGGAGTGTAATATCTTTCATGTGGAGGTCTTGTGACAATATTACGATTTGGTTTCATTACAACTCATCAAAAAACTAGCAGAGATCTCATATCTTGAGCGGAGCACGAAGTTTTGGTAGAGGTAAGGTTCGGCAAGAGTTTAAATTTAGAAACGGAGTTCATATGGAAATATTATGTGGTAGAAGCATATAATAGAGGTCGAGTCTCATTATTGATCCAATTATATTTGGTAATGGTTGTGTTTAGATAGTTCATGGCTTGTTTCTAAATCTTTTTTAACATAGTATGGGTTCTATACATCGAATTAATAACTTAATGCATGCAATCGATTGACACGAGAAATGATTGCATGATGCAATAATAGGGAATCCTGATTGGCCTAGACCTTAACACATAGACACACCATAAGTTGATGTAAGCATTTGACACAATGTGAATCATGACCCCACTCCAGGCACGTGGATACATGGCCTAACAGTACACAAGACTTGATACAAATACAAGAATGCCCAAATACAAACAAGCATAAGCACCCGATTGCATAATAAATAAAGTACCTTTTGATGAGAAGCCCACCTTCCAACATGTGCTCTTGGAAGATGAGTGAAGTAACACACGACTGATGTAGTTGGCAGAGGTATGAATGGAACATCACATCGGCTACTAGTGGCTCTCAGGGGCTGCCAGCTATCGATTCAAAGAGATGAATAACAAAAAAGTTTCTCCTATGGGCCACTCACTTTTGGTGGGTAATAGTACCAATGAGGACAAAAATATCTAGCATGCATATATTGCTTATGAAAGAATGAAAGAAGAAGAATGAAAAAGCAAAGGAAAGGAGGCAGAGAAAAAAGAAAGAAAAGTGGGGAAGACACTAGAGTTGTACTAGAAATGTCAGGAACCAAAACATTAGAGGAGGGATACTCTGGATTGATGATTACGCAATCCTATAGCTGCAGTCTATAGGATGTACCAACCAATGCCAATATTCAAAGGAAGTGATAGGAGAAAGGAGGATGGTAACTAGTCCCATCTAGGAAGAAGTTATCTCAAGTCGGGCCCTACTTGAGACAACAATCTAAAGAGAACCAATCACTAGTGAGGTGACCAAAAATATAGGAGACAAAAATTGAATAGGGAGAGAGGTAGAAGGAGAAAAATGGAAAAGATTAATTCTCATCATTGCGATGACTGATTAGCAGGTTATGTAAGGATTTCCAAATCTAGTAAAAGGTCCATCATCCCCAATCTTTGATTCAAACCAATGTTACATGGATTTATTGTATGCAATATGCTAGCAAGTGAGTATGAGCAAAGAAAAATGAAATAGGAAATGAAATAAATATCCTTGGCTAGAATTTGATGACTTGTTGGAGTGAGGGGAACCTATGAACCATCTCATCACATGCTTGATGCAAATTGATTATTCTTGGAGGTTAATCATTTTGGAGAGTTTTTATTCCCACAAGTATGGGTTATTTTGGCATTTTTATTATGCTTTTGAGCTATCTCAAGATTGGTTAACATATTTGTATACTTTTGTAATGTCCTTCTGAAATTAAATTGTCATAGGTTTACTTACTCTACAATTTTGACAATTTGGGAGACCATGGGACCCATGTGATTTTTGGGAAAGACTTGGGTAGGGAAAGGGGCTGAAATCTTTTGTTGGCATAGCGTGGGGGCCACCCACATGAAGAAATACAAACCACCTTAGAGGGAAGTTTGAATGACTAAGGAGGGAAAGTGAAATTGCTAGTTGGAGGGGGACCACATGGAAAAAGAGGACCACAGATTATAAATAGAGGAGGCTCAGCCTCATTTGGCATATTTTGGACATATTGAACTCACTCTTAGTTGCTCTAGCTGCGTAGCTGGGTCACCCGTTGTTTACCACGAGTTCTCCAAGAGGATAACTCACCCTCTCTTTGGTTGACCACAAGTGCCACCCTAGTGAGGTTTCTTTCTATCATTCCGGGAGATTGCAGGTGGATATTCAGAGCTCCCAACACAACCATCATTCAGTCAGTCCATACTCTAGAAAGACACAGTAGCGAAATATGCAGGAGATCATTCTATGGCCTTCCTCGGAGCAATTGCCGGAGGAGTTTTGGAGAAGGAAGTACAGGGTAAGACTAGCCTTTAGGAGGATTTTGGGAGTTGGAGATTTCTGTTTGGGAGCAGTGTGATTGCCAGCACTCAGGAACAATGCAGGAATTCATCACTGGGCACATGTGGGGGATTCGTGGTTCAATTGTGGAGCGAGTATTTGCCGAGAGAGATAAGGGGAAGTTCGGGGAAGATTATCTAGCCATTTTGGTGTGTTTTGGAGGGCTTATTATGGATGTACAGGCAGGCCGTACACTTGAGCAATTGGAGCAGGGCATGACACTTGGGAGGATGAATTTTAGAGGTCAAAACTAGGCCAAACACTTTCTGGATTGTGGTTGAGGAGATTGGGAATAATTTTGCAGAATTTTCCCAGCAGATCTAGGGGGTCAAATAGGGATCCCAACTCAGCCAGAAGCTAGAGGAGCTAGAGAGAATTTGAGCCAAAATTTTGACATCAACATTTGGCCAATGCCTTCATGAGTTGTTGTGCATATTTGGTGGAGAGGCCCGAGTTAATTTCCCAGAATTTTCTGAGCATCGGAGGTGGGGTTTCCAGCAGCATTTGCACAGCAGACAACACAGTTTCACTAGGGTAGTGCACGACATCATTGTAGCAGTGATTTGTGCCATCTGGGCTTGACATATTACCACCTGGGATTGATCATGCTTGCCATTGAGGCAAGCCGAGGTGCACCACTTCTACATTATTGTACTTTTCTCCCAGATTATAATAAAATGGCTCAGCCGTTGGTTATTCCTAGACATTTTATGGGTGTGCACTGAATGTTTCAATATTATGGGGTTGTTTTTATTGTTTGCTTTGCATAGCACAATTTTTCCTAGTTTGAAACATTACAACTTCAAGCAATTTTTTGGGGATTTTCTTGTAAATTTATGAAAAAGTGACATATTTACCCTCACAAGATAGAGGGGAGTCACCTTCGATTGTTGATCATCATTCACTCACTTCTTCTCCTCTAGAGGAGGGTACATTAGCTCTTATCTTTCTTTTTTGATGTAATATGATGATTTATAGATCAAATTGTCTTGTGAAGGAGATTTTTGCATGGACAAACTTTTGGTATTCACAAAGTGATTCCTATTGGAATGTGTATGTTTATTGTCACATTTTCTTCCATTTTGCATGCTATATTTCTGAAATTAGGACTTCTATGAATGCCATATTAACAAGTGCAATATATTTTCTTGAAATCTTGATCCTTGATGGCATGTAAAATTTTCTTTGCACGAGTCCATCAAAGGAACTTGATTCATGCATCATTTGACATCAAAATATTCCATATAGTGAAGTCACTAGTCATTTCTAATTGAAGAAATTCAATCATTCATCCTCTTCATCCAATGCCCTTTGTCATTGACCTTTCACTAAGTGTCTCCATTGCCTAACTAGATAAAGGCTCTAAACTAATAGGTGTTCATGATTATAAATATTCCTTTGTTCTTTGATTTCATGGTAACTAGGGTTGGTTTGGGTTTACCTTAAAATATACATTTAATCACAATTTTATGTCCATACATTATTGCCCCATTGGAAGGGATTGCATTTAATAAATAATAAAAGGAAAAATATAGCATTAATTGAATATTTTAACCTTAAAATTAGGGCTGATGTCTTGGTATCTATTGTTGTCATATGCATTTTCAGCCATTTGTAACTATTGTTTACTTAACCCTAGCTTCCCTCGCTCATATCCTATTGTTCCTTTGATAGGAATGTAAGAGACGACTATCTTGAAGATGGGTATTCAAAAGACAATGTGATCCACCACAAAGGAACTAGATATACCACCTAGGTTAAACACTTCACAGAACTCATTCAAGCATGGCCCAATATAATACATGGATACAACAAGGAGAACACTTTTGGCTCAAGTAGTGAATTATGATTAAAATAAAATGTGTTAAAATATCCTTTAATTACGCCTAGAGGTAAGGGGTTAACATGATCAATACCTACACTTACACAAGTGCTTGCGATATATAACAAGAGCTTATTTATACTACACCATTATAAAAATGAGATTCATCTTGGAGATGCCAACAAGCTAGATTTTAATATTGCCTTACAATTTTATAGGGTTACCTTGAGGAGTGAAGGTGACACAAACTCTCTAGGAAGGGCAAGAGATGAAAAAAAGAAAGAGGAGAAAATAAAGGAGGCAATGACATTGTTCATGCACCATTAAAGAAAAATTGTGGAAATGCCCATGCAAAGAAAGAAAGGGAATCAGAGGTGGAAGAATTCTTGAAATACCTGTGCATTTTCAACTATTTGAAACTATTGTTTACTTAACCCTAGCTTGCCTCCTTCATAGCCTATTGGACCTCTGCTGATATTATTCATTATAGTCTATTTTCAAGAGCTGCTATATACCATCATGTGCCTTAAATTTGCATATCTTACAAACCCTAACTTAAATCGATGGAAATATGAAACAACATGAGAAACTATTTAATAATCTCAAAGGGTCCTACACTTAAATGTGCCAAATACACAAGAAGGGAGTCCATGCTTGGGTATAAAATAAATTGTAATATTCTAATGGAAAAATGAAGTGGATAACAGTAACATAAGAGGAGGGTCCATGCCTGGGTATATGTTAAATGTTTCTCTATACATGCGACAACCTTTATAACATGAGAAACACTTTGTATAGAATTATAAGTTAAATGTTTCTCTATACATGCGGCAACCTTTATAACATGAGAAACACTTTATATAGAAAGGAGTGATGAAACTAGGGCTCCCCTAGATCATGTGTATTGGTAGATCCACCTTTGCATACCTACACAAGCCATAAACGACCAACATGGTGTCAAATTAATGTCACCAAAAAATAGTCAAATAGGAATGTAAGAGAGGACTATGTTGAAGACGGGTATTCAAAACACAACGTGATCGACCACAAAGGGTCTAGATATACCACCTAGGTCAAACACTTCATAGAACTCATTCCTCGCTAAGAGGGAGTGTTGATTTTTGGTAGCATCGAATGTGCTCTAAGCCTCAAAATTTGAAGAGAGGCTTGGACACATGTATTCCAAAATACCTAGAAATCGTTTTGGGAAATTCCACCCGGAGACATTTTTATTAAAATAATTAATTATTTTTAATGGATGCCTAAGTCTAAACTTAGGAAATTAAAATAATTAAAGGGTATTAATCAAACTGAGGGCAAAACTTCTAAAAGAAGAAGGAGATCGAGCCCAAATGATCTAAGCCATTGATTAGAATCTAATATGGGCCATTGATTACTCAACTGAAGGACTATAAGGACTTTGATGGGTATTCGGAAAACACATCGGAGAGAGATCAAGATATTGATTTTCTCAAAGAGAGCAGCGCAAAAGTTTCTAGACAATCAATCAAGGTGATTTCTTGTAGTGAGGGGCAGGGACAGTAGACTGGAGGAATCTTTCCAGATCCGGGGAGTGCAAGGCAAAGACGAGATTCAATGCAAGAAGTCTTGGTGTGAGACCAGAAGTCCTCGAGATCAATTTTCCAATAAGTAGGAGGTCAGCAGAGGGATTGACGCAGAGCCCAGTCAGAGTGACACAGTTCTGGGTAGGGTTGACACAAAAGCCTCGTAGAGGAAGCGTAGGCCCAGTTAACAAGCCCCTGATCAGAATCGAATCTCCCAGAACAGTGTGAAATTTCTCTCAATAACCTTTTTACTAGTTTCTCTCTGTATCGGATAGCTAGTTGGGCATCCAATGAATTGCATCCAGAAAACTACTACTTAATAATACAAACCCTCAGCTACTGCAACGACTTTCCTGAATTGGGTTTTTCTGGGGACATTTGTCCAAAAATAAGGGTGTCATGTGTTGTGTATTTCTTTCTTGCTCAATGTCTTGTTTCCGCATTTAATTTAATTGGTGAAGGTTGCAGTGTATTAGTTTCAAATTGTCTCCAAATTTTCACAACACCAACTCTCTACGAAGGGAAAGAGACAAACAACAACGATTGGAGAAAATAAGGGAGACAGTGACATTGTTGAAGCACCATTGAAGACAAATGGTGGCAATGCCCATGCAAAGAAAGTAAGGTCATCAAAGGTGGAAGAGTTCTTGAAATACCTATGAATGTAGGAGGCAAGGCAATAACGATAAAATGTATCTAACTATGGTGCAAGTGTTGTGAGGACTAGTGAAGTTGTTGAGTTATGGTATGTTCTATGCTTAGAGCAATTTACTTCTTTTTAATATTATTATCCATAGATTAGCAATCACATGTACATTAAGTAAAGTGCAGATAGAACATTAAACAATCGATAGAAAACAAGCCAAGACAAGAGACACAAGATGTGGCGGCTAGCCAGGGACAAACCCCAATATGGGGAAACCCTTTGATCAAATCTTCTTTTATCTTCAATAATTCAGCAGAGAGAAATAGTACATAAATCTGATTTACATCAGCAGCAACAAACCCTAGATCAGCCCTAAACTAGGGCAGACAATATCTTGCAAACCGACCGTCGGATCGGCTTGATTCCTTCACCAAAAAATGCGGCCTTCTGAGGAGAGTCAGTTCCACCTACAACACAGTTCTAAGAGAGAGTCTGATGGTCAACGCTGGTCAAACTTCCGATCTGCAGTTGCAGCCCTAAATTTGCGTCCTTCCTTCCACACGTGTGAGAGAAGAGTCCCTTTCTACGCAGTAGGAGAAGAGCCTCTTTTCTGCGCAGGAGAGAGAGAGAGATGTGATGAGATGTGTGTGTCCAAATGAGGAAAAGACCTCCTGTATTTATATACAAATGTTGATGATGAATAGATGTGTCTATTGGGCTTCTGAGCCTACATGAGTTGCTAGTTGGCTTGATAATTATTCCATAATAAAAATGAATTCATATCTCCATAAATACTTATCGGAATCGGATGATCTTTAGATCAATCCTACACCTCTTGATGAGAGGAATCTAATAAAAATATTATCAGCCATGAATAAGATGCCCCACATGGAGTTTGGCCCTAGTTGCCAATTTTAACACTCCCTCTCAACTATGGAGAACTCCATCTGCAATCCGTCTGTCTGTCGCTACTATTCATCCATCAAATGCACTGCCTTGTACAGCTTGACCCCTACTCTTCTTTGATCTATTCTGCCTTGTGATGATCTGCTCTGTTCTGCTCTGCTTGAATTATGAAGAAGAAAAAGTGATCGAGGATGTATCATACCATCCTCCACTAACTCAAAGTCAGTCTCAGAGTGTGTACCACTAGTCCTAGACCAATCCTCAACCAACCTGAAGTCAGTGTCATAGTGGGTACAACTCCTACCACTGGTCTTAGACCAGTATCATTGGTCCCAGATCAATGAAGGTCATCCTAGCATAGGGAGTACAGTAGATACAGCGATGCGTCCATCGGTACTACTATGGTCCCTATTCTCATTTCCCTGCTCATTGATCAAATTAGAGGTACTTCCCATGAGTCCTAGACTGCTTGGGTAGGATGTCTCGACAGGAGAACTAATCATCTGGTCCACAGGAGGGTGAATCATCATGTCCAGTGGATGCCACGGAGAACTAATCATCCTGGCCCATAGGAGAGTGAATCATCCTGGCCCACAATCGCCATGGAGAACATATCATCCAGGCCTCACAGGAGAACTAATCATCCTGCTACAAAATCATCATGGAGAACACATCATCCAGAGCTCACAGGAGAACTAATCATCGTGCTACACAATTGTCATGGAAAACACATCATCCAAACCTCACAGGAGAACTAATCATCCTATTACATAGTCGCCACGGGGTGTCACAGGGGAAGGCTGACCCTTTTACCCTGTACTAAGTGCACCAATAGGGGATGGTGAGTCACCCTGTAGTCATGTGTCGCTCTAAGAAGTAACCTGCGCGCCCCCCCCGAAGCTCCCAAAGCTTAATGGATCATACAGGACCCTCATCAGAGGATCTTTGAACAACACCAAGTCGTTCTCGGAAAGTTAGGAATTTGACCTTCCCTAGGGGCTTTGTAAGAATGTCGGCGACCTGTTCATTTGTACCGATATGTTGGAGCCTTATAGCTCCCCGCTGCACCATATCTCGAATATAGTGGTACCTGATATCGATATGCTTGGAGCGATCATGAAATACGAGATTCTCTGATAAACGAATCCCACTCTGGTTATCACACAGGATCACGGTGGTATCCAATGTAAATCCAAACAGCTCACTGAAGAGCTTTCGTAACCAGACTGCCTCACAGGTGGCCATGCTAGCAGCAATATACTCTGCCTCGGCGGTGCTCAAAGCCACCGACTTCTACTTCCTGCTCATCTAGGATATCGAAGCAGATCCCAAGGAGAAACAACACCCGGAAGTGCTCTTACGATCCACCACACTGCCTGCCCAATCAACATCAGTGTATCCAAGTAGTCTCACATCTCCGGCAGTGTATCTTAACCCATAAGTAATTGTGCCACGAAGATATCTCAATAGATTCTTGGCACCAATCAAATGTATGTGGTGAGGTTCAACCATATGTTGACTCAATGTGTTGACTGTGAAGCATATATCTGGACGGGAGTTCACTAAGAACATTAATGCTCCGATGAATTGATGATACTCGGTGGCATTTTGTAAAACGAGTCCAGCAGTGCTACCGCTTAACTTCTTAAAGTCAAGCTCCATCGGGGTAGTAACAGGTTTGCAGTCCACCATATCGAATCTTTCCAATATCTTCACCACATATTTTCCTTGAGATAGAAAAATTTCCCTTAGCTTCTGCCAGACTTCAAGTCCTAGGAAATAGTGCATCAACCCTAGGTCCTTCATTTCAAATTCAGAAGCCAACTCCCTCTTACATTTGTGAATTAGAGGATCTGCACCTGTTAGAAAGAGGTCATCCACATACAGCACCAGTATGAGAGGTTTGTCATCTTCAACCTTAAAGTAAAGGTTAGGATCGGCTTCACTCCTAGTGAATCCCAGCTTCATCAAGTAGCTATCGATCCTCTCATACCATGCTCAAGGTGCTTGCTTCAGCCCATAGAGAGCCTTGCTCAACCTACATACATGAGATTTTCAATCATAAATCTCAAATCCTTCGGGTTGCTCCACATAGACCTCTTCTTTGATCGAACCATGCAAGAACACGGACTTGACATCCATCTAATGTAGGTTCCATCCTTGTGAAGCTACAAGGGCTATGATCGAGCGGGTGGTGGTATATTTGGCAACAGGTGCAAATATCTCGTCATAGTCTATACCTTCCTTCTGGGAGAAGCCACGAGCAACAAAACGAGCCTTATACTTTTCCGTACTTCCATTAGCTGCATGCTTTATCTTATAAAGCCATTTAGAGGTGACAACTGTCTTGTCCTGGGGTCTGGGAACTACTTCCCAGACATCATTCTTCATAATAGACTCATATTCTTCGGTCATAGCATCCTTCCATACTCGATGCTTGACGGCATCTGAGAATGATGAAGGCTCGTTTTGTATGATCGTGCTCATGATGGTCAGGTATCCCTGATACTTCTTAGGTTTCTTACTTTCACGGAAGGTTCCTCGGGGTGCAGTGTGTCCTTCAGCATCATCGAGTAGCCCCCTAAGCCAAGAGGGCCTTTTCCTAGAAGAGGAAGGCTCAGGTGGATCAATAGGATCCATGGGTTCATCCACATCGGGCATTGTTACATCATCTTTTTCTTTTGATTCCCTGGTGTCAGCTTCTTGAGAGCTCCTTAAAGTAGGAAGATTGTTCACCTTGTTGAGAGCCATATCTTCGTCAAAGGTGACATCATGACTAATCATGACTTCCCCTTGACCGGCTACATAGATTCTATAGCCCTTAGTATTTTCACCATAGCCCACGAAGATTCCTTTCTTTCCATATGCACCCAATTTATTCCTTTTCTCTTTCGGCACATGAAAATATACAGGGCTTCCAAAAATTCTAAAATGAGATACGTCAGGTTTCTTACCGGTGAACATTTCTTCAGGAGTCTTGGAACCCAATGCTTGATGAGGGCATCGGTTTTGTACATATACGGCGGTGTTTGCAGCTTCGACCCATAGAAACTTCAGAAGTCTTTGATCATGGAGCATGGCACGGACAGCTTCCACAATCGTACGGTTCTTCCTTTCCGCCACACCATTCTGTTCAGGAGTATATGGTGTAGTAGTCTCCCTCTTAATGCCAGCCTCTTTACAAAAGTCATGAAACTCGTTAGATTCATATTCAGTCCCATTATCAGTCCTTAAGATCTTGATCTTCTTTTCAGTTTGATTCTCGATCAAGGCTTTGAAGTGTCGAAACCAAGAGAACACTTCATCCTTCTTTTTCAAGAAGTATATCCAAGTCTTTCGAGAATAGTCATCTGTAAAAGTAAGGTAATATGAATATCCTCCCAAGGAGTTCACAAGCATCATACCAGATATGTCTGAGTGAACCAACTGTAATATATCGGAGGTCTTGCTTTGGCTTGAGGGGAATGGTCCCATTTTGAGCTTTCCTTCGGCACATCCCGGACACACACCTTCTTTCTCTACTCGGAATTCGGGCATCCCTGTCATCATTTGTCTTACATCAAGTGGAGCTTTATAATGAAGGTCGACAAACCTCCGATGCCAAAGTTCAGACTGAAGAGATGTGTCACAAGACATGACACCTAGCGGACTTCCACCGACTTGATATAATGAATCAACTCGAAACCAAAGGGTGAAGGCATCTTTGACATTGTTTTTCCATACACGTACCTTGCCATCGCTGAAGGTCACCTTGTAGCCTTTGTCTTCCATTGCCGAGATGGACACCAGGTTCTTTTTGAGGTCAGGTACATATAATACATCCTGTAAGTGGATCGTATTACCTTGATTCAATTTAAGAGAGACATTAGCTACACCTTTCACAAGATATTTCATATTATCTCCAAGGACAATTTCCAGGTTAGTTTCTTTCTTTGTCAGATTATGGAGAACTTCTTTGTAACCAGTGAAGTTCCTTGAGGCACCACTATCAATAAGCCAAATTCCCAGCGAGTCCGAAGGAGCAGAGGTAGATAGAGCAGCTGGTAGATAATATTCATCCTGCTTATTGTCAACAGTGTTAGATTCATACCTGGAATTTCTAGCCTTCTTGAATGGTTGTCCTCTTCCTTGATTTCCAGCACTCCTTTTACCACTACTAGTAGATTTGCCATTCCTTTGATTCATGAGAGGGATTTTGATCATCATCTCGGTGTGAGTCCCTTCTATCAGGGCACTCCCTTGCATAGTGACTTGCTTTATCACAAATGTAACATTGTCCTTTTCTTCCACCCTTAGGTCCAGCCTTTCCTTTTGATTTAGTCCCAGAATCATTTCTTTTCTTAGCATGAGAAGAAAAGGCAGCAGGAGGACCTTTAGGCATGGCCATTTCTTGCTCTTCTATCCTTGTTTCTTCTTGAATGCATCTTGCCATTAATTCCTCGAAACCAAGAATTACGTTATTGTTTAGAAGAGTATTCTTGAACACTTACCATTCAGATGGTAATCCTCCAAGGGTTGAGAGTGCCATTTTCCTATCGGTAATAATTTCTCCAATAGATAGGAGATCGTTCTTGATCTTGGTGATTCTTAAGAAATATGCTTGCATGCTCTCATCTTTGCCCTTCTTAATTTCCTTCAGCTTATTTCTGAGAAACAAAACTTGATTTGCATCATTAACTTTAAATAAAATCACCAGTCTATCGTAGATTTCCTTGGAGGTGTTCAGGTCAGAGATGTAGGCCACCAAACGTTTGTCGATAGAGTCCCGGATGATCTTCTTAGCTTTTACTTCCCCCTTGGTCCATTTGTTCCTAGCAGCAGTAGATGCATTTGATGGAGGCTCAGCAATTCCACCTTTTACATGGTCCAACACTTCCTGTTCATCTAATGTTAGATCGAGAGACATCTTCCATCTATGGTAGTCAAACTTCTCATGGAGCTTGTCTTCAGCAGGGAAGTGTGTTGAGGACCCCATGAATTCTTTTTGGATAGCCTGCCAATCTTCTCTTCGGTGATTGCTCTTGCTCTTGCTTGGGCTTTGTCTTCACCTCAGCTCTGATACCATGTTAAGTTATGGTATGTTCTATGCTTAGAGTAGTTTACTTCTTTTTATTATTATTATCCACAGATTAGCAATCACATGTACATTAAGTAAAGTGCAGATAGAACATTAAACGATCGACAGAAAACAAGCCAAGACAAGAGACACAAGATGTGGTGGCTAGCCAGGGAAAAACCCCAATATGGGGAAACCCTTTGATCAAATCTTCTTTTATCTTCAATAATTCAGCAGAGAGAAATAGTACATAAATCTGATTTACATCAGCAGTAACAAACCCTAGATCAGCCCTAAACTAAGGTAGAGAATATCTTGCAGACCGACCGTCGGATCGACTTGATTCCTTCACCAAAAAATGCGGCCTTCTGAGGAGAGTCAGTTCCACGTACACCGCAGTTCTGAGAGAGAGTCTAATGGTCAACGCTGGTCAAACTTCCGATCTGCAATTGTAGCCCTAAATTTGCGTTCTTCCTTCCACACGTGTGAGAGAAGAGTCCCTTTCTGCGTAGTAGGAGAAGAGCCTCTTTTCTGCGCAAGAGAGAGAGAGAGAGAGATGTGATGAGATGTGTGTGTCCAAATGAGGAAAAGACCTCCTGTATTTATATACAAATGTTGATGATGAATAGTTGTGTCTGTTGGGCTTATGAGCCTAGATGAGTTGCTGATTGGCTTGATAATTATTCCATAATCAAAATAAATTCATATCTCCATAAATACTTATCGGAATCGGATGATCTTTAGATCAATCCTACACCTTTCAATGAGAGGAATCTAATAAAAATATTATCAGCCATGAATAAGATCTCCCACATGGAGTTTGGCCCTAGTTGCCAATTTTAACAGAAGCACCAACAAATATGAGATCTAGAGAAACTAGCACAACAATAAATGCTACAGGAGGCAACACTAACATGGACTGGGAAAGGGGATGAGTTTTGACGATGCTAGTGAGGTATCAATGAAGAAAGAAATCCTTAACACCAGTACGTAACTGGGGAAGGAAAGACAAAATGAGAATGAGTCACTCAAGCTATCCCACTTCATTATTGGGCTGCAACGTAGACTACCCATCAAACTTTCTTGCTGGGAATTACACATATTCTCAATTGTTACTAATTCTTCTCAATACCATGAATTTCTTAAATGCATAAGAATTATTTCCGCAAAGGTTCCATTTCCATAATTCAATTCAATGTAGCCATGGTATGATAAAAACAAGCCTAAGTACCATGGAGAGAGAATATTAGCTAGTATATGAAAATAAATGTCAAGATGCAATATAAGAAAACAATGCCTGCACTTACCTAAGAGTTTTACATGCAATGCTAGACCTATAACACCCTCCTCCCACCTTTACCCAAGCTAACCAGTCCACCGGGGTAAACATGTGATTAAGAGTTACTATGATATGATTCAACACCCCAAGTATAGTTAAGAAAGTGGAATCGACTAAGCGAAACCAAACTAGCCTTCCTAAGGAGCTACAAAACCTCCAAGAGCAAACCAACCCCTCTAGGTGTTCAACCCTTGAGAGAACTTGATGTTTTGTTGAACTAGATCCCCAGTCGCTCCTATATCAAGCCTTCCCTGCGACTTAGACCCTCTAGTCGCTCCCATAGAAAGGTCTCCATGCGACTGTGGCCTTTGTCAGTTAGTTCTATGCCAGCAACCCCAGATTCTGAGCCACTTTTTCAAGGCTAGCACTTAGGCCTCTGCCTAGGACCTCATGAAACTTGCAGAAATGATAAATAACGTTGAGACAAGGCTACTAACACAAAAAATTGAACAAGGGCTTGATTAAGGCACTAATCTACCAAAAGGTGAGCACCAAAAATCACATTCTTTCACCTTCTTCTAGGTCTAGCTAAGTTGGGGCACCTAGGTGTTAAAATTGGCAACTAGGGCAAAAATTCATGTGGGTCATCTTATTCATGACTAATAATATTTTTATTAGATTCCTCTCGTCGAGAGGTGTAGGATTGATATAAAGATCATCCAATTCCGATAAGTATTCATGGAGATATGAATTTATTTTGATTATGGAATTATTATCAAGCCGACCTACAACTCATGTAGGCTCAGAAGCCCAACAGTCGCATCTATTCACCCACCAACGTTGTGTATAATAAAAGGAATTTTCCTCATTTAGACTCACTCATCTCATCACATCTCTCTCTCTCTACTGCGCAGATATGAGTCTCTTCTGTACTGCGCTGAAATGGGTCTCTCTCTCTCACACATGTGAAGCCGGAAACTGTTGAATTTGAAGCTGCAACTGCAGAAGTAAAGATTGACTTGCGTGGCTTAGAATATCTCCTCTTTGGAACTGCGCTGTAGGTTCATCTGAACCTCCTTTGAAAGCCGCAACTTTTGGTGGTGGAATGAAGTCAATCCGACGAACAGTTTGCAAGATATCGACTGCCCTAGTTTGAAGCCGGAAATTGCTGAAACTGAAGCTGCAACTGCAGAAGTAAAGATTGACTTGTGTGGCCTAGAAGATCTCCTCATCTGAACTGCGCTGTAGGTTCATCTGAACCTCCTCTGGAAGCCGAAACTTTTGGTGGTGGAATGAAGTCAATCCGACGATCGGTTTGTGAGATATGGTCTGCCCTAGTTTGATAATGAAGCCGCTAATGCTGATGCTGCTGATCTAGGGTTTGTTACTGCTGATATGAATCAAATTTATTGTACTATTTCTCTCTGCTGAATTATTGAAGATAAAAGAAGATTTGATCAAAGGGTTTCCCCACACATTGTGGGGTTTGTCCCTGGCTAGCCGCCACATCTTGTGTCTCTTGTCTTGGCTTGTTTTCTGTCGGTTTAATGTTCTATCTGCACTTTACTTTATGTACATGTGATTGCTAATCGGTGGAATATAATAAGAAAAAGAAGTAAACTGTTATAAGCATAGAACATACCATAACTTAACATGGTATCAGAGCTGAGGTGAAGACAAAGCCCGAGCAAGAACAAGAGCAATCATTGAAGAGAAGATTGGCAAGGCTATCCTAAAAGAACTATGGGGTCCTCAACACTCTTTCCTGCTGAAGACAAGCTCCGTGAGAAAGCTGACTATCACGGATGGAAGATGTCTATCGATCTAACCCTTGAAGATCAAGGAGTGCTGGACCATGTAAGAGGCAATATTGTTGAGCCTTCATCAAATGCATCTGCTGCTGCCTGGAACAAATGGAAAAATGGAGAAGTCAAAACAAAGAAGATCATCCGGGACTCTATCGACAAGCGCTTGGTGGCCTACATCTCTGATCTAGACACCTCCAAGGAAATCTACGACAGACTGGACTACTCTTTTGAAATGTAATTCCTGGTTTCGAGGAATTAATGGCTAGATGCATTCAAGAAGAAACAAGGGAAGAAGAGCAAGAAATGCCCATGCGTAAAGGTCCTCCTGCTGCCTTTTCTTCTCATGCTAAGAAAAGAAATAATTCTGGGACTAAATCAAAAGGAAAGGCTAGACCTAAGGGTGGAAGAAAAGGATGATGTTACATCTGCGATAAAGCAGGTCACTATGCTAAGGAGTGCCCTGATAGAAAGGACTCACACCGAGATGATGATCAAAATCCCTTTGATGGCAAATCAAAGGAATGAAAAATTCAACAGCAAAGGTAAGAGGAGAGTCGGGGATCGAGGAAGAGGACAACCATTCAAGAAGGCTAGAAAGTCTAGGATGTATTAAATGCACCTGACCTTAAAAAGAACCTATCGTCCATCTCGGTAGTGGAAGACAAAAGCTACAAGGTAACCTTCAGCGATGGCAAGGTATGTATATGGAAAAATAATGTTAACGATGCCTTTACTCTTGGGTTTAGTGTTGATTCATTATATCAGGTCGATGGAAGTCCGCTAGGTGTCATGTCTTGTGACACAACTCTTTAGTCCGAACTTTGGCATCAGAGGTTTGCCCACCTTCATTACAAAGCTCTACCTGATGTAAGACAGATGGTAACAGGGATGCCCGAATTCCAAGTAGAGAAACAAGGTGTATGTCCGGGATGTGCCAAAGGAAAGCTCAAAAGGGGACCATTCCCCTCAAGCCAAAGAAAGACCTCCGATATATTACAATTGGTTTACTCAGGCATACCTGAGGTTGGCATTTAGAGGGAGACTACTACACCACATACTCCTGAGCAGAATGGTGTGGCAGGAAGGAAGAACCGCACGATTGTGGAAGCTGTCCGGGTCATGCTACATGATCAAAGACTTCCGAAGTTTCTATGGGCTGAAACTACAAACACCACCGTATATGTACAAAATCAATGCCCTCATCAAGCATTGGGTTCCAAGACTCTTGAAGAAAAGTTAACCGGGAATTTTCGTGGGCTATGGTGAAAATACTAAAGGCTATAGAATCTATGTAGTCGGTCAAAGGGAAGTCGTAATTAGTCATGATTTCACCTTTGACGAAGATATGGGTCTCAGCAAGGTGGACAATCTGCTGACTTTGAGTAGCTCTCAAGAAGCCGACACTAGGGAACTGAAAGAAAAGGATGATGAATCAATGCCTGATGTAGAAGAACCCATGGATCCGATTGATCCTCATCCACATGAGCCTTCCTCTTCTAGGAAGGGCCTTCATGGCTTAGGGGGCTACTTGATGATGCTGAAGGAAATGCTGCACCCTGAGGAACCTTTTGTGAAAGTAAGAAACCTAATAGGTATCAGGGATACCTGACCATCATGAGCACGATCATACAAAATGAGCCTTCGTCATTCTCAGATGCCGTCAAGCATCAAGTATGGAAGGATGCTATGACCGAAGAATATGAGTCTATCATAAAGAATGATGTTTGGGAAGTAGTTCCCAGACCCCAGGACAAGACTGTTGTTACTTCCAAATGGCTTTACAAGATAAAGCATGCAGCAGATGGAAGCACGGAAAAGTATAAGGCTCGTTTTGTTGCTCATGGTTTATCCCAGAAGGAAGGTATAGACTATGATGAGATATTTGCACCTGTTTCTAGATATACGACCATCCGCTCAATCATAGCCCTTGCCGCTTCACAAGGATGGAACCTACATCAGATGGATGTTAAGACCGCGTTCTTGCATGAAAAGAGGTCTATGTGGAGCAACCTGAAGGATTTGAGATTTATGATTGAAAAATCTCATGTATGCAGGTTGAAGAAGGCTCTCTATGGGCTGAAGCAAGCACCCCGAGCATGGTATGAGAGGATCGATAGCTACTTGATGAAGCTGGGATTCACTAGGAGTGAAGCTGATGCTAACCTTTACTTTAAGGTTGAAGATGACAAGCCTCTCATACTGGTGTTGTATGTGGATGACCTCTTTCTAATAGGTGCAAACCCTCTCATTCACAAATGTAAGAGGGAGATGGCTTCTGAATTTGAAATGAAGGACCAAGGACTTGAAGTGTGGCAGAAGCCAATGGAAATTTTCCTATCTCAAGGAAAATATGTGGTAAATATATTGGAAAGATTTGGTATGATGGACTGCAAGCCTGTGACTACCTCTAGGATCTTAACTTTTAGAAGTTATATGGTAGTGATGTCGGACCAGACTTGGGAAATGCCTCTGAGTTTCAAAAACTCATTCGCATTGATGTTCTTGGTGAACCTCCGTCCGAACATATGTTTTTCAGTTAGCATTGTGAGCTCATACTTGGTTGAGCCTCACTGGATTGATGCCAGGAATCTTCTGAGATGTCTTCAGGACACAATCTCTCATGGATTAAGATACACTGCCGGAGATGTGAGACTACTTGGATATACTGATGTTGATTGGGCAGGCAGTGTGGTGGACTGTAAGAGCACTTCCGAGTGTTGTTTCACCTTGGGATCTGCTTCGATATCCTGGATGAGCAGGAAGCAGAAGTCAGTGGCTTTGAGCACCACCGAAGTAGAATATATTGCTGCTAGCATGACCTCGTGTGACGCAGTCTGGTTGCGAAAGCTCTTCAGTGAGCTGTTTGGATTTACATTGGATACCACTGTGATTCTCTGTAACAACCAGAGGTGGGATTCGATTATTGAGGAATCCCGTATTCGTCGATTGCTCCAGCAGATAGACATCATCTGGGATATGGCAAGTCAATGAGCAAGGAGGCTCCATCGCATTAAGATGATGTACAGGTTGATACACCTTGTCAAAGCCCTGAGGAAAGATCTAATCTGTGATTTTCCCAAACGACTTGGAGTCATCAAGAAACCCTTGTACAAGGGTCCTATATGTTGCATACATTGAGCTCTGGGAGCTCTGAGGGCTTGTGGTTCTTACTGGAGCAACATACGACCACAGGGTGACTCACCCTCCCCTGGTGGTGCGCACTGGAACAAGATGATTCGCTCTCTTGTGGAACAAGATGATTCGCTCTCTTGTGGAACAAGATGATTCGCTATCCTGTGTAGCAGGATGATTAGTTCTCCTGTGAGGCCTGGATTGATGTGTTCTCCATGGCAGCCTGGATTGATGTGTTCTCCATGGCAATTGTAGCAGGATTGATGTGTTCTCTTGTGAGGCCTGGATTGATGTGTTCTCCATGGAAATTGTAGTAGGATTGATGTGTTCTCCTATGAGGCCTGGATTGATGTGTTCTCCATGGAAATTGTAGCAGTATTGATGTGTTCTCCTGTGAGGACAAGATTGATTAGTTCTCCTGTCGAGGCATCCTACCCATGCAGTCTGGGACTCATGGGAAGTACCTCTCATCTGATCAATGAGCAAGGAAATGAAGTTAGGGACCATAGTAGTACCGATGACGCATCGTTGTAACTATCGTACTCCCTACGCTAGGATGACCTCCATTGATCTGGGATCAATGATACTGGTCTGGGACAAGTGGTAGGAGTTGTACTTACTATGACACTGACTTCGGGTCGGTTGAGACTGGTCTGGGATCAGTGGTACATACTCTGAGACTAACTTTGAGTCAGTGGAGGATGATATTGGTATGGGACCATTGGTGTTGTACTCACTATGACGCTGACTTTGGGTTGGTTGAGACTGGTCTAGGACTAGTGGTACATACTCTGAGACTGACTTTGAGTCAGTATGATACATCCTCGATCATTTCTTCTTATTCATAATTCGGGCAAAAGCAGAGTAGAACAGAACAATGCAAGAGCAGAGCAGAACAAAACAAAACAGTACAGATCAGTGCAGGGCAGAACAAGACAAAGCAGAACAGGCAAAATAGAGCAGAGCAGGGCAAGGGTCAGGCTGTACAAGGCAGTGCATTTGATGGATGAATAGTAATGACCGATAGATAGATTGCAGATGAAGTTCTCCATGGTTGAGAGGGAGTGTTAAAATTGGCAACCAGGGAAAAACTTCATGTGGGTCATCTTATTCATGACTAATAATATTTTTATTAGATTCCTCTCGTCAAGAGGTGTAGGATTGATATAAAGATCATCTAATTCCAATAAGTATTCATGGAGATATGAATTTATTTTGATTATGAAATTATTATCAAGCCGACCTACAACTCATGTAGGCTCAGAAGCCCAACAGTCGCATCTATTCACCCACCAACGTTGTGTATAATAAAAGGACTTTTCCTCATTTAGAATCACTCATCTCATCACATCTCTCTCTCTCTACTGCGCAGATATGAGTCTCTTCTCTACTGCGCTGAAATGGGTCTCTCTCTCTCACACATGTGAAGCCGGAAACTGTTGAATTTGAAGCTGCAACTGCAGAAGTAAAGATTGACTTGCGTGGCTTAGAATATCTCCTCTTTGGAATTGCGTTGTAGGTTCATCTGAACCTCCTTTGAAAGCCGCAACTTTTGGTGGTGGAATGAAGTCAATCCGACGAACAGTTTGCAAGATATCGACTGCTCTAGTTTGAAGCCGGAAACTGCTGAAACTGAAGCTGCAACTGCAGAAGTAAAGATTGACTTGCGTGGCCTAGAAGATCTCATCTGAACTACGCTGTAGGTTCATCTGAACCTCCTCTGGAAGCCGAAACTTTTGGTGGTGGAATGAAGTCAATCCGACGATCGGTTTGTGAGATATGGTCTGCCCTAGTTTGATAATGAAGCCGCTAATGCTGATGCTGCTGATCTAGGGTTTGCTACTGCTGATATGAATCAGATTTATTGTACTATTTCTCTCTGCTGAATTATTGAAGATAAAAGAAGATTTGATCAAAGGGTTTCCCCACACATTGTGGGGTTTGTCCCTGGCTAGCCGCCACATCTTGTGTCTCTTGTCTTGGCTTGTTTTCTGTCGATCGTTTAATGTTCTATCTGCACTTTACTTTATGTACATGTGATTGCTAATCGGTGGAATATAATAAGAAAAAGAAGTAAACTGTTATAAGCATAGAACATACCATAACTTAACACTAGGGCATCAATTTACCAACAAGCTAGCCCTCCAAAAATTTCAATCTTCTAAGGTCTCCTGCATTGGTGTTTCCTCAAGCTCTCCAATTTTGAATCCATTTCGTCGATGGATTTAGGAGAAAAGACAAGACCTAGCTCTGGGATCAAACTTTGCATTAGCATCCTCAAGGATGGTACATCATAGGATCAAACCAACACCTTCAAGTGAAAATTGTTTCTTTGATCCTCTCCCCACCTTGTCTAGGTTAAGAACATCATTGGTTGTTGTACTCATTCCCCCTATCCTAGACCAGGTTCACTTGGTCCCATGTGGCCCAATTCCTTTGAAAGACAATTCTTCAAGAACCATCTGGGATACCAATTACAAAAAGGATTTTAGGGATTGGGAATTTCCTTCATAAGTTATATCCCATAAACGTAGCCCTTCAATCCTCCTTTCATTTCCCTAGAAGACATTGTACTTTTCTTAGAAAACAAGCAAGCTTTATCCTTCTAACTCTTCCAGGAAAGGAATTATTTGGGTCACTCCACATCATTTTGATGACTTATCCTTCATTAGGGACTCCATAATATATGATAGTGGGCTAAGTTTCCATTTGTTGCCCTTGGCCTAGCATTTCCCCTTTAGGAATCCCCTTTAGGTCCCCTACTAGTTTGAGCGGTAATGGGGTGCTTGAATTTATTTTAGTTTTTGAAGAATAAAAATGCCCAAAATATCTCACTAATAGCATGTTTGCATAGTTCTCATCGATACCTCTTCAATCCTATATTTTTCTTAGAAAAGATCCTCCCCAGTTAGAAGCTATGCACAGTTGAAAATTTGTATTAATCGGGGCAAAAATTAGAAGGAAAAACTATAGGGCCAAACCCAAAATATTAATTTGTTAAACATCATGCAAGTTCCATGAAGATCCACCATTGGATAGGCAGATCAATGGCCACAAGCACATGGAGTTGTGCATTAGTTAACATACTTAAAAACCATGCAAGTCTTAGATCAATCCATTGTGTCCTCAACAAATTAATGGTCAGATGAAGGAAATGATTGATTAGATGAAGGAAATGATGCTTGATGTTTAACCAGTCCAAGCAGACCAATAGGATTATGACACGTGGCAAGGTTATATTAGTAGACGATGTTAGCATGTTGACAAGGAACCACCCGAGGCTGCCACTTGTTAGACAAAAATGGCAATTTTAGCTATCTAATGAGCGTGTTTTGGGTGACATGTGGCCCCCTCTAGGTATGCCACGGGGTTGTTGTGACATTTTCAATGGCATTAGCATTTTGACACTCAATGATTCTTGGGTCTAGGTCATATGGGCATGGTCTTATGGCTAATGGAAATGTTGGCTCCGGGTTTAAAAAGTCGGTCTTATGGTCAATTGGGACAACCATGTGACCATAACAAGTCATGCGACTATGAGTTGAATGCAATGGAGGAGCGATGACACATATTTGATCGAACAATGAACGAGTTTTGATATGTTAACTATTTGAGAAAAGTTCGGTACAATGGTCTGATGGTTTGGTTTGAAATCAATGTAATACATGACATGGTTTGGAGTGGTTTTGATTTTTTTCTATTCGTTGTGGAATTTTGGCCATGAATTCTTAACGGAGATCTAGTTATGTCAACTCGTTGGAAGGGTTTGAAGCCATTAAAATGTTGCCGCGCATGTTTTGAATATGGAGTGTAATCTCTTTAATTTGGAGGTCTTGTGACAATATTATGATTTGGTTTCATTACAACCCATCAACAAACTAGCAGAGATCTCATATATTGAGCGGAGCACAAAGTTTTGACAGAGGTAAGTTTCGGCAAGAGTTTAAATTTAGAAAGGGAGTTCATATGGAAATATTATATGGTGGAAGCATATAATAGAGGTCGAGTCTTATAATTGATCCAGTTATATTTGGTTATGGTTATGTTTAGATAGTGTTGAAGTTTCTAAGTTTACTTAGTTAGAAACCCTCCATTCACTTTATCTGATTTATTCCTACCTACTTGTTATTTTTCCTTAACAGGTTATTTACAATGTAAATACTGAAAATAAACACTAGCGCATGCTCAACATATTACATATCAGCAACTAAAAGAAACAAGAACAAACACACCATATGACACCATTATTTTTGGACTAATGTCCCCGGAAATACCCAATGCGGGAAAACCAGTGCAGCTATCTAAGGGTTTTCTTATTAAGCAGTATCAGAGTACAATCTGGGTGCCGAAACTGGCCTACCCAACAGAGAATTTCCTTAGCAGTAATACCCGTCGGTTTCTGACAAATCTAATGGCTGAAACCCCGAATAATCCTTCCAGCAGCTACTCAGCACCAATCTGCCCCAGAAACCCCAGCGTCTGCCCAATTCGGACTGCGTCAACCTATCTTGGCCTGTGTCAGCCCCAGGAGGCCATGTGTCAGCTCTCTGAGCATCTGTGTCTAAACTTAGGGAAAATAAAATATTAATGTGTATTAATATGAATCTATGTTAGAGTGGTCCAAAAGAGAGCCAGATCTAATCTTAGCCGTTGATTAGGGACTTAATCTCGGCCGTTGAGATGTCAACAGGAAAAGTATAAGAGGAGGCTTGAGGGTCACTTGGAGGATACACCAGATGATCAGCGATTCCATTCTCTAAAGCGGGGTTTGCTAAGAGAGATAGAATTAGTGATCGGGAGAGCAGCTGAGGGGCATTGAGTACAGAGAGACAGAGAGGCAGAGAGGCAGAGATAGTGCCGGGATAGCAGCAGAGCAGCCAAAGAGAGAGACGCAGGAGCAGCCAGAGCTCACGCAGGGCCACGCAGAGGCAACTAAGTGTTGCACAGACCACCAGAGGGGCTAGCGTAGGTGACGCAAAGGCTCAGAGAGCTAACACAGGGCCTCCTGGGGCTAATGCAGGGCTAGCACTAGGCTAGGAGAGGCTGACGCAGTCCAGATTGGGCAGACGTTGGGGTTTCAGGGACAAATTGGTGCTGAGTAGCTACCGGAAGGATTATCCGAGGTTTCAGCTAGTAGATTTGTCTGAAACGGAGAGGTATTACTGCTAAGGACATTCTCTATTAGGTAGGCCAGTTTCGGCACCCAGATTGTGCTCTGATATTGCTTAATAAGAAAACCCTCAGATAGTTGTACCGGTTTTCCTGCATTGGGTTTTTCCGGAGACATTTGTCCAAAAATAATGGTGTCGTGGTGTGTTTTTTCTTGTTTCTTTTAGTTGCTGATCTATAATATGTTGAGCATGCACAGGTGTTTATTTTCAGTATTTACTTTGTAAATAACTTGTTAAAGAAAAATAACTAGTTATGAATAAATCAGAAAAGGTGCATGAAGGGTTTCTAAACTAAGTAAACTTAGAAAATTCAACACCCGGCACTATCTCTGCCTCTCTGTACTCAATGCCCCTCCACTGCTCTCCCGATCACTGATTCTATCTCTATTAGCAAACCCCGCTCTAGAGAATAGAATGATTGATCACTCTGGTGTGTTCTCCAAGTGACCCTCAAGCCTCCTCTTATACCTTTCCTGTCGACATCTCAACAGTCGAGATTAAGTCCCTAATCAATGGCTAAGATTAGATCTGGCTTGATCCATGTCTTTTGGACCATTCTAACACAAATTCATATTAATACATATTAATGTTTTATTTTCCCTAAGTTTAGACTTAGGGACTCCATTAAAAATATTAATTATTTTAATATATCATGATCTGTTTAGAATCTTCCCAAACTCTTTCTGGGTATTGGAGATCTCATGTGCCCCAACCTCTCCACCAAATTTCGTTGCTAGAGCACATCTGATGCTACCCCAAATCAACACTCCCTCTTAGCGAGGACTGTGCTCTAACCATACTCCTCACTGAGTATTACTCTGATCATCCAACATCGGTACCTGTGTTGATGTTAGGCCTTCCTGCCCAACATCCTCTGCATTGCTGCATCCTGTACTATTGCCCATGGTTCTACCATTGCCACTGCTAGATCTATACGACAACTCCCTCTGCATCCGTGCTGCTGCTGGTCCTTCCTCCCAGCATTGCATCTGCACTACACCTCCTCTCATCATGTTGCATCGTGTTGCCCACTACTGCACTACAACTCAATTACTAAGAAGTAAGTAACTAATCTCCCAACTAACCTCCCTATTGGTCTAGAAACACCCACTGATGCTGAAGCTCCCTCTGTCGCTGAAAAATGCTCCCTCTCTGACCTCTGCACTGCTACAACAACTCCCTGCATCTCGCACCATTGCACACCTCTCTGTGCCTTCCTACACTAGTGCAACAATCTTGTGCCTCTCGCACTGCCGCAGCCTGCTAGCTCTGCACTGTCTCGAGAGTCCTGCACTGTAGCTCCCTTTGTCACTCCATCCACATCTATCTCTACCCACATCAGCCAATCCTACTACTCATCGGCACTCCTGTAGCAAGGTCTAATCCAAGAGGCTGGGTACCTCGAGGATCCTGCCCCTCATCGCCTGTAGTCCACCTGACTATAGCTCTATGTCTCCCCACTTCCGCTCAACTAGTGTGTGTGCTCTCATGGCACAGTCATCATCTGTCAAAACTTCCTTCTCTACCCGTGTTGGCACTGCCTTAGTCTCGGGAGACTCTCCCTTACTCTTCTTCCTTGGACACTGGGTCGCATAATGACCCAGCTCCCCATAGTGGAAGCACTTGAACTTGGAGAGATCTTTCTTCTTCCGCTTTTCCTGCTTCCCCTCAGATGCTAGGGCCACATCTTCCTCCTCCTTCTTGACTTTGATCCCCTTGCTGCTACTACTTGTCTTCAATTGCCGTTTGATATTCCTGGCGAAGAGTTGCCCACATCTCGTCCCATGGTGGAAGTGTCCCTCTGCCCAGTATACTCTGGACAAACACTTCCCAGTCTTCTAAGACAGCATTCAGGGTTGTCCTCACCATCAGCTCCTGATCCGGTGTCACACCTACTGCAGTCAACTGGTCTCGGATCTCATTCAGGTCTCCGAGGAAGGTGCCAATCAATTGCCCCTTCTTCATCAGATTCTCGAGCAACATTCTTCTCTGCACAGAAGTATGTTGGTACAACTTCTTGAGAGCCTCCCACATCTCAAATGTCATTTCCTTCTCGGCTATATGTGGTACCACATGATCCTTGACCCCGTCAAGGATAATGCACTTGGCCCTCGCCGTCGCCTCCTCGTACCTCTCATTATCACTGGGGTCGACTGGAACAACTATTACCTTTAAGGCGAAGTTCTTCACACGATTCCTGTCAAGCACTGATAAGATTCTAGCCTTCCAGACTGCGAGGTTCGATGCTCTGTCCAATCTATCCTAGTCTCTTACCCTGTGTAGTGCCATGATGCTCCTCTACTTCCCCCCTGGAAGTTCTCTGCACAACTCCTCTGAGTCCCTACTTCCCATCTGGAAGTTCTCTTCTGGACTCCCTCTGAGTCCTAATTTCCCTCCTGGAAATCCTTCTGTCGCTTGTCGAGATGCCCACTACTCTGATCATCTTGTGCAACTGCACTACTGATCCAGGTTCTTCAGCTAGAAACCCTCGGTAACAACTCCTCTGGCCCTGCTCTGTCAGGTACTATTATGATTATAGTACCTCACCAGCTCCACTCTGCAATATTCCTGCAACCTTCTAGACCCCAGCAACTGCCTCTCTGTGAACTGTGCCAGCCCCTCTCCGCCTCACGCTGGCCCTGCGTCACCCGGATGGTTCTGTGTCAGCCCTGGGATGCCCTGCATCAGCCCTCAAGCCCTCTACATTAGAAATGCTAGCCTCCCTGAGGCTCTGCGCAGCTCCCGGCTTCCTCTGCGTGGCTCTAGCTGGATCTGCGTCACACTTCTTAGCTTCTGCGCTACTAGAAACAACTTATGTCAACTACGGACAACTGTTTTCTGTTGCTATTGCTCCTCTCGGCTGATGTCTCTTAGTCCTCCTGTGATTTGCAATCACGTTCTGATACCATGTTGAAGTTCCTAAGTTTACTTGGAAACCCTCCATGCACTTTATCTGATTTATTCCTACCTACTTGTTATTTTTCCTTAACAAGTTATTTACAATGTAAATACTGAAAATAAACACTAGCGCATGCTCAACATATTATAGATCAGCAACTAAAAGAAACAAGAACAAACACACCATATGACACCATTATTTTTGGACTAATGTCCCCGGAAAAAACCAATGCAGGAAAATCGGTGCAGCGATCTGAGGGTTTTCTTATTAAGCAATATTAGAGTACAATCTGGGTGTCGAAACTGGCCTACCCAACAAAGAATTTCCTTAGCAGTAATACCTCTCGGTTTCTGACAAATCTACTGGTTGAAACCTGAAACCCCGGATAATCCTTCCGGCAGCTACTCAGCGCCAACTTGCCCCAGAAACCCCAGCGTGTGCCCAATTTGGACTACATCATCCTCTCTTAGCCTATCTTGGCCTGCGTCAGCCCCAGGAGGCCCTGAGTCGGCTACGTTGGCCCCTCTGGTGCTCTGCACAGCACTTAGCTGCCTCTGCGTGACCCTGCGTGAGCACTAGCTGCTTTGCTGCTATCCCGGCACTATCTCTGCCTCTCTATCTCTCTATACTCAATGCCCCTTAGCTGCTCTCCCGATCACAGATTCTATCTCTCTTAGCAAACCCCGCTCTAGAGAATAGAATGACTGATCACTCTGGTGTGTCCCCCAAGTGACCCTCAAGCCTCCTCTTATACTTTTCCTTTGACATCTCAACGACCGAGATTAATTCCCTATTCAATGGCTAAGATTAGATCTAGCTTGATCCATGTCTTTTGGACCATTCTAACATAGATTCATATTAATATTTTATTTTCCCTAAGTTTAGACTTAGGGACTCTATTAAAAATATTAATTATTTTAATATCTCCTGATCTGTTTAGAATCTACCCAAACCCATTCTTGGTATTGGAGATCTCATGTGCCCCAACCTTTCCACCAAATTTCGTGGTTAGAGCACATCTAATGCTACCCCAAATCAACAGATATTTCATGACTTGTTGCTAATTTTTTTAACATAGTCTGGGTTCTATACATCGAATTAATCGCTCAATGAATGCAATCGATTGACACGAGAAATGATTGCACAACGTAATAATAGGGAATCCTGATTGGCTTAGATCTTGACACGTAGACGTACCATAAGTTGATGTAAGCATTTAACACAATATGAATCATGACGCCACTCTAGGCACGTGGATACATGGCCTAACAATACGCAAGACTTGATACAAATACAAGAATGCCCAAATACAAACAAGCATAAGCACCCGATTGCATAACAAATAAAGTAACTTTTGATGAGAAGCACACCTTCCAACATGTGCTCTTGGAAGATGAGTGAGGTAACACATGACTGATGTAGGTGGCAGAGGTATGAATGGCACGTCACATTGACTACTAGTGGCTCTCAAGGGATGCCAGCTATCGGTTCAAAGAGATGAGTAAGGAAAAAGTTTCTCCTATGGGCCACTCACTTTTGGTGGGTAACAGTACCAATGAGGACAAAAATATCTAGCACGCGTATGTTGCTTCTCAAATAATGAGAGAAGAAGAATGAAAAATCGAAGGAAAGGAGGCAGTGAAAAAAGAAAGAAAAGAGGAGAAGACACTAAAGTTGTATTAGCAATGTCAGGAACCAAAACTTTAGAGGAGGGATACTCTGGATTGATAATTACACAATCCTATAGCTGTAGTCTATAGGATGTACCAACCAATGCCAGTATTCAAAGGAAGTGACCGGAGAAAGGAGCATGGTAACCAGTCCCATCTAGGAAGAAGTTATCTCAAGTCGGGCCCTACTTGAGACAACAATCTAAAGAGAACCAATCACTAGTGAGGTGACCAAAAATATAGGAGACAAAAATTGAATAGAGAGGGAGAGGCAGAAGGATAAAAATGGAAAAGATCAATTCTCATCATTGCTATGAATGATTAGCATGTTATGTAAGGATTTACAAATCTAATAAAAAATCCCTCATCCCCAATCTTTGATTCAAAGTAATGTTACATGGATTTATTGTATGCAATATGCCAACAAGCGAGTATGAGCAAAGAAAAATGAAATAGGAAGATTTGAAAATGAAATAGGAAATGAAATAAATATCCCTAGCTAGAATTTGATGATTTGTTGGAGTGAGGGGCACCTATGAACCATTTCATCACTTGCTTGATGCAAATTGATCATTCTTGGAGGTTAATCATTTTGGAGAGTTTTTATTGCCACAAGTATGGGTTATTTTGGCATTTTTACTATGCTTTTGAGCTATCTCAAGATCGGCGAACATAGTTGTATACTTCTGTAATGTCCCTTCCGAAATTAAATTGTTACAAATTTATTTATTCTACAATTTTGACAATTTGGGAGTCCATGGGACCCATGTGACTTTTGGGAAAGACTTGCGAAGGGAAAAGGGGCTGAAATGTTTTGTTGGCATAGTGTGGGGGTCACCCACATGAGGAAATATGCACCACCTTAGAGGGAAGTTCGAATGACTAAGGAGGGAAAGTGAAATTGCTAGTTGGAGGGGGCCCACATGGGAAATGAGGCCCACGAATTATAAATAGAGGAGGCTCAGCCTCATTTGGCATCTTTTGGACATATTGAACTCACTCTTAGTTGCACTAGTTGCGTAGTTGTGCCACTCGTTGTTTAGCACGAGTTCTCCAAGTGGATAACTCACCCTCTCTTTGGTGGACCACGAGTGCCACCGTAGTGAGGTTTCTTTCTATCGTTCCAAGAGATTGTAGGTGGATATTCAGAGCTCTCAACGCATCCAACATTTAGTTAGTGCGTACTCTAGAAACACGCAGTAGCGGAATACGCATGAGATCATTCAGTGGCCTTCCAGGGAGCAATTGCCGGAGGAGTTTTGGAGAAGGAAGTATAGGGTAAGACTAGCCTTTACGAGGATTTTGGGAGCTAGATATTTCCATTTGGGAGTAGTGTGATTTCCAGCACTTAGGACTAGCATAGGAATTCATCACTGGGCACACGTGGGGGATTCGTGGGTCAATTGTGGAGCGAGTATTTGTCGGGAGAGATAAGGGGAAGTTCGGGGAAGATTATCTTAGCTATTTTGGTGTGTTTTAGAGGGCTTATTATGGATTTACAGGCAGGTCATACACTTCAGCAATTGGAGGAGAGCGTGACTCTTGGGAGGACGAATTTCCGAGGTCAAAACCAGGCCAAACACTTTCTGGGTTTTGATGGGTTTTGGTTGAGGAGCTTGGGGCTAATTTTGCAGAATTTTCCCGGCAGATCTGGGGGGTCAAACAGGGATCCCAACTCAGCTAGAAGCTAGAGGAGCTAGGGAGAATTCGAGCCAAAATTTCTACGTCAACATTTGGCCAATTCCTTCATGGGTTGTTCTGTGTATTTGGTGGAGAGGCCTGAGTTAATTTCCCGGAATTTTCTGAGCATCGGAGGTGGGGTTTCCAGCAGCATCTGCGCAGCAGACAACACAGTTTCACTAGGGCAGCACAGGGCATCATTGTAGCAGTGATTTGTGCCATCTGGGCTTGACATATGACCACCTAGGCTTGATCACACTTGCCATTGAGGCAAGTCCAGGTGCACCACTTCCACATTATTGTACTTTTCTATTGGCTTGTTGGGGCCTGATCTAGGTTTGAAGTTAATTAGTCAAAAAAATCGCTGTACTACTGGCCCTTTTGGCAATAGTCTGCGGAGTGCAAACTGAGGTCTCACCCTAAGCAGTATGGGGGGATGCTGGCACCAGGTTTCCGCACCCTTGAGATGTCTGAGGGGTTGATTTTAGTCCAACTATGAATACCTTCGCGCAGTTACTTCGCGCACTTCCCTAGCCTGCGAGGCCTTCGCGCCCTGATATATTAGCCTTCGCGCAGCACTAACCAGGAGTTGTGCAGCTTTTGTGCTGTCGGAGCAGCGATATGCACTTTTTCCCTAAATCACATCGTGGATCTTACTTATCTTCTTATAACAGTTAGTTATCTTTGCATAAACAGAAACCTTGTATTATATTCACTTACTCAGCACATTTATATAAGTTCACGCAGTAAATAAACAGTAATCTTGTAATTCATACCCAATAATGCATAAAACAGGAAAAGATACATAGAAATATGGTAAAACTTTTCTTTATTGTTGTTTCCAACGGTTACAAACTCGACCTGCCCTACGCACTCAGCTGTGGACGACTAGGCCTTTGTGCACTCAGCTGCAGAGCCTTCTCCTACTCTACAGCCCAAAGACACAAATCTACACTTCGACTCACTGCTTCATTAATTTATTTCTATACTTAGATTATTAGATGTTTTACACTTAGAGCCTCGCTCTATTTATACAATCCCATGGTCCGCGGACCATGGGTAGATTTCTCAAACCGACACTACATTTACAAAAGTAAGGGCGGACAACCCTATGACTCTATTACAGCTTCGCGCTCCACGCCCACAAATCGCGGAGTCTTTACAATAGACTTAGTCAAAACTTGGGCTTTAAGCCCCAAAACTTGCCTTGGGGGGATCCCACGCCCAACAGGCCCCCAACACAAACATCGTGACTCGCCCTCGAGTCACTCTGTCGATGCGGATATCTTTGCGTGGAGACCTCCCAACTCTGCTCGGACGGCTGCAAGGTCAGCAGCGCATTGAGAAGCTGCCTGTTGAATCTCCTGTACATGTTGTTCCGAGACCGCAGTGTTGGAACTACTTCCCTAGATTTGGTCCTGCGTACCCTGTATCTGCGCGAGCTTGCCTTCAATTGTTGTTGTGATTACGAAGGCCTCATCTATCCAAGGCTGAACATGCGCCTTCAAAACTTCTTCTTTGCGTCGCACTGCATCCACAGCCTCTTTAAGCGCTTTGGCCTAATGCATTCGCGCGAGCCTCTAAGTGAGGGCCACCATCTGCGCGGTACCTTTGATGTTGTCGTACTATTGTTGTAGCTCACGTGCCTCTGTTTCCAAGCATTGTATGTTTGGGTCCTCCTGCAGATTTGTGAGGACCTCGAATGATTCTTCTAACATTCTGGTGTAGTCTCTTACTGCACTGTTGATCTCCTCCAGCCCTGATGTAATGGCGTTGGCGCGTTGTTCCCTTACCTCTGGAGGAGTTGAAGGCTGCACCTTCAACCATAGCTCTACGATATGAAGGTTCAACTCCAGCTGAACCTTAGCCATTTCTTCTCACGCCTCGCATACCCCTGCTACTAATCTTTGGATGTGCGCCTCTGCTGGGATCGCAAGATCAGGGACCATCTGGCAGGCTTCTTCTAGTACCTGCACCATCTGCCTGTTCTGAGACACGGCCTTGTCGCGCTGCAAGCTCAATTGCTCCATGTTGATCTTTTGCTCACTCAGCACTTGCAACGCGCGCTCTCCCTAGCCCGCAGTTCTGCAGTAATCCCATCCTGCAGAACATAGAGTGTCTCCCGTGGGAGTGTAGCCATGTTGATCCCTATCCCCTTCAGTGTACTAACCGTAGGCCGATCAGCCTCATTTGCTGTAACGAGTGCCCCTTCTGGTAGCACTATTGTGTTAGTTGTACGAGCACGCAACATTTCCTCGACTGCGGTTGTTCCTAATGCGAGGCTGGTTGAGAGGGTACCAGCCTAAGGAGCGCGCACCTGCAACTCTTGAATCTGTGCTCGAAGGGCCCCCAACACAATATGATTCTCCTTTGCGAAGTTCTAGAGGGCCTCTATGGTGATGTCGCGCACCGTTTTGCCTATATCATGCAGATCCCCCTCAGTAAGGGTGATCGGGTCGATAGATAACTTGGATGCTTTTACCTTCTTGCACGGCCCCATCCGCTCGCTCGAGCATTGGCGCTTCAATTGTGTTGACGTTGTTTATGGGTCTGCGTCGCCCTCTTCTTCCTTTGTTTCCATCTCTTTCTCTTGCTCAGGCGAAGGCGACTTCTGGCCCTCGTGCGCCTTCTCTGCTGCCTTCTATGCTGCTGCTGCTGCGGCCTTTTTCTGTTCTACTGCTGTTTACGCAGCGTCCCGTGCCTCCTGCGCTTTTGTTGCTGCTACTTCTTTCCTTCTCTTTTTCGCCAACTGCGCCATGCGCAGTTTTGCCTCCTCCTCCTTCTGCACAGTAGATTTTTCCAGCGCAGAGATGTCTGGAGTGCGCCACTCCGATGGCCACGTCACAAGCACATCGAAGATCACATCATGTGTTGCTATATAAGGCAGTTCGTTCTACTTCTTGGCAGGGTAGTTTATAGTCCCGTGCCTCCTTCCAACTGCCGGAAGCACTAAGACTGTACTTCCCACGACTAGTCAAGTGGCTGTGCCACCTGTATAGAGTTTCAACTAGTCATCCATCACTTTTCCTGGAAAACATCCACCTTTTATTGTTACTGGCTGCGTCGCGCACTTTACCATCTGTAGCGCGCCACCATGGGTGATCCCTTTAGTAATATGCGGTCTAATCCAAGGCATCAGGCTGATCAACTCTCGGTGGTAGTTCCCAAATTCGTCACCGTAATCGTGTGCACCATGTTTTATCATCCTAATTTTCTTATCGAGAAAATCCTTCGTTATTTCTTCCTGAAGCTTCTTGACTTTCGCTTCCACTAGAGTGCTTTTCTCCCTTAATCGCACCCTTTCTTTCATAAGTTCTTGGAGCCTAAGATCACCCTGTTGAATTTCTTCCTCAGGTCCCAAGCGTTCTGCTTCGTTCAGCTGTGCGATCCCTTCTTCCAAGGCTCCGCGAACCGTCATATCTACTGGTGCTACTATGCGTGGACTAGGCTTACTGCGTGCTATTGGAACTACAGTGTTTGCTCCATAGGCCAACGTAGAAGGCGTTGTTGTCCTATAAGCCCATAGAACTGCTGGGATGCGCAGGTCCCAATCACTCCGTTGTGCATTATATACCCTGTTCAGTGCTTCGCACACTCCGTTAAAGGCTTCTGCGTGGGTAACCTTCTACACACGTGTTCTTTCCAGACTTCGTCGTCCCAACTGGAGGGACCATTCGTGCAATTGCCTTTCCAACACCTACTTATTGACCGTGTTTCCAAACGCGAAGTCCATGTGCATCCATGCAGGTTGTTTACCATATGCCTGTACCCACCTGGACAGATGCGTGCGCGGATCATCCCGTCCGTCATACTTGTCTTTTAGACACATCTGAGGCTTCCCAAAATGCATGCGCATCATTCTCCTGCATTCGCACCAGTCCTCAAAGCTTCCTTGGTGCGTACCCCACCACCTTGCAGGCGTAGCACGTAGTACCCATTTCAAAGCCTCGAAACGTTGCTGTTCCGGCACCTCTTTTTCAAATCTGTTCAGGAAGGCATCTACCTCACTTAACCCATCATACGTAGGCAGATCCCTTACTTTTGTTGATACGTAGCACAACGATCTTGTCATCATGTTGCAGTTTAGCGTGGTTACCTCATGTAACCGGTTTTGCCATCGCTCTATCTCTTCATCCGAATCCGATGTACAGGAGATTTCGCGCTCCCATGAGATTCGTCCATCCGCGGTGGGATTTACCCAGTCTTGCTCTCGTGTGGTTATCTTGTAGATGCAGTCTAAATCATCGTCACTTTCATAGTCGTGCACTGGCTCCGTGTAGCACGATCCTTCTGCAGGGTCCAAAGGTATGACTACGCGCAGAGACTTTTTCTCAAAAATCATCTTGCGCTTCTTCAGATTTATCACCCTGTTCATGTCAGTGGCCCAATCTATTCCTAATAGCGCAAGGTAGGGATTGCTGTCATCAACAATCTCTATCACTTCAAAATCTGCTAGCACGCTTGCTCCTTCAATATCCACGGTGATTCCCTGCAATCTCCCCATAGGTATTATCTTTTGTTGGTTCGCCATTCGCAGCTGGATAGGAGACCATTGCAGCGTAGGCCTTCCCATGCGCTCCCATGTCTGCTTCGGCAGAATGTTCACATCCGATCCTAAATCTAGAATCACTTGGTCCATCTCATATTCTCCAATCTGCGCAGTCAATCTCATTTCTCTTCCCGTCCTTGTCGCATGCTTTCCAATATTCCGGACTACATACGGTTCTCCTGGCGCGGTCCCAGCACATCTATTTATGAGTTCCTGCAATCCCTTTACAACCTTGCTGTCGCGCAGTAGCTTCATGCATGTTTCTAGGAACATCGTGAGCATTGATGGGTCCATTTTTAGCTCCGTCTATCTTTGCTTCCTGAAGTGGAGGCATCAGCGAAGCTCTTCCTAGCTTCCATGAAGGTTTCCTTAGCGCGCTCCAAATCAAACTTTGGTTCTTTCGTCAGAGCCTTGCAAACCCAAGTACTATCTTCAGGCTACTTGCCTTTATCATCCCCTGTCGTAATTCCACTTCAGAGCACAATGTTCACGTTAGGGTCTTCCTCGCGCGGCTCAGACCTCATCATTTGCAGGTTTTGAGTCAGGGGAGGTTGGAGCGCTCCCTTGTCACGCAGCCTTGCTATCAGTGTGGGACAATCCTCTGTCTCATGATCAAAAAATGTACAATACAAGCATGATGGGCGCGTTGGATTCGTACAATCACGGGTATAATGTCCTGGCCCCCTACAGTTGTAACATATCAGCTGTCTGCAACCTCTTCCAGGTCCTCCTCCACCTCGGCCTCGTTCGCGCCATTGATATCCAGTTCACACCATTCCTGTGTTCTGGTCAAGGGGCTGCGTTTCGACCTGAACTTTGTAGGTGGGAATCCTATCCATCATTAGCTCATAACTCCTACAGGTGCGCTCATCAAGTCCTACTGATCTATAGAAATTACAGAACAACTGTTGTGAATTCTGCGTGTACTTCTGCAACAAATGGCAGTTGTCCATAGCATGCTTTCCTCCTATTTGACAAATCGCGCACCACAATGCAGGCACCGCGCTAGGTCCTACTTGGGCCTCCGATCTTAATGGCATTGGTCCTCCTCCCGCAAGGTAATTCGCGAACACTGGGTAGTGGTCCCTGTCATGACCCTGAGCCTTACATTTAACACACCATACTTCATCGCGCACTTTTGGGCGAGCTGTCCTATCCTGTTTCAGACTTTGCATTTCGAGGCACAAGTTTTTCAACTGCGCGTGGATCTGCTGAAGTCCCAGGTTAGGATCCTGTATCGGGGTCTCATGCAGCCTCATCGTGATTTCCAAGGCCTCTGCCTAAGTTTTTAAACTTTGTTGTGATAACGTGTTCCTCAAATGCAGCATTAGCGATACTACAAACCATTCGTGGTGTTGTCCATTCATCAAAGTCATATTAGCTTCGAGAAATGTGCACTTCAGTCTTTGATCCAACTCCCAAGGAGTCTCGCCTAGTAGCATCGTGATCTCCTTGAACCCAATGATCGACTATGCCTCTGACTTCGGCCTGTGAAATTCTCTGTTCAGCGCAATTTGGATATCCGTGATCCCTGCATTCGGATTGTCATTAGAATGCTTAATATACCAGGTCAGCGCGCAATCCTGCAAAGCACTAAAATTAGGTCTTTTATGAATGCCATATTAACAAGTGCAATATATTTTCTTGAAATCTTGATCCTTCATGGCATGTAGCATTTGTTTTGCAAGATTTGCTGATCTTATTCATTATAGGCTATTTTCAAGAGCTGCTATATACCATCATGTGCCTTAAATTTGCATATTTTACAAACCCTAACTGAAATCGATGGAAATATGAAACAACATGAGCAACTCAATAATCTCAAAGATTCCTATAGTTAAATGCGTCAAAAACATAAGAATGGAGTCCATGCTTGGGTATAAGATAAATTGTAATATTCCTAATGGAAAAATTAAGTGGATAACAATAACATAAGAGGAGGGTCCATGCCTGGGTATAAGATAAATGTTTCTCTATACATGCGGCAACCTTTATAACATGAGAAACACTTTATATAGAAAGGAGTGATGAAACTAGGGCTCCCCTAGATCATGTGTATTGGTAGATCTACCTAAAGGCCCTTGCATACCTACCCAAGTCATAAACAACCAACATGGTGTCAAATTAATGTGACCAAAAGATAGTCAGATAGGAATGTAAGAGAGGACTATCTTGAAGATGGGTATTCAAAAGACAATGTGATCGACCTCAAAGGGCCTAGATATACCACCTAGGTTAAACACTTCACAGAACTCATTCAAGCATGGCCCAATATAATACATGAATACAACAAGGAGAACACTTTTGGCTCAAGTAGTGAATTATGATTAAAATCAAATGTGTTAAAATATCCTTTAGTTACGCCTAGAGGTAAGGGGTTAACATGATCAATACCTACACTTACACAAGTGCTTGCGATACATTACAAGAGCTTATTTATACCATGCCATTATAAAAATGAGAGTCAACTTGGAGATGCCAACAAGCTAGATTTTAATATTGCCTCACAATTTTATAGGGTTACCTTGAGGAGTGAAGATGACACCAACTCTCTAGGAAGGGCAAGAGATGAAAAAAACAAAGAGGAGAAAATAAGGGAGGCAATGACACTGTTGATGCACCATTAAAGACAAATGGTGGAAATGGCCATGCAAAGAAAGAAAGGGCATCAAAGGTGGAAGAATACTTGAAATACCTGTGTGTTTTCAGCTATTTGAAACTATTGTTTACTTAACCCTAGCTTGCCTCCTTCATAGCCTGTTGGACCTCTACTGATCTTATTCATTATAGTTTATTTTCAAGAGCTGCTATATACCATCATGTGCCTTAAATTTGAATATCTTACAAACCCTAACTTAAATCGATGGAAATATGAAACAACATGAGCAACTATTTAATAATCTCAAAGAGTCCTACACTTAAATGTGCCAAATACATAAGAAGGAGCCCATGCTTGGGTATAAGATAAATTGTAGTATTCTAATGGAAAAATTAAGTGGATAACAGTAACATGAGAAACACTTTACATAGAAAGGAGTGATGAAACTAGATCTCCCCTAGATCATGTGTATTGGTAGATCCACCTAAAGACCCTTGCATACCTACCCAAGTCATAAACGACCAACATGGTGTCAAATTAATGTCACCAAAAGATATTCAAATAGGAATGTAAGAGAGGACTATGTTGAAGACGAGTATTCAAAAGACGATGTAATCGACCACAAAGGGTCTAGATATACCACCTAGGTCAAACACTTCATAGAACTCATTCCCTGCTATGAGGGAGTGTTGATTTCTGGTAGCATCGAATGTGCTCTAAGCCTCAAAATTTGAAGGGAGGCTTGGACACATGTATTCCAGAATACCTAGAAATCGTTTTGCGAAATTCCACCCAGAAACAATTTTATTAAAATAATTAATTATTTTTAATAGGTTCCTAAGTCTAAACTTAGGAAATTAAAATAATTAAAGGGTGTTAATCAAACTGAGGGCGAAACTTCTAGAAGAAGAAGGAGATCGAGTCCAAATGATCTGAGCCATTAATTAGAATCTAGTATGGGCCATTGATTACTCAACTGGAGGATTATAAGGACACTGATGGGTATTTGGAAAACACATCAGAGAGATATCAAGATATCGATTTTCTCAGAGAGGGCAGCGCAAAAGTTTCTAGAGAATTGATCAAGGTGATTTCTTGCAGTGAGGGGCAAGGCTAGTATATCAGAGGAAGCTTTCCAGATCCGGGGAGTGCAAGTCAGAGACGAGATTCAGTGCAGGAAGTCGAGGGTGTGAGACCGGAAGGCCTCGAGATCAAATTTCCAGTAAGTAGGAGGTCAGCAGAGGGATTGATGCAGAGCCCAGCCAGAGTGACATAATTCTACATAGGGTAGACGTAGAAGCTGCGTATAGGCAGCGTAGGCCCAGTCAGCAAGCCCCTGATCAAAATCAAATCTCCTATAACAGTGTGAGATTTCTCTCACTAACCTTTTTTCCAGTTTCTCTCTGTATCGGATTGCTAGTTGGGCATCCAACGAATTGTATCCAGAAAACTACTGCTTAATAATAGAAACTGTCAATTGCTGCAACGGTTTCCCCGCATTGGGTTTTTCTAGGGACATTTGTCCAAAAATAACGATGTCATGTGTTGTGTGTTTCTTTCTTGCTTAGTTTCTTGTTTTCGCATTTAATTTAATTGGTGAAGGCTGTAGTGTATTAGTTTCAATATTTGTTGTAGGATGCAGTAAATAATTTGTTCTGTAATTTAACAAATAGAAGATACATAATCAGTTGATGGAGTAGAAATTTGGGTCTCCAAATTTTCACAACACCAACTCTCTATGATGGGAAACAGACAAACAAAAGCAATTTGAGAAAATAAGAGAGACAGTGACACTTTTGAAGAACCATTGAAGACAAATGGTGGCAATGCCCATGCAAAGAAAGTAAGGTCATCAAAGGTGGAAAAGTTCTTGAAATACCTATGAATGTAGGAGGCAATAACAACAAAATGTATCTAACTATGGTGCAAGTGTTGTGAGGACTAGTGAAGCATCAACAAAGATGATATCTAGAAAAACTAGCACAACAACAAATGTTACGAGAGGCAACACTAGCATGGAACAGGAAAGGGGATGTGTTTTGACGATGCTAGTGAGGTATTGTTAAATTGGCAACTAGGGCCAAACTCAATATGGGTCGGTTTATTTATGGCAGTTGATATTTTGATTGGAACCCTCTCATCGAGAGGTGTAGGATTGATCCAAAGATCATCCGATTCCGATAAGTATTTATTGAGATATGAGTTTATTTTGTTTATGTAATTATTATCAAGCCGACCAGCTCTTATGTAGGCTCTAGAAGCCCAAACGTCATGTCTATTCATCATATACGTTTTGGGTATAAATAGAAGAGGATTTGATGTCATTTGAACACAATTCTTGAGTGATCTCCTCCTCTCCACGTCTTGGGTTTTTGGAGGAGTGAGACACCAAGAGAAACACGCACTGGCCCTAAGATGATGCCCTACCAACGCAGTCATGAAAACCTATCACACAGATCATGGAGACACATAAAACGCAGCTAATTGAGGAAGTCTCAACGCTGTCCAGACAAGAAGGTTCTATACGTAGAGTTCAAGCCCTAAACACAGTGAAAAGGAGCTTCTATACGAAGCCCTAAAGGGACATCTATATGCTATCCAGTCAAGGAGCTTCTATACACAGAGTTCATGCCCTAAAGTTATTGATCTATTCGCAGTTATGAAGCTGCAGCAAGGTAAGGATCAAAGCGTATTGAACGCAGTCAAGGCAGCATATAAGTCAATCACAAGCCCTCATCTACGCAAGTCAAGGAGGCTTCCTGAACAAGCCCTCATCTACGCAAGTCAAGGAAGCTTCCTGAACGCATCTACAACACAATCCTATTCACGCAAAGGAGACAAGGAGCCATCCTAACACGCATTGTGAAACCTGTTACACGCAGTCATATACGCTCAAGATGGAGGCCCAAATGCTGCTGTCATCCTAACGCTGTCAAACCCTAGCCGCAGTAAGGAATGAAATTTAAAACGCAGTCATGAAAGGAGACTACACGCAGATCAGAAATATATACGCAGTCAACGCTAGAGACTTACACGCTGTAAAGGTAAACGCAGTCATGGTTGTACATACTCTGGGCATTATATATATATGCTGGGCACTCATAGAAATATATACACTGGGCAGTCATATAATATATCACGTAGTCATATAATATGTAATATGGGAATGAAGGAACACAGGAATACGCTGACCAGTCCAATATATGGAATGCAGTCACAAGTGATGAAACACAGTCAAGGCAGCAAGGTAAGAAGAAACACGCTGAATACGCTGTCCAGTTCAATGTATGGAATACAGTCATATAGACAGTCATATCCCTGAGCAAACCCTATACGGAAATAATGGGATTGCGTGGAACCATAGCCTAGCTAAGGCTGATATGTGTATGAACTCCATAATGAAGCAACAGAAGGATAGCATGGGCAGCCTTATGAGCAGCATGATGTATGATACATGGAGCATGGACAGTATCATGATAAATGTAATCATAAGTATGGGCAGTATGATGAAATCATGAAGCAGCACGACACATGGGCAGCATGAAGTATGAGGTCATGGACAACTTGATGTATGGGCAACACAGTGATCATGAGCAGCATGATGATGCATGATGCAGCATGATGGTGCTACACAGTAAGGTGCAACAGATGAACGAAATGGATAGGTGAAGACGTCACCTAGGAGAATCAGTTGAAGCAGAATGTCTTCAACTGATCTCATGTATCATCATTATAGGAGATGATCTATGCTCAGATCTAGATAAGTCAAAGTATTGACTTCTGATGTAAATGTATTATCTCTCACTTTCTCTGCTGAAATTTGAAGAACATAAAAGAAGAATTGATCAAGGGTTTCCCCACACATAGTGGGGTTTGTCCCTGGATAGCGCCACATCTTGTGTCCTCTTGTCTTGGCATGTCTTCTGCAATTTATATTTATGTTCTATTTGCAGTTTATCTTAATGTTGATGTGATCGCTAACTGTGAAATTTTAAATAAATTGCTCTAGCATAGAACATACCTAAACTCAACAGGTATCAACGAAGAAAGAAATCCTTAACACTAGGTCATAGCTGGGGAAGGAAAGACAAAATGAGAATGAGTCACTCGAGCTATCCCACTTCATTATTGGGCTGCAACGTAGACTTCCCATCAAACCTTCTTGCTGGGAATTACACATATTCTCAATTGTTACTAATTCTTCTCAATGCCATGAATTTCTTAAACGCATAAGAATTATTTCCAAAAAGGTTCCATTTCCATAATTCAATTCAATGTAGCCATGGTATGATAGAAACAAGCCTAACTACCATGGAGAGAGAATATTAGCTAGTATATGAAAATAAATGTCAAGATGCAATATAAGAAAACGATACCTACACTTACCTAAGAGTTTTACATGCAATGCTAAAGCTATAACACCCTCCTCCCACCTTTACCCAAGCTAAACGGTCCACTGGGGTAAACATGTGATGAAGTGTTACTATGATATTATTCAACTCCCCAAGTATAGTTAAGGAAGTGGAATCGACTAAATGAAACCAAACTGACCTTCCTAGGGAGCTACAAAACCTCCAAGAGCCAACCAACCCCTCTAGGTGTCCTCTCCTCACCTTGTCTAGGTTAAGAACATCATTGGTTCTTGTACTCATTCCCCCTATCCTAGACTAGGCCCACTTGGTCTCGTGTGACCCAATTCCTTTGAAAGACAATTCTTCAAGAACCATCCGGGATACCAATTACAATAAGGATTTTAGGGATTGGGAATTTCCTTCATAAGTTATATCCCATAAACCTAACCCTTGAATCCTCCTTTCATTTCCCTAAAAGAGATTGTAATTTGCTTAGAAAGCAAGCAAGACTTATCCTTCTAACTCTTCCGGGAAAGGGATTACTTGGGTCACTCCTCATCATTTTGATGACTTATCCTTCATCAACGACTCCATAATATATAAGGCCTCCTCCCATTGGTGAAAGTTTGTAAATCGAAGGGAGCCTTAGCTGAGTTGATAGTGGGCTAAGTCTCCATTTGTTTCCTTTGGCCTAGCATTTCCCCTTTAGGAATCTCCCCTTTAGGTCCCCTACTAGTTTGAGCGGCAACACAGTGCTTGAATTTATTTTAGTTTTTGAAGAAGAAAAAATTCCCAAAATATCTCACTAATAGCATGGTTGCGTAGTTCTCATCGATACCTCTTCAATCCTATATTTTTCTTAGAAAAAATCCTCCTGAGTGAGAAGTTATGGCCAGTTGAAAATTAGTATTAATTGGGACAAAAATTAAAAGGAAAAACTATAGGGCCAAACCCAAAATATTAATTTGTTAAACATCATGCAAGTTTCTTGAAGATCCACCATTGGATAGGCATATCAATGGCCACAAGCACATGGAGTTGTGCATTAGTTAGCATGTCGACGAGGAGCCACTCGAGGCTGCCACTTGTCAGACAAAAATTGCAATTTCAGCTATCTAATGAGCGTGTTTTGGGTGACATGTGGCCCCCTCTAGGTATGCCACGTGGCTGTTGTGACATTGTAAATGGCATTAGCATTTTGACACTCAATGATTCTTGGATCTAAGTCATATGGGCATGGCCTTATGGCTTATGGAAACATTGGCTCTGGGTTTAAAAAGTCATTCTTATGGTCGATTGGGACAACCATGTGACCACAACAATTCATATGACTACGAGTTGAATGCAATGGAGGAGCGGAAACACATATTCGATCGAACAATGAACTAGTTTTGATATGTTAACTATCTATGAAAAGTTCGGTAAAATGATCTGATGGTTTGGTTTGAAATCAATGTAATACATGACATGGTTTGGAGTGGTTTTGATTTTTTTCTATTCGTTGTGGATTTTTGGCTATGAATTCGTAACGGAGATCTAGTCATGTCAACTTGTCGGAAGGGTTTGAAGCCATTATAATTTTGCCGCGCATGTTTTGAATATGGAGTGTAATCTCTTTCATGTGGAGGTCTTGTGACAATATTATGATTTGGTTTCATTACAACCCATCAACAAACTAGCAGAGATCTCATATATTGAACAACGCACAAAGTTTTGGCAGAGGTAAGTTTCGGCAAGAGTTTAAATTTAGAAAGGGAGTTCATATGGAAATATTATATGGTGGAAGCATATAATATAGGTCAAGTCTCATTATTGATCCAGTTATATTTGGTTATGGTTATGTTTAGATAGTTCATGGCTTGTTGCTAAATTTTTTTTAACATAGTCTGGGTTCTATACATCGAATTAATCACTCAATGCATGCAATCGATTGACACGAGAAATGATTGCATGATGCAATAATAGGGAATCCTGATTGGCTTAGACCTTGACAAATAGACGCACCATAAGTTGATGTAAGAATTTAGCACAATATGAATCATGACCCCACTCTAGGCACATGGATACATGTCCTAATAGTACACAAGACTTGATACAAATACAAGAATGCCCAAATACAAATAAGCATAAGCAACCGATTGCATAACAAATAAAGTACCTTTTGATGAGAAGCCCACATTCCAACTTGTTCTCTTAAAAGATGAGTGAGGTAAAACATGACTGATGTAGGTGGCATAGGTTTGAATGGCACGTCACATCGGCTACTAGTGCCTCTCAGGGGCTTCTAGCTATCGGTTCGAAGAGATGAATAAGGAAAACATTTCTCCTATGGGCCACTCAATTTTGGTGGGTAACAATACCAATGAGGACAAAAATATCTAGCACACGTATGTTGCTTCTCAAAGAATTAGAGAATGAAAAAGCAAAGGAAAGGAGGCAGATAAAAAAGAAAGAAAAGTGGAGAAGACACTAGAGCTATAATAGCAATGTCGGGAACCAAAAGTTTAGAGGAGGGATATTCTGGATTGATGATTACGTAATCCTATAGCTGCAGTCTATAGGATGTACCAACCAATGCCAATATTCAAAGGAAGTGACAGGAGAAAGGAGGATGGTAACCAGTCCCATCTAGGAAGAAGTTATCTCAAGTCGGGCCCTACTTGAGACAACAATCTAAAGAGAACCAATCACTAGTGAGGTGACCAAAAATATAGGAGACAAAAATTGAATAGGGAGAGAGAGGTAGAAGGAGAAAAATGGAAAAGATTAATGCTCATCATTGCTATGAATGATTAGCAGGTTATGTAAGGATTTCCAATCTAATAAAAAATCCCTCATCCCCAATCTTTGATTCAAAGCAATGTTACATGGATTTATTGTATGCAATATGCCAAAAAGCGAGTATGAGCAAAGAAAAATGAAATAGGAAGATTTGAAAATGAAATAAATATCCCTAGCTAGAATTTGATGACTTGTTGGAGTGAGGGGCACCTATGAACCATTTCATCACTTGCTTGATGCAAATTGATCATTCTTGGAGGTTTATCATTTTGGAGAGTTTTTATTCCCACAAGTATGGGTTATTTTGGAATTTTTATTATGCTTTCAAGCTATCTCAAGATCAACTAACATATTTGTATACTTCTGTAATGTCCCTTCGAAATTAAATTGTTACAAGTTTATTTATTCTACAATTTTGACAATTTGGGAGGCCATGGGACCCATGTGATTTTTGGGAAAGACTTGGGAAGGGAAAAGGGGCTGAAATGTTTTGTTGGCATAGCGTGGGGGCCACCCACATGAGGAAATATGCACCACCTTAGAGGGAAGTTTGAATGACTGAGGGAAAGTGAAATTGCTAGTTGGAGGGGGCCCACATGGGAAAAGAGGCCCACGAATTATAAATAGAGGAGGCTCAGCCTCATTTGGCATCTTTTGGACATATTGAACTCACTCTTAATTGCTCTAGCTGCGCAGCTGGGTCACCTGCTATTTAGCACGAGTTCTCCAAGCGGATAACTCACCCTCTCTTCGGTGGACCACGAGTGCCACCCTAGTGAGGTTTCTTTCTATCATTCCGGGAGATTGCAGGTGGATATTTAGAGCTCCCAACACAGCCATCATTCAGCCAATGCATACTCCAGAAAGACGCAGTAGTGGAATACGCAAAGTTCATTCAGTGGCCTTCTGGGGAGCAATTGCCGAAGGAGTTTTGGAGAAGGAAGTACAGGGGAAGCCTAGCCTTTAGGCGGACATTGGGAACTAGAGATTTCCGTTTGGAAGCAGTGTGACTGCCAGCACTCAGGACCAGCGTAGGAATTGATCACTGGGCACACGTGGGGGATTTGTGGGTCAATTGTGGAGCGAGTATTTGACGGGAGAGATAAGGGGAAGTTCGGGGAAGATTATCTCAGCCATTTTGGTGTGTTTTGGAGGGCTTATTATGGATTTACAGGTGGGCCGTACACTTCAGCAATTAGAGGAGGCAACGACTCTTGGGAGGACGAATTTCCAAGGTTAAAACCAGGCCAAAAAATTTCTGAGTTTTGGTGGGTTTTTGTTGAGGAACTTAGGGCTAATTTTGCAGAATTTTCCCGGCAGATTTGGGGGAGTCAAACAGGGATCCCAACTCAGCAAGAAGCTAGAGGAGCTAGGGAGAATTCAAGCCAAAATTTCGACATCAACATTTGGCCAATTCCTTCATGGGTTGTTCTATGTATTTGGTGGAGAGGCCTGAGTTAATTTCCCGGAATTTTCTGAGCATCGGAGGTGGGATTTCCAGTAGCATCTGTGCAGTAGAAAACACAATTTCACTACGGCAGCATAGAGCAGCATTGTAGCAGTGATTTGTGCCATCTAGGCTTGACATATTACCACCTGGCCTTGATCACGCTTGCCATTGATGCAAGCCCAGGTGCACCACTTCCACATTATTGTACTTTTCTCCCAGATTATAATAAAATGGCTCAGTCGTTGGTTATTCTTGGAAATTTTATCGGTGTGCGCTGAATGTTTCAATATTATGGTGTTGTTTTTATTGTTTGCTTTGCATAGCCCTATTTTTCCTAGTTTGAGACATTACAACTTCAAGCAATTTTTTTGGGACTTTCTTATAAAATTATGAAAAAGTGACATATTTACCCTCACAAAATAGAGGGGAGTAACTTTCAATTTATAGATCGAATTTTCTTGTGAAGGAGATTTTTGCATGGACAGACTTTTGGTATTCACGAATTGATTCCTATTGGAAATGTGTAAGTTTATTGTCACATTTTGTTCCATTTTGCATGCTATATTTCTGAAATTAGGTCTTCTATGAATGCCATATTAACAAGTGCAATGTATTTTCTTGAAATCTTGATCCTTCATGGCATGTAAAATTTGTTTTGCAAGAGTCCATCAAAGGAACTTGATTCATGCATCCTTTGACATCAAAATATTCCATATAGTGAAGTCACTAGTCATTTCTAATTGAAGAAATTCAATCTTTCACCCCCTTCATCCAAGGCCCTCTGCCATTGACCTTTCACTAATTGTCTCCATTGCCTAACTAGATAAAGGCTCTAAACTAATAGTTGTTCATGATTATAAATCCTCCATTCTTCTTTCATTTCATGGTAACTAGGGTTGGTTTGGGTTTAGCTTAAAATAGACATTTAACCACAATTTTATGTCCATACGTTATTGCCCTATTGGAAGGGATTGCATTTAATAAATAATAAAAGGAAAAATCTAGCATTAATTGAATATTTTAACCTTAAAATTAGGGCTGATGTCTTGGTATTTATTGTTTTCATATGCATTTTCAGCCATTTGAAACTACTGTTTACTTAACCCTAGCTTGCCTCATTCATATCCTATTGTTCCTTCGATGATCTTATTCCTTATAGGCTATTTTCTAGAGCTCTTATATCCCATTGTGTGCCTTAAATCTGCATATCTCACAAACCCTAACTTAAATCAATGGAAATATGAAATTGCATGAACAACTATAGAATAATCTCTAAGTATGACAGACTAAAATGTGCTAAATACATAAGAGGGCAGTCCATTCCTGGATATAAGAAAAATGTTTTTTCTATACATGCAACAACCTTTATAACATGAGAAACACTTTATATAGAAAGGAGTGATGAAACTAGGGCTCCCCTAGATCATGTGTATTGGTAGATCCATCGAAAGGCCCTTGCATACCTACCCAAGTCATAAACGACCAACATGGTGTCAAATCAATGTCACCAAAAGATAGTCATATAGGAATGTAAGAGAGGACTATCTTGAAGATGGGTATTCAAAAGACGATGTGATCGACCGCAAAGGGACTAGATATAACACCTAGGTTAAACACTTCACAGAACTCATTCAAGCATGCCCCAATATAATACATGAATACAACAAGGGCAACGCTTTTGGATCAAGTAGTGAATTATGATTAAAATCATATGTGTTAAAATATCCTCTAGTTACGCCTATCGGTAAGGGGTTAACATGATCAATACCTACACTTACACAAGCGCTTGCGATACATTACAATAGCTTATTTATACCACACCATTATAAAAATGAGAGTCATCTTGGAGAGGACAACAAGCTAGATTTGAATGTTGCCTTACAATTTTATAGGGTTACCTTGAGGAGTGAACGTGACACCAACTCTCTAGGAAGCGCAGAGATGAACAAAAGAAAGAGGAGAAAATGAGGGAGGCAATGACATTGTTGATGCACCATTAAATACAAATGGTGGAAATGCCCATGCAAAGAAAGACAAGGCATCAAAGGTGCAAGAATTCTTGAAATACCTATGCATTTTCAGCTATTTGAAACTATTGTTTACTTAACCCTAGCTTTCCTCCTTCATAGCCTATTGGACCTTTGTTGATCTTATTCCTTATAGGCTATTTTCAAGAGTTGCTATATACCATCATGTGCCTTAAATTTGCATATTTTACAAACCCTAACTTAAATCTATGGAAATTTGAAACAACATGAGCAACTATTTAATAATCTCAAAGACTCCTACAGTTAAATGCGTCAAATACAAAAGAAGGGAGTCCATGCTTGGGTATAAGATAAATTGTAATATTCCTAAAGGAAAAATTAAGTGGATAACAATAACATAAGAGGAGGGTCCATGCCTGGGTATAAGATAAATGTTTCTCTATACATGCGGCAGCATTTATAACTTGAGAAACAGTTTATATAGAAAGGAGTGATGAAACTAAGGCTCCCTTGGATCATGTGTATTGGTAGATCTACCTAAAGGCCCGTGCATACCTACCCAAGTCATAAACAACCAACATAGTGTCAAATTAATGTGACCAAAAGATATCCAAATAGGAATGTGAGAGAGGACTATCTTGAAGATGGGTATTCAAAAGACAATGTGATCGACCGCAAGGGCCTAGATATACCACCTAGGTTAAACACTTCATAGAACTCATTCAAGCATGGCCCAATATAATACATGAATACAACAAGGAGAACACAAGTGCTTGCAATACATTACAAGAGCTTATTTATACGACGCCATTATAAAAATGAGAGTCATCTTGGATATGCCAACAAGCTAGATTTGAATATTGCCTCACAATTTTATAGGGTTACCTTGACGAGTGAAGGTGACACCAACTCTCTAGGAAGGGCAAGATATGAAAAAAAGAAATAGGAGAAAATAAGGGAGGCAGTGACACTGTTGATGCACTATTAAAGACAAACGGTGGAAATTCCCATGCAAAGATAGAAAGGGCATAAAAGGAGGAAGAATTCTCGAAATACCTGTTCATTTTCAACTATTTTCAACTATTGTTTACTTAACCCTAGCTTGCCTCCTTCATAGCCTATTGGACCTCTATTGATCTTATTCATTATAGTCTATTTTCAAGAGCTTCTATATACCATCACGTGCCCTAAAATTTGCATATCTTACAAACCCTAACTTAAATCGATGGAAATATGAAACAACATGAGCAACTATTTAATCATCTCAAAGAGTCCTACACTTAAATGTGCCAAATACATAAGAAGGGAGTCCATGCTTGGGTATAAGATAAACTGTAATATTCTAATGGAAAAATTAAGTGGATAACAGTAACATAAGAGGAGGGTCCATGCCTTGGTATAAGTTAAATGTTTCTCTATACATGCGACAACCTTTATAACATGAGAAACACTTTATATAGAAAGGAGTGATGAAACTAGGGCTCCCCTAGATCATATGTATTGGTAGATCCACCTAAAGACCCATGTATACCTACCCAAGTCATAGACAACCAACATGGTGTCAAATTAATGTCACCAAAAGATAGTCAAATAGGAATGTAAGAGAGGACTATGTTGAAGATTGGTATTCAAAAGACAACGTGATCGACCACAAAGGGTCTAGATATACCACCTAGGTCAAACACTTCATAGAACTCATTCCTCGCTAAGAGGAAGTGCTGATTTCTGGCAACATCGAATGTGGTCTAAGCCTCAAAATTTGAAGGGAGGCTTGGAGACATGTATTCCAAAATACCTAGAAATCGTTTTGGGAAATTCCACCCAGAGTCAGTTTTATCAAAATAATTAATTATTTTTAATGGATGCCTAAGTCTAAACTTAGGAAATGAAAACAATTAAAGGGTATTAACAAAACTAAGGGTGACACTTCTAGAAGAAGATGGAGATCGAGTCAAAATGATTTGATCCATTGATTAGAATCTAATCTAGGCCATTGATTACTCAACTGGAGGATTATAAGAAGGACTTTGATGGGTATTCGGAAAAGACATCGAAGAGAGATCAAGATATTGATTTTCTCAGAGAGGGCAGCCCAAAAGTTTCTAGAGAATCGATCAAGGTGATTTCTTGCAGTGAGGGGCAAGTATAGCAGATCAGAGGAAGCTTTCCAAATCCAGGGAAAGCAAGGCATATACGAGATCAAATTTCCGGTAAGTAGAAGGTGAAAAAAGGGAATGACGCAGAGCCCAACGAGAGTGATGTAGTTCTGCGTAGGGTTGACACAAAAGCTACGCAGAGGCGGCGTACGATCAGTCAGCAAGCCCCTGATCAAAATCGAATCTCCCATAACAGTGTGAGATTTCTCTCACTAACCTTTTTGCCAGTTTCTCTCTGTATCGGATAGCCAGTTGGGCATCCAACGAATTGTATCCAGAAAACTACTACTTAATAATACAAATCCTCAGCTGCTGCAATGGTTTTCCTGCATTGGGTTTTTCTGGGGACATTTTTCCAAAAATAACAGTGTCATGTGTTGTGTATTTCTTTCTTGCTCAGTTTCTTGTTTCCTCATTTAATTTACTTTGTGAAGGCTGCAGTGTATTAGTTTGAATATTTATTGTAGGATGCAGTAAATAATTTGTTCAGTAATTTAACAAATAGAAGATACTTAATCAGTTTTTGCAGTAAAAATTTGGGTCTCCAAATTTTCACAACACCAACTCTCTATGAAGGGAAAGAGACAAACAAGAGTGATTGGAGAAAATAAGGGAGACAGTGACACTGTTGAAGTACCATTGAAGACAAATGGTGGCAATGCCCATGCAAATAAAGTAAGGTCGTCAAAGGTGGAAGAGTTCTTGAAATACCTATGAATGTAGAAGATATTAACGACAAAATGTATCTAACTATGGTGTAAGTGTTGTGAGGACTAGTGAAGCACCAACAAATATGAGAGCTAGAAAAACTAGCACAACAACAAATGCTACAAGATGCAACACTAGCATGGAACAAGAAAGGGGATGAGTTTTGACGATGCTAGTGAGGTATCAATGAAGAAAGAAATCCTTAACACCAATACATAGCTGGGGAAGGAAAGAAAAAATGAGAACGAGTCACTCGAGCTATCCCACTTCATTATTGGGCTGCAACGTAGACTACCCATCAAACCTTCTTGTTGGGAATTACACATATTCTCAATTGTTACTAATTCTTCTCGATGCCATGAATTTCTTAAACGCATAAGAATTATTTCCGCAAAGGTTTCATTTCCATAATTCAATTCAATGTAGCCATGGTATGATAGAAACAAGCCTAACTACCATGGAGAGAGAATATTAGCTAGTATATGAAAATAAATGTCAAGATGCAATACAAGAAAAAAATACTTGCACTTACCTAAGAGTTTTACATGCAATGCTATAGCTATAACATCGTCCTCGCACCTTTACCCAAGCTAACCGGTCCACTGGGGTAAACCGGTAATGATGCATTACTATTATATGATTCAACTCCCCAAGTATAGTTAAGGAAGTGGAATCGACTAAACGAAACCAAACTAACCTTCCTAAGGAGCTACAAAACCTTCAAGAGCCAACCAACCCCTCCATGTGTCCAATCTCTAATAGAACTTGATGTTTTGTTGAACTAGATCACCAGTCGCTCCTATAACAAGCCTTCCCTACGACTGAGACCCTTTAGTTGCTCCCATAGAAATGTATCCATGCAACAGTGGCCTTTGTCAGGCAATTCTATGCCAACGACCCCAAATTCTGAGCCATGTTTTCAGGGCTAGGACTCAGGCCTCTGGCTAGGACTTCATGAAACTTCCAGAAATGATAAATAACATTGAGACAAGGCTACCAACACAAAAAAATTCAACAAGGGCTTGATTAAGGCACTGATCTACCAAAATGTGATCACCAAAAATCACATTCTTTCACCTTCTTCTAGGGCCGACTAAGTTGGGGCACCTAGTGCATCAATTTACCAACAAGCTAGCCCTCCAAAAAGTTAAATCTCCTAAGGTCTCTTGCACTAGTGTTTCCTGCAGCTCTTCTCTAATTTTGAAGCCATTTCGTCAGTGGATTTGGGAGAAAAGCCAAGTCCTAGCTCTGGGATCAAACTTTGCATTAGCATCCTCAAGGATGTTACCTCATAGGATCAAACCAACACCTTCAAGTGAAATTTTTTTCTTTGATCCTCTTCCCACCTTGTCTAGGTTAAGAACATTATTGCTTGTTGTACTCATTCCCCCTATCCTAGACCGGGTCCACTTGGTCTCGTGTGGCCCATTCAACAACCATCCGGGGTACCAATTACAATAAGGATTTTAGGGGTTGGGAATTTCCTTCATAAGTTATATCCCATAAACCTAACCCTTGAATCCTCCTTTCATTTCCCTAGAAGATATTGTACTTTGCTTAGAAAGCAAGCAAGCAAGCCTTATCCTTCTAACTCTTTCGAGAAAGGGATTATTTGGGTCACTCCACATCATTTTGATGACTTATCCTTCATTAGCGACTCCATAATATATCGTATCTCCTCCCATCGGTGAAAGTCCGTAAATAGAAGGGAGCCTTAGCTGAGGTGGCAGTGGGCTAAGTCTCCATTTGTTGCCCTTGGCCTAGCATTTCCCCTTTAGGAATCCCCTTTAGGTCCCCTACTAGTTTGAGCGGTAACAGGGTGCTTGAATTTATTTTAGTTTTTGAAGAAGAAAAAATTCCCAAATTATCTCACTAGTAGCATGGTTGCATAGTTCTCATCGATACCTCTTCAATCCTATATTTTTCTTAGAAAAAATCCTCCTGGGTGAGAAGTTATGGCCGATTGACAATTAGCATTAATCATGGCAAAAATTAAAAGGAAAAGCTATAGGGCCAAACCCAAAATATTATTTTTTTAAACATCGTGCAAGTTTCTTGAAGATCCACCATTGGATAGGCAGATCAATGGCCACAAGCACATGGAGTTGCGCATTAGTTAACATAGTTAGAAACCATGCAAGTCTCATACAATCCATTGTGTCCTCAACAAATTAATTGTCAGATGAAGGAAATGATGCTTGATGTTTAACCAGTCCAAGAAGACCAATAGAATTATGACACATGGCAAGGTTATATTAGTAGACGATGTTAGCATGTCGACAAGGAGCCACCCGAGGTTGCCACTTGTCAGACATAAATGAAAATTTCAGCTATCTAATGAGCGTGACATGTGGCCCCCTCTAGGTATGCCACGTGGTTGTTGTGACATTGTCGATGGCATTAGCATTTTGACACTCAATGATTCTTGGGTCTAGGTCATATGGGCATGGTCTTATGGCTTATGGAAACGTTGGCTCCAGGTTTAAAAAGTCGGTCTTATGGTCGATTGGGACAACCATGTGACCATAACAAGTCATCCGACTACGAGTTGAATGCAATGGAGGAGCAGCGACACATATTCAATCGAACAATGAATGAGTTTTGACATGTTAACTATTTGTGAAAATTTTGGTACGATGATCTGATGGTTTGTTTTGAAATCAATGTAATACATGACATGGTTTGGAGTGGTTTTGATTCTTTTCTATTCGTTGTGGAATTTTGGTGAATTCGTAACAGAGATCTGATCATGTCAACTCATTGGAAGGGTTTGAAGCCATTATAATTTTGTCGCGCATGTTTTGAATATGGAGTGTAATCTCTTTCATGTGGAGGTCTTGTGACAATATTACGATCTGGTTTCATTACAACCCATCAACAAACTTGCAAAGATCTCATATATTGAGCGAAGCACAAAGTTTTGGCAGAGGTAAGTTTCAGCGGGAGTTTAAATTTAGAAAGGGAGTTCATATGGAAATATTATATGGTGGAAGCATATAATAGAGGTCGAATCTTATTATTGATCTAGTTATATTTGGCTATGGTTGTGTTTAGATAGTTCATGGCATGTTGCTAAAAAAATTTTAACATAGTCTGTGTAATATTCCTAATTAGCCATGGCTAATTGGAATATTCGATTTTGCTCAATTTTGCCTTCTATAGTTATTTATAAATAAACAGGTGAGAAAAGGGGACATAACTCACTTTTAGAATAAAAGTCACTTCCTAGTAGCACAACATTGTGACTTAAAGGGGAGCCAAGGGGGCCAAAGGGGGACGCAGAGATGGAGCCCATGCAGACACTTGGAGGGACTACGCAGAAGGGAAGGAACACGTGGCAAGAGAGGAATTATGTTGTAGAAGGTGGGCCTTGGGATTGAGAGAGGCAAAGGCTATAAAGGAGAGAGAAGCCTCCTCATTTTGATCATTCAATTATGTGCATTGGAGCTAGTCACTTCGACTTAGAGCATGCTGGCTGTTTAGCTAGTCTGCAGCACTGTTTAGTGCATCGAGTGTCTTCGTTCGGAGATCTCACCCCTAGCCCCAGGGGACTTCGAGTGCCTACTCGGGAAAGGTATTTCCATCAGCATGTTGGGAGTAGTTTCATCAGCATTTTTGGTATGAGGATTGAGCATCTTGGAGGATTGCGCAACGCTGAGAGGGATGACGCAGTTCTTTCTGGCCGGAGTTCTGGATTGAGGGTTTGCAGTAGGTTTGTGCTGGGAGATTGAGCAGGGGATCAGCCCTTGCATATTGGAGGGTTTTGGTAGAGGTTTCAGGCAGATTTTTGGAGGGTTTCATTCAGTGGCAGCGCAAAGCCTTGAGGGACTGCGCAGATCCCCAAGGGGGTGATTTTCGGGGGTCAGCCATTTCAGAAAAGCTTTCTGGGTTTTTCTGGGTTTCTTGAGTAGAGTCCAATTCCAGAGTTTCAGCCTTTTCTGAGGAGGGGAACAGCCCCAAATCCTCATTTGATTTCTAGCAGCAGTAGCAGCACTACAGATCTCCAGCAGCTTGGACGCAGTTCAGAGAGGAGCCATTTCCTTGCTATTCTGAGTATATTTCTCCACTTGCCTTGAGCAAGTCGAGGTGCCGTCTTTCTGATCACCTCTGTACTCATTCCTTTACTCAGTATAATAAAATGGCTTAGCATTTCTTGCTGCATTTCTTGTGTATCTGTTTATATTTCATATATACATTATTGTTGCTGCTCTACTGTTATTATATCTCTGTGATTTTCTCGACTACTATACCACTTGTGTGCTTTTCTGGTTGGAATTTTGCTGGGGTTTGAGGAATATTCCGGGTTAGGGATATTATAGTGGTATCAGAGCATAGATCTGGCTCAGCCTGTGGAGCTAGCAATCTATGACATCGGGGGAAAAGCCCTACATTTGTTACATGGGTAGGAGATACAAAGACACTGGGCATAGGTTGGAGAACACCTACGGAGGGGGAGATTATGTTCCAGTGGTGGACATAAAACAGGAGGAGCCTGTAGTGGACGCAGAGCAGGAGGATCCGATGGCAAATGAGGACGGGAAGAGATTTGCGGATATGCTCCTCAAATCAGTGCAGGATTTGTCGAGGCAGATTGAGGTGATGGGGCAGAGATTCACGACAGTAGAGCTAGACAACGTGAGAGCCCACGGGTTTTCCAGGTTGGTGAGGGATCGGGTGCATCCCACCATTTGCCAGAGCAGCGGGATACTACGCAGCAGGTGGCCTCACAGGTCCCTACACGCTCTACCATGCCCACTTTCTTAGGAGCAGACACGAGGGCCGTAGCCCAGCAGGAGGTAGAGCCTGGTCATATGGGCGATTATTTTGCAGAGTACCAGGCCTATGGGCAGGAGTTCAGGGAAGCCCTCTCATTCAGAGACTTTGTTCAGCTCCAGCGGGACAATAAACCCCGTGACCATCACCGAGGATACTGGCATTATCATGATGGTGACACCCACCGTGCAGCGAGTAGATTTCACTTGCCTACGTTTGATGGTTCATCAAATAGTTCAGCAAAGTCTTGGGTGGAGAAGCTGGACATTTATTTCTAGCTTAACCAGATGTCGGAGACAGAGGCCATCAAGGTGGCAACATTGCATTTGGATGGTGAGGCTCAGGATTTGTGGTTCCATGGGATGGTTACACTCGAACACTCCAGAGTGACGACATATGCCGAGTTCACCAGGAGATTGATGGAGCGATTTGATCGGAGGGATCCAGAGCAACATTTTGTTGAGCTGACGAGGCTCAAACAGACAGGGAGCCCAGAGACTTACATTGCAGATTTCTTAAGGGTCTCAGTGATGGTGCCAAATATATCCATGGCGCAGAGGATCTATATGTATGTTGAGGGGTTAGCAGAGCCACTTTGGGGTTTAGTCTGATCCACTAGACCAGCCACACTCCAGGATGCTATTAGTAGGACCCGGGACTTACAGGATGTCTTACCCAGGACCCGGACACCTTAACCCCAGAGACGGACTTTCCAGTCTAAGGGGAAGGATGTGAGGATTCCACCTCCAAAGGGGAATCCAGGACGAGTACAGATTGACGATGATGCCAGGTGGGAGCTGAAGAAGAAGCGGTTGTGCTTCACTTGTCAGGAGCCGTGGGCACCAGGACATAGATGTGCTATTGGCAAAGCACATTTTATTGAGGTCTTCTCCGAGAGAAGTGGGGAAAAGGATGATGTGGAGGCAGGAGATAGTCATGTCGTGCAGGGACCTTTGCCACCTCCACTACCAGCAGTAGGTGGTGCATCTTTTGCACCTACCGGAGGGGCCCTTGCAGCATTGCGAGGAGTTCCCAAGTATCTGACGCTACGCGTATGGGGGATAGTACAATGGCCAGTGAGTATCAGTTTTGGTTGACAGTGGGGCAACCCACAACTTCATCGATGCACAGAGGGTTGAGCGGAAAGGTATACAGACATAGAGCTTTGATGGGTTTTCAGTCTTGGTCCCAGGAGATCAGACCATGATGTGTGCTCATTATGTTCCAGAGTTATCAGTGACGATGGGCACCTACACATTGACTGACCACTTTTTCGTGGTCGATATTCCGGACACCAACATGATACTGGGTGTTCAATGGCTCATCACTCTAGGTAAGGTCACGATGGATTGGAAGACCCTAGAGATGGAGTGGGATGATGAGAAGACAGGGAGGCATGAGAAGATAAGGGGACAGCACACATATCCGCCTCAGACTGTTTCAGCTCATCTGATGGAGGCAGTGTTCCGGAAGAGAGATGTAGAGTGGGAAGTGGAGCTGCGTGCATCAGAGGCAGGGACCACAGGGCAGACGGTACATCCAGAGATACAGTCCATCCTTGACCAGTATGCCATAGTGTTTGGGAAGATTCCGCCAGGACAGCCACCAGACTGGGGGTTTGAGCACACCATTGAGCTTGAGCAGGGTATACAGGTAGTGATTACTACCCCCTATAGGCATCCCAAGGCCTATCGGGATGAGATTGAGCGGGCCATTCAGGAGTTGCTGGCTCTTGGGCACATTCGGCTGAGCACGAGTCCTTTTGCTTCTTCCGTGGTGTTGGTGAAGAAGAAGGACGGCACATTGAGGATGTGCATTGACTACAGGGCCCTGAACAAGAAGACCCTGAAGAACAGGTACCCCATACCCAGGATCGATGAGTTGATGGATGAGTTGAGAGGAGCACAGTTCTTCTCAAAGATTGATTTGAGATCTGGGTACCATCAGATTCGCGTGAGGGAACAGGACATTCCCAAGACCACCTTCAGGTGTCACTATGGGCACTTTGAGTTTTTGGTGATGCCCTTCGGGCTAACCAACGCCCCAACTACATTCCAGTCTTGCATGAATCACATCTTCCACAGTCACTTAAGGAAGTTTGTGTTGGTGTTCTTTGATGATATCCTCATTTACAGCAGGACTTGGGAGGAGCATCTCCAACACATTGAGACAGTATTGCGTATCTTGCAGGAGCAGCAGTTCTGTGCCAAGCTCTCCAAGTGTGAGTTTGGGTTGATAGAGATGTTGTACTTGGGACACATCATAGGGGTGGACGGAGTGAGAGTCCACAAGGAGATGATCAGGGCCATCAGAGAATGGTCGGAGCCAAGAAATGTGACGGAACTCTGAGGGTTCATTGGCATTTGTACTTACTACCGGAAGTTCGTCAAGAGTTTCTCACAGCTTACTGCACCCCTAACAGATTTGACGAGGAAGGGGGCATTCAGCTGGTCGAATACAGCGCACGGAGCCTTTGACAGGTTCAAGGAGGTTATGAGCAGCTGCCCAGTGCTTGCATTGCCAGATTTCACGCAGCCATTTGTTTTGGAGTGTGATGCGTCGGGAGAGGGGATCGGCTCAGTATTGATATAGGGAGGTCACCCTATAGCCTATGAGAGCCAGAAGCTCCTTCTGCACGAGAGGTCGTATTCTATATAAGACAAGGAGATGCTGGCCATCATGCATGCATTGGCCAAGTTCCGGCAGTATTTAGTGGGTAACAGGTTCAGGATGAGAACTGATCACAACAACCTCGGGTTCTTTTTGGAGCAGAAGCAGCTACAGGAGAGGCAACAGAAGTGGATCAACAAGATCCAAGCATATGACTTTGACATTGAGTATGTCAAGGGTAAGAACAACGTGGTTGCAGATGCCCTTTCACGTAGACCAGCCACGTTGTCTATTATGATCTTGGACGCAGACTGGAGGGCTCGACCCTTAGTAGAGTACTCCAAGGACAGATTTGCATGTGAGGTTCTGGATGGACAGGTGGTGGATGACAGGTACAGGGTGATCGATGAGATCATCTACTACAGGGACCGAATCTTCTTGACTGAGGGATCTCAGCTGAAGAAGAAGATACTTCAGGCATCACATGATTCACCATTGGCAGGTCATCAGGTGTTTACCAAAACCTACAGGGCCATTAGAGATAGGTTCTCATGGAAGGGCCTCAAGGAGGACGTACTCCAGCATGTCCGGGAGTGCGATGTTTGCCAGAGGAACAAGGGGGAGATGAACCATCCCACGGGTTTATTGCAGCCTCTTCCCATTCCGGAGGGGAAATGGGAGAGTATTTCGATGGACTTCATCACAGAGTTGCCCATGGTGCTACACATTTTTTTGCCATATCAGCACACTATGCAACAGCATAGGTGGCTGAGCCGTTCTTTAGAGAGATCTTTAGGCTACATGGTCTTCCTAAGACCATCGTCAGTGACAGGGACAGTCGTTTCATGGGCAGGTTTTGGCAGGAGCTTTTCAGGTTGGTGGGGACGGAGTTGAGACCGAGTACCAGCTATCACCCACAGACGAACGGGCAGACAGAGATAGTTAACAAGTGGCTGGAGGGCTACTTCCGTAACTATGTCAGTGGGCAGCACCGAGCATGGCTGAAGTGGCTGCATCTGGGGAAGTACTGCTACAACACTACACATCACATGTCCATTGATATGTCACCATTCTATGCCTTATATGGGTATCATCCTTTGTCTTTTGCTGACGTGATGTTTGGTGATAGCAAGGCTCCTAGAGCCAAGATTTGGATCCAAGAGAGTCAGGATATCCTCTGAGCTCTCAAGGATAACATGGCTATAGCGCAGAACCAGCAGAAGCTGTATGCCGACAGGGGTCGGGTGGAGAGACAGTTTGAGGTAGGGGATATGGTCTACCTACGATTACAGCCATACCGTCAGTCATCACTGAAGCAGAAGGGGGCTGAGAAGCTCAAGCCCCATTTTTATGGGCCATACAGGGTGATACGCAAGATTGGACAGGTTGCATATGAGTTGGAACGCCCTCAAGGCAGCAAGATTCATAACGTTTTTCATGTATCATGCCTGAAGAAGGCATTGGGGCAGTAGGTGACAGTGACAGATGAGCTACCACCCATGGATAATGAGGGGAATTTGGTGTTGCAGTCGGAGGCTATTATTGATACCAGGGAGAGGCAGCTGCGGAGCAGGACGGTCCGGGAATTCTTGGTGAGGTGGAAGAATTTGCCAAATGAGGATGCCACTTGGGAGAGTGTGAAAATCTTGCAACATCCATCACTTCAGTTGCTTGAGGACAAGCAACATTTTGCTGGGGGAGATTGTAATATTCCTAATTAGCCATGGCTAATTGGAATATTCGATTTTGCTCAATTTTGTTGTCTATAGTTATTTATAAATAAAAAGGTGAGAAAAGGGGACATAACTCACTTTTACAATAAAAGTCAGTTCCTAGTAGCACAACGTTGTGACTTAAAGGGGAGCCAAGGGGGCCAAAGGGGGACACAGAGATGGAGCCCACACAGACACTTGGAGGGACTGCGCAAAAGGGAAGGAACGCGTGGCAAGAGAGGAATTACGTTGGAGGAGGTGGGCCTTGGGATTGAGAGAGGAAAAGGCTATAAAGGAGAGAGAAGCCTCCTCATTTTGATCATTCGATTATGTGCATTGGAGCTAGTCACTTCGACTTAGAGCACGCTGGCTGTTTAGCTAGTCTGCAGCTCTGTTTAGTGCATTGAGTGTCTCCGTTCGGAGATCTCACCCTTAGCCCTTGGGGACTTCGAGTGCCTACTTGGGCAAGGTATTTCCATCAGCATGTTGGCAGTAGTTTCATCAACATTTCTGGCAGGAGGATTGAGCATCTTGGAGGACTGCACAACACTAAGAGGGATGACGTAGTTCTTTCTGGCAGGAGTTCTGGATTGAGGGTTTGCAGTAGGATTTGTGCTGGGAGATTGAGCAGGGGATCAACCCTTGCATATTGGAGGGTTTTGGTAGAGGTTTTAGGCAGATTTCTGGAGGTTTTCATTCAGTGGAAGTGCAGAGCCTTGAGGGACTGCGCAGATCCCCAAGGGGGTGATTTTCGGGGGTCGGCCATTTCAAAAAAGCTTTCTGGGTTTTTCTAGGTTTCTTGAGTAGAGTCCGATTCCAAAGTTTCAGCCTTTTCTGAGGAGGGGAACAGCCCCAAATCCTCATTTGATTTCTAGCAGCAGTAGCAGCATTGCAGATCTCCAGCAGCTTGGACACAGATCAGAGGGGATCCATTTCCTTGCTATTCTGAGTATATTTCTCCACTTGGCTTGAGCAAGTCAAGGTGCCGTCTTTCTGATCACCTCTGTACTCATTTCTTTACTCAGTATAATAAAATGGCTTAGCATTTCTCACTGCATTTCTTGTGTATCTGTTTATATTACATATATACATTATTGTTGCTACTCTACTGTTATTATATCTCTATGATTTTCTCGGCTACTATACCACTTGTGCGTTTTTCTGGTTGGGATTTTGCTGGGGTTTGAGGAATATTCCGAGTTAGGGATATTACAGTTTGGGTTCTATACATCGAATTAATAACTCAATGCATGCAATCGATTGACACGAGAAATGATTGCACGCTGAAATAATAGGGAATCCTGATTGGCTTAGACCTTGACACATAGACGCACCATAAGTTGACGTAAGCATTTAACACAATATGAATCATGACCCCACTCCAGGCATGTGGATACATGACCTAACAGTGCGCAAGACTTGATACAAATACAAGAATGCCCAAATATATACAAGCATAAGCACCCCATTGGATAATAAATAAAGTACCTTTTGATGAGAAGCCCACCTTTCAACATGTGCTCTTGGAAGATGAATGAGGTAACACATGATTGATGTAGGTGGCAGAGATATGAATGGCACGTCACATTGGCTACTAGTGACTCTCAGGGGATGCCAGCTATCCGTTCAAAGAGATGAATAAGGAAAAGGTTTCTCCTATGGGCCACTCACTTTTGGTGGGTAACAGTGCCAATGAGGACAAAAATCTCTAGCACGCGTATGTTGTTTCTCAAAGAATGAGAGAAGAAGAATGAAAAAGCAAAGGAAAGGAGGCAGAGAAAAAAGAAAGAAAAGTGGAGAAGACACTAGAGTTGTAGTTTGTACTAGCAATGTCAAGAACCAAAACATTAGAGGAGGGATACTCTGGATTGATGATTACGCAATCCTATAGCTGCAGTCTATAGGATGTACCAACCAATGCCAATATTCAAAGGAAGTGACAGGAGAAAGGAGGATGGTAACCAGTCCCATCTAGGAAGAAGTTATCTCAAGTCAGGCCCTACTTGTGACAACAATCTAAAGAGAACCAATCATTAGTGAGGTGACCTAAAATATAGGAGACAAAAATTGAATAGGGAGAGAGAGGTAGAAGGAGAAAAATGGAAAAGATTAATTCTCATCATTGCTATGAATGATTCGTAGCTTATGTAAGGATTTCCAAATCTAATAAAAAATCCCTCATCTCCAATCTTTGATTCAAAGCAATGTTACATGGATTTATTGTATGCAATATGACAGCAAGCTAGTATGAGCAAAGAAAAATGAAATAGGAAGATTTGAAAATGAAATAAATATCCCGGGCTAGAATTTGATGAGTTGTTGGAGTGAGGGGCACCTATGAACCATTTCATCACTTGTTTGATGCAAATTGATCATTCTTGGAGGTTAATCATTTTGGAGAGTTTTTATTCCCACAAGTATGGGTTATTTTGGAATTTTTATTATGCTTTTGAGTTATCTCAAGATCGGCTAACATATTTGTATACTTCTGTAATGTCCCTTCCGAAATTAAATTGTTACAGGTTTATTTATTCTACAATTTTGACAATTTGGGAGGCCATGGGACCCATGTGATTTTTGGGAAGGACTTGGGAAGGGAAAAGGGGCTGAAATGTTTTCTTGGCATAGCATGGGGGCCACCCACATGAGGAAATACAAACCACCTTAGAGGGATGTTCGAATGACTAAGGAGGGAAAGTGAAATTTCTAGTTCGAGGGGACCACATGGGAAAAGAGGCCCACGAATTATAAATAGAGGAGGCTCAACCTCATTTGGCATCTTTTGGACATATTGAACTCACTCTTAGTTGCTCTAGCTGCGTAGCTGGGTCACCCGTTGTTTAGCACGAGTTCTCCAAGCGGATAACTCACCGTCTCTTTGGTGGAACACGAGTGCCACCCTAGTGAGGTTTCTTTCTATCATTCTGGGAGATTGCAGGTGGATATTCAGAGCTCCCAACACAGCCATCATTCAGTCAGTACATACTCCAAAAAGACGCAGTAGTCGAATACGCAGGAGATCATTCAGTGGCCTTCCGAGGAGCAATTGTCAGAGGAGTTTTGGAGAAGGAAGTACATGGGAAGACTAGCCTTTAGGAGGATTTTGGGAGCTGGAGATTTCCTTTTGGGAGCAGTGTGATTGCCAACACTCAGGACCAGCGCAAGAATTCATCATTGGGAACACGTGGGGTATTCGTGGGTCAGTTGTGGAGCGAGTATTTGCCGGGATAGATAAGGGGAAGTTCGAGGAAGATTATATCAGCCATTTTGGTGTGCTTTGGAGGGCTTACTATGGATTTACAAGAAGGTCGTACACTTCAGCAATTGGAGGAGGGCGTGACTCTTGGGAGGACGAATTTCCGAGGTGAAAACCAGGCCAAACACTTTCTGGGTTTTGGTGGGTTTTGGTTGAGGAGCTTGGGCCTAATTTTGAAAAATTTTCCCGAAAAATCTGGGGGGTCAAACAAGGATCCCAACTCAACAAGAAGCTAGATGAGCTAGGGAGAATTCGAGCCAAAATTGCAACGTCAACATTTTGCCAATTCCTTCGTGGGTTGTTCTGTGTATTTGGTGAAGAGGCCTGAGTTAAATTCCCAGAATTTTTTGAGCATCGGAGGTGGGGTTTCTAGTAGCATCTGCACAGTAGACAACACAGTTTCACTAGGGTAACGTAGGGCATCATTGTAGCAGTGATTTGTGCCATCTCGGCTTCACATATTACCACTTGGGCTTGATCACGCTTGTCATTGAGGCAAGCCCGGGTGCACCACTTCCACATTATTGTACTTTTCTCCCAGATTATAATAAAATGGCTCAGCCGTTGGTTATTCTTGGACATTTTATGGGTGTGCACTGAATGTTTCAATATTATGGTGTTGTTTTTATTGTTTGCTTTGCATAGCGCTATTTTTCCTAGTTTGAAACATTACAACTTCAAGCAATTTTTTTTGAGATTTTCTTGTAAAATTATGAAAAAGTGACATATTTACCCTAACAAAATAGAGCGGAGTCACTTTCAATTGTTTGTAATCATTCACTCACTTATTCTTCTATAGAGGAGGGTACATTAGCTCTTATCTTTCTTTTTCGATGTAATATGATCATTTATAGATCGAATTGTCTTGTGAAGGAGATTTTTGCATGGATAGACTTTTGGTATTCACGAAGTGATTCCTATTGGAAATGTGTAAGTTTATTGTCACATTTTCTTCCATTTTGCATGCTATATTTCTGAAATTAGGTCTTCTATGAATGTCATATTAACAAGTGCAATATATTTTCTTGAAATCTTGATCCTTGATGGCATGTAAAATTTTCTTTGCACGAGTACATCAAAGGAACTTGATTCATGCATCCTTTGACATCAAAATATTCCATATAGTGAAGTCACTAGCATTTCTAATTGAAGAAATTCAATCTTTCATCCTCTTCATCCAAGGCCCTTTGTCATTGACCTTTCACTAATCTCCATTGCCTAACTAGATAAAGGCTCTACACTAATAGGTGTTCATGATTATAAATCTGTCTTTCTTCTTTGATTTCATGGTAACTAGGGTTGGTTTGGGTTTGGCTTAAAATATACATTTAATCACAATTTTATGTCCATACATTATTGCCCTATTGGAAGGGATTTCATTTAATAAATAATAAAAGGAAAAATATAGTATCAATTGAATATTTTAACCTTAAAATTAAGGCTGATGTCTTGGTATTTATTGTTGTCATATGCATTCTCAGCCATTTGAACCTATTGTTTACTTATCCCTAGCTTGCCTCACTCATATCCTATTGTTCCTTTGATAGGAATGTAAGAGAGGACTATCTTGAAGATGGGTATTCAAAAGAGTCAAAGACAATGTGATCCACCGCAAAGGGACTAGATATACCACCTAGGTTAAACACTTCACAGAACTCATTCAAGCATGGCCCAATATAATACATGAATACAACAAGGAGAACACTTTTGGCTCAAGTAGTGAATTATGATTAAAATCAAATGTGTTAAAGTATCCTTTAGTTATGCCTAGAGGTAACGGGTTAACATGATCAATACCTACACTTACACGAGTACTTGCGATACATTACAAGAATTTATTTATACCACGCCATTATAAAAATGAGAGTCATCTTGGAGATGCCAACAAGCTAGATTTTAATATTACCTTACAATTTTATAGGGTTACCTTGAGGAGTGAAGGTGATACCAATTCTCTAGGAAGCGAAACAGATGAAAAAAAGAAAGAAGAAAATAAGGGAGGCAGGGACACTGTTGATGCACCATTAAAGACAAACGGTGGAAATGCCCATGCAAAGAAAGAAAGGGCATTAAAGGTGGAAGAATTCTTGAAATACCTGTGCATTTTCAGCTATTTGAAACTATTCTTTACTTAACCCTAGCTTGCCTCCTTCATATCCTATTGGAACTCTGTTGATCTTATTCATTATAGTCTATTTTCAAGAGCTGCTATATAACATCATGTGCCTTAAATTTGCATATCTTACAAACCCTAACTTAAATAGATGGAAATATGAAACACATGAGCAACTATTTAATAATCTCAAAAAGTCCTACACTTAAATGTGCCAAATACATAAGAAGGGAGTCCATGCTTGAGTATAAGATAAATTTTAATATTCTAATGGAAAAATTAAGTGGATAACAGTAACATAAGGGGAGGGTCCATGCCTGGGTATAAGTTAAATGTTTCTCTATACATGCGGTAACCTTTATAACATGAGAAACAATTTATATAGAAAGGAGTGATGAAACTAGGGCTCCCCTAGATCATGTGTATTGGTAGATCCACCTACAGACCCTTGCATACCTACTCAACTCATAAAATACCAACATGGTGTTAAATTAATGTCACCAAAAGATAGTAGAGAGGACTATGTTGAAGACGGGTATTCAAAAGACAACGTGATCGACCACAAAGGGTCTAGATATACCACCTAGGTTAAACACTTCATATAACTCATTCCTCGCTAAGAGGGAGTATTGATTTCTGGTAGCATCGAACGTGCTCTAAGCCTCAAAATTTGAAGGGAGGCTTGGACACATGTATTCCAGAATACCTAGAAATCATTTTGGGAAATTCTGGCTAGAGACGGTTTTATTAAAATAATTGATTATTCCTAATGGATGCCTAAGTCTAAACTTAGGAAATTAAAATAATTAAAGGGTATTAATAAAAATGAGGGCAAAACTTCTAGAAGAATAAGGAGATCAAGTCCAAATGATCTAAGTCATTGATTAGAATCTAATATGGGCCATTGATTACTCAACTAGAGCATTATAAGAAGGAATTCAATGGGTATTTGGAAAACACATCAGAGAGAGATCAAGATACCGATTTTCTCAAAGAGGGCAGCCCAAAAGTTTCTAGAGAATCCATCAAGGTGATTTCTTGCAGTGAGGGGCAGGGATAGTAGACCAGAGGAAGCTTCTCAGATCCAGGGAGTGCAAGGCAGAGATGAGATTCAGTGCAGGAAGTCGAGGTGTGAGACCGGAAGGCCTCAAGATCAATTTTCTAGTACGTAGGAGGTCAACAAACGGATTGGCGCAGAGCCTAGCTAGAGTGATGCAGTTTTACGTAGGGTTGACGAAGAAGCTTCGCAGAGGCAGCGTAGACCAAGTCAACAAACCCCTGATCAGAATCGAATCTCCCATAACAATGTGAGATATCTCTCACTAACCTTTTTGCCAGTTTCTCTCTGTATCAGATAGCCATTTGGGCATCCAATGAATTGTATCGAGAAAACTACTGCTTAATAATAAAAACCCTCAGCTTTTGCAACAGTTTTCCCACATTGGGTTTTTTTGGGGACATTTGTCCAAAAATAACGGTGTCATGTGTTGTGTATTTCTTTCTTGCTCAGTTTCTTGTTTCCACATTTAATTTAACTTAATTGGTGAAGGTTGCAGTGTCTTAGTTTCAATATTTGTTGTAGCATGGAGCAAATAATTTGTTCAGTAATTTAACAAATAGAAGATACTTAATCAACTGTTGTAGTAGAAAATTGGGTCTCCAAATTTTCACAACACCAACTCTCTACGAAGGGAAAGAGACAAACAAAAGTGATTGGAGAAAATAAGGGAGACAATGACACTGTTCAAGCACCATTGAAGACAAATGGTGGCAATGCCCATGCAAAGAAAGTAAGGTCATCAAAGGTGGAAGATTTCTTGAAATACCTATGAATGTAGGAGGAAATAACCACAAAATGTATCTAACTATGCTGCAAGTGTTGTGAGGACTAGTGAAGCACCAACAAATATGAGATCTAGAAAAACTAGCACAACAACAAATGCTAAAAGAGGCAACACTAGCATGGAACATGAAAGGGGATGAGTTTTGACGATGCTAGTGAGATATCAATGAAGAAAGAAATCCTTAACACCATTACATAGCCGGGAAAGGAAAGACATAATGAGAATGAGTCACTCGAGCTATCCCACTTCATTATTGGGCTGCAACGTAGACTACCCATCAAACCTTCTTGCTGGGAATTACACATAGTCTCAATTATTACTAATTCTTCTCAATGCCATGAATTTCTTAAATGCATAAGAATTATTTCCGCAAAGGTTTCATTTCCATAATTCAATTCAATGTAGTGATGGTATGATAGAAACAAGCCTAACTACCATGGAGAGAGAATATTAGCTAGTATATGAAAATAAATGTCAAGATGCAATATAAGAAAACAATACCTGCACTTACCTAAGAGTTTTACATGAATGCTAGAGCTATAACACCCTCCTCCCACCTTTACCCAAGCTAACCGGTCCACTGGGGTAAACATGTGATGAAGAGTTACTATGATATGATTCAACTCCCCAAGTATAGTTAAGGAAGTGGAATCGTCTAAACGAAACCAAACTGACCTTCCTAAGGAGCTACGAAACCTTCAAGAGCCAACCAACCCCTGAGAGAACTTAATGTTTTGTTGAACTAGATCCCTAATCACTCCTATAACAAGCCTTCCCTACGACTAAGACCCTCCAGTCGCTCGCATAGGAAGGTCTCCATGTGAATGTGGCCTTTGTTAGGTAGTTCTATGCCAGCGACCTCGGATTTTGAGCCACCTTTTCAAAGTTAGGACTCAGGCCTCTGCCTAAGACTTCATGAAACTTCTAGAAATGATAAATAACATTGATACAAGGCTACTAACACAAAAAATTGAACAAGGGCTTGATTAAGGCACTGATCTACCAAAAGGTGATCACCAAAAATCACATTCTTTCACCTTCTTCTAGGTCTAGCTAAGTTGGGGCACTTAGGGCATTAATTTACTAACAAGCTAGCCCTCCAAAAAGTTCAATCTCCTAAGGTCTCCTGCGCTGGTGTTCCCTCAAGCTCTCCTCCAATTTTGAAGCCATTCTGTCGGTGGATATGGGAGAAAAGCCAAGCCCTAGCTTTGGGATCAAACTTTGCATTAGCATCCTCAAGGATGGTACCTCATAGGATCAAACCAACACCTTTAAGTGAATTTTTTTTCTTTGATCCTCTCCCCACCTTGTCTAGGTTAAGAAAATCATTGGTTGTTATACTCATTCCCCCTATCCTAGATCGGGTCCACTAGGTCCCGTGTGGCCCAAATCCTTTGAAAGACAATTCTTCAAGAAACATTTGGGATACCAATTACAATAAGGATTTTAGGGATTGGGAATTTCCTTCATAACTTATATCCCATAAACCTAACCCTTGAATCCTCCTTTTCATTTCCCTAGAAGACATTGTACTTTGCTTAGAAAGAAAGAAAGCCTTATCCTTCTAACTCTTCCAGGAAAGGGATTATTTGGGTAACTCCACATCATTTTGATGACTTATCCTTCATCAGGGACTCCATAATATATCAGGTCTCCTCCTGTTGGTGAAAGTCCGTAAATAGAAGGGAGCCTTAGCTGAGGTGACAGTGGGCTAAGTCTCCATTTGTTGCCCTTGGCCTAGAATTTCCCCTTTAGGAATTCCCTTTAGGTCCCCTACTAGTTTGAGCGGTAACAGGGTGCTTGAATTTTATTTAGTTTTTGAAGAAGAAAAAATGTGTAAAATATATCACTAATAGCATGGTTGCGTAGTTCTCATTGATACCTCTTCAATCCTATATTTTTCTTAGAAAAAATCCTCCCAGGTGAGAAGTTATGGCCAGTTGAAAATTAGTATTAAAGGGGGCTAAAATTAAAACGAAAAACTATAGGGCCAAACCCAAAATATTAATCTGTTAAACATCGTGCAAGTTTCTTGAAGATCCACCATTGGATAGGCAGATCAATGGCCACAAGCACATGGAGTTGTGCATTAGTTAACATAGTTAAAAACCATGCAAGTCATAGATCAATCCATTGTGTCCTCAACAAATTAAGGTCAAATGAAGCAAATGATGCTTGATGTTTAACCAGTCCAAGCAGACCAATGCGATTATGACACGTGGCAAGGTTATATTAGTAGACGATGTTAGCATGTCCACGAGGAGCCACCGAGGCTGCCACTTGTCAGACAAAAATGGCAATTTCAGCTATCTAATGAGCATGTTTTGGGTGACATGTGGCCCCCTCTAGGTATGCCACGTGGTCGTTGTGACATTGTCGATGGCATTAGCATTTTGACACTCAATGATTCTTGGGTCTAGGTCATATGGGCATGGTCTTATGGCTTATGGAAACATTGGCTCCGGGTTTAAAAAGTCGGTCTTATGGTCGATTGGGACAACCATGTGACCATAACAAGTCATGCGACTACGAGTTGAATGCAATGGAGGAGTGGCGACACATATTCGATCGAACAATGAACGAGTTTTGATATGTTAACTATTTGTGAAAATTTCGGTACAATGATCTAATGGTTTGGTTTGAAATCAATGTGATACATGACATGGTTTGGAGTGGTTTTGATTCTTTTCTATTCGTTGTGGAATTTTGGCTATGAATTCGTAATGGAGATCTGGTCATGTCAACTTGTTGGAAGGGTTTGAAGCCATTATAATTTTGCCGCACATGTTTTGAATATGGAGTGTAATCTCTTTCATTTGGAGGCCTTCTGACAATATTATGATTTGGTTTCATTACAACCCATCGACAAACTACAGAGATCTCATATATTGAGCAGAGCACAAAGTTTTGGCAGAGCTAAGTTTCGGCAAGAGTTTAAATTTAGAAAGGGAGTTCATATGGAAATATTATATGGTGGAAGCATATAATAGAGGTCGAGTCTCATTATTGATCCAGTAATATTTGGTTATGGTTGTGCTTAGATAGTTCATGGCTTGTTGTTAAAAAAAATTTAACATAGTCTGGGTTCTATACATCGAACTAATCATTCAATGCATGCAATCGATTGACACGAGAAATGATTGCACAATGCAATAATAGGAAATCCTGATTAGCTTAGACCTTGACACATAGACACACCATAAGTTGATGTAAGCATTTAACGCAATATGAATCATGACCCCACTCCAAGCACGTGGATACATGGCCTAACAGTACACAAGACTTGATACAAATAAAAGAATGCCCAAATACACCCGATTGCATAAAAATAAGGTACCTTTTGATGAGAAGCCCACCTTCCAACATGTGCACTTGGAAGATGAGTGAGGTAACACATGACTCATTTAGGTGGCAGAGGTATGAATGGCACGTCACATCAGTTACTAGTGACGCTCAGGGGCTGCCAGCTATCGGTTCGAAGAGGATGAATAAGGAAAAAGTTTCTCCTATGGGCCACTCACTTTTGGTGGGTAACAATACCAATAAGGACAAAAATATCTAGCATGTGTATGTTGTTTCTCAAAGAATGAGAGAAGAAGAATGAAAAAGGAAAGGAAAGGAGGCAGAGAAAAAGAAAGAAGACACTAGAGTTGTACTAGCAATGTCAGAAACCAAAACTTTAGAGGAGGGATACTCTAGATTGATGATTACGCAATCCTATAGCTGCAGTCTATAGGATGTACCAACCAACGCCAATATTCAAAGGAAGTGATAGGAGAAGGGAGGATGGTAACCAGTCCCATCTTGGAAGAAGTTATCTCAAGTCGGGCCCTAGTTGAGACAACAATCTAAAGAGAACCAATCACTAGTGAGGTGACCAAAATTATAGGAGACAAAAATTGAATAGGGAGAGAGAGGTAGAAGGAGAAAAATGGAAAAGATTAATTTTCATCATTGCTATGAATGATTAGCAGGTTATGTAAGGATTTCCAAATCTAATAAAAAACCCCTCATCCCCAATCTTTTGTTCAAAGCAATGTTACGTGGATTTATTGTATGCAATATGCTAGCAAGCGAATATGAGCAAAGAAAAATGAAATAGGAAGATTTGAAAATGAAATAGGAAATGAAATAAATATCCTTGGCCAGAATTTGATGACTTGTTGGAGTGAGGGGCACCTATGAACCATTTCAGCACTTGCTTGATGCAAATTGATCATTCTTGGAGGTTAATCATTTTGGAGAGTTTTTATTCCCACAAGTATGGGTTATTTTGGCATTTTTATTATGCTTTTGAGCTATCTCAAGATCGGCTAACATATTTGTATGCTTCTGTAATGTCGATTCTGAAATTAAATTGTTATAGGTTTATTTATTATACAATTTTAACAATTTGGGAAGCCATGCGACCCATGTGAATTTTGGGAAAGACTTGGGAAGGGAAAAGGGGCTGAAATGTTTTGTTGGCATAGCGTGAGGGCCATCCACATGAGGAAATACTGTTAAGTTATGGTATGTTCTATGCTTGTAACAGTTTACTTCTTTTCCTTATTATATTCCATAGATTAGCAATCACATGTACATAAAGTAAAGTGCAAATAGAACGTTAAACGATCGACAGAAAAAAGGCCAAGACAAGAGACACAAGATGTGGCAGTTAGCCAGGGACAAACCCCACAATGTGTGGGGAAACCCTTTGATCAAATCTTCTTTTATCTTCAATAATTGAGCAGAGAGAAATAGTACAATAAATCTGACTTATATCAGCAGTAGCAAACCCTAGATCAACATCATAATCATTAGCGGCTTCATCATCAAAACTAGGGCAGTCGATATCTCACAAACCGTCCATCGGATCGGCTTGATTCCACCACCAAAAGTTGCAGCCTTCAGAGGAGGTTCAGATGAACCTACAGCGCAGTTCAGATGAGGAGATCTTCTGGTCCACGTAGGCCAAACTTCACTTCTGTAGTTGCAGCTTCAGTTTCAGCAGCATCCTTCAAACTAGGGCAGTCGATATCTCACAAACCGTCCATCGGATCGACTTGATTCCACCACCAAAAGTTGCAGCCTTCAGAGGAGGTTTTGATAAACCTACAGCGGAGTTCAGATGAGGAGATCTTCTGGTCCACGCAAGTCAAAATTCACTTCTACAGTTGCAACTTCAGTTTCAGCAGCTTCCTTCAAACTAGGGCAGTCGATATCTCGCAAACCGTCCGTCGAATCGACTTGATTCCACCACCAAAAGTTGCAGCCTTTAGAGGAGGTTCAGATGAACCTACAACACAGATCATAATAGGAGGTTTGATGGTCCACGTTGGTCAAAGTATGGATCTGCAGTTGCAGCTTCAGTTTCAGCAGCTTCCGGCTTCACATGTGTGAGAGAGAGACCCTTTTCTGCACAGTAGAGAAGAAACTCTTTTCTGCGTAGTAGAGAGAAAGAGATGTGATGAGATGAGTGAGTGCAAATGAGGAAAAGTCCTCCTATATTTATACACAACTGTTGATTTTTGAATAGATGCGACTGTTGGGCTTCTGAGCCTACATGAGTTGTAGGTTGGCTTGATAATAATTCCATAATAAAAATAAATTCATATCTCCATGAATACTTATTGGAATCAGATGATCTTTAGATCAATCCTACACCTCTCGACGAGAGGAATCTAATAAAAATATTATGAGCCATGAATAAGATGACCCACATGAAGTTTGGCCCTAGTTGCCAATTTAACACTCCCTCTCAACTAGGGAGAACTTCATTTGCAATCTGTCTGTCGGTCGCTACTATTCATCCATCAAATGCATTGCCCTGTACAACCTAACCCTTGCCCTGCTCTGCTCTATTCTGCCTGTTCTGCTTTGTCTTGTTCTGCCCTATATTGATTTGTACAGCTCTGCTCTACTTTGTTTTGTTCTGCTCTTCTTTTGTCGTAATTATGAAGAAGAAGAGATGATCGAGGATGTATCATACTGACTCAAAGTCACTCTCAGAGTATGTACCACGAGTCCCAAACTAGTCTCAACCAACCCGAAGTCAGCGTCATAGTGAGTACAACTCCTACCACTGGTCCCAGACCAGTAACATCCTCCACTGACTCAAAGTGAGTCTCAGAGTGCATACCACTGGTCCCAGACCAGTAACAACTGACCCGAAGTCAGTGTCATAGAATGTACCACTCCTATCATTGGTCCCAAACCAGTATCATTGATCCCAGATCAATGGAGGTCATCCTAGAGTAGGGAGTACGGTAGATACAACGATGCGTCCATCAGTACTACTATGGTCCCTAACTTCATTTCCCTGCCCATTGATCAGATGAGAGGTACTTCCCATGAGTCCCAGACTGCATGGGTAGGATGTCTTGAAAAGAGAACTTAATCAATCCTGACCTCATAGGAGAACATATCAATCCTGCTACAATCGCCATGGAGAACACATCAATCCAAGCCGCCATGGAGAACACATCAATCCAAGCCGCCATGGAGAACACATCAATCCAGGCCTCACAAGAGAACACATCAATCCTGCTACAATGTCACCACGGGGTGTACATTATACCACCAGGGGATAGTGAATCATCCTGTGGTCATATACTGCTCCAAGAAGTACCCCTCACCCCCCTGGAGCTCCCAGAGCTCAATGCATCATACAGGACCCTCATTGGAGGGTCTTTGAACAACTCCAAGTTGTTCTTAGAAAGTTAGGTATTTTACTTTCCCAAGGGGCTTTGTTAGAATGTCGGCGACCTGTTCATTTGTACCGATATGTTGGAGCCTTATAGCTCCCCGTTGCACCATATCTCGAATATAGTGGTACCTGATATTGATATGCTTGGAGTGATCATGAAATACGAGATTCTCTGACAAACGAATCCCACTATGGTTGTCACAAAGGATCACGGTGGTATCCAATGTAAATCCAAACAGCTCACTGAAGAGCTTTTGCAACCAGACTGCCTCACAGGAGGCTATGCTAGCAGCAATATACTCTGCTTCGGCGGTGCTCAAGGCCACCGACTTCTACTTCCTTCTCATCCAGGATATCCAAGCAGATCCCAAGGGGAAACAACACCTGGAAGTGCTCTTACGGTCCTCCACATTGCCTGCCCAATCAACATCTGTGTATCCTAATAGTCTCGCATCTCCAACAGTGTATCTTAACCCATAAGTGATTGTGCCATGAAGATATCTCAACAGATTCTTGGCACCAATCCAATGTATGTGGTGGCGTTACACCATATGTTGACTCAACGTGTTGACTACGAAACATATATTTGGACTGGAGTTCACTAAGAACATTAATGCTCCGACGAGTTGCCGATACTTGGTAGCATTTCGTAAAACAGGTCCAACAACATTACCACTTAACTTCTTGAAGTCAAGCTCCATCGGGGTAGTTACAGGCTTGCAGTCCACCATACCAAATCTTTCCAATATCTTCACCACATATTTTCCTTGAGATAGGAAAGTTTCCCCTGGCTTCTGCCACACTTCAAGTCCTAGGAAATAGTGCATCAGTCCTAGGTCCTTCATTTCAAATTCAGAAGCCAAATCCCTCTTACATTTGAGAATGAGAGGGTCTGCACCTGTTAGAAAGAGGTCATCCACATACAACACCAGTATGAGAGGTTTGTCATCTTCAACCTTAAAGTAAAGGTTAGGATCGGCTTCACTCCTAGTGAATCCCAGCTTCATCAAGTAGTTATCGATCCTCTCATACCATGCTCGGGGTGCTTGCTTCAGCCCATAGAGAGCCTTCTTCAACCTACATACATGAGATTTTCAATCATAAATCTCAAATCCTTCGGGTTGCTCCACATAGACCTCTTCTTTGATCAAACCATGCAAGAACGCAGTCTTGACATCCATCTGATGTAGGTTCCATCCTTGTGAAGCCACAAGGGCTATGATCAAGCGGATGGTCGTATATCTGGCAACAGGTGCAAATATCACATCATAGTCTATACCTTCCTTCTGGGAGAAACCACGAGCAACAAAACGAGCCTTATACTATTCCGTACTTCCATCTGCTGCAACTTTATCTTGTAAAGCCATTTTGAAGTAACAATTGTCTTGTCCTGGGGTCTAGGAACTACTTCCCAGACATCATTCTCCATAATAGACTCATATTCTTTGGTCATAGCATCCTTCCATACTTGATGCTTGATGGCATCTAAGAATGATGAAGGCTCATTTTGTATGATCGTGCTCATGATGGTCAGGTATCCTTGATACCTGTTAGGTTTCTTACTTTCACGGAAGGTTCCTCGGGGTGCAACATGTCCTTCAGCATCATCAAGTATCCCCCTAAGCCATGAAGGCCTATTCCTAGAAGAGGAAGGCTCAGGTGGATAAATAGGATCCATGGGTTGCTCCACATCAAGCATTGTTACATCATCTACCCATAGAGACAGCTTCCACAATCTTACGGTTCTTCTTTTCCGCCACACCATTTTGCTCAGGAGTATGTGGTGTAGTAGTCTCCCTCTTAATGCCAGCCTCAGATATGCCTGCGTGAACCGATTGTAATATATCAGAGATCTTGATTTGGCTTGAGGGGAATGGTTCCCTTTTGAGCTTTCCTTCGGTACATCCTGGACATACACCTTCTTTTTCTACTCGGAATTCGGGCATCCCTATACCATTTGTCTTACACCGAGTAGAGCTTTATAATGAAGGGGGGTAAACCTCTGATGCCAAAGTTCGGACTGAAGAGATGTGTCATAAGGCATGACACCTAGCGCACTTCCATCAACCTGATATAATGAATCAACATGAAACCCATGAGTAAAGGCATCTTTAACATTATTTTTCCATATGCGTACCTTGCCATCACTAAAGGTTACCTTGTAGCCTTTGTCTTCCATTGCCGAGATGGACACCAGGTTCTTTTTGAGGTCAGGTGCTTTTAATACATCCTGGAATTTCTAGCCTTCTTGAATGGTTGTCCTCTTCCTTGATTCCCAGCTCTCCTCTTACCTTTGCTATTGAATTTGTCATTCCTTTGATTGCCATCAAAGGGATTTTAATCATCGTCCCGGTGTGAGTCCTTTCTATCAGGGCACTCCCTTGCATAGTGACCTGCTTTATTGCAAATGTAACATTGTCCTTTTCTTCCACCCTTAGGTCCAGCCTTTCCTTTTGATTTAGTCCCGAAATTATTTCTTTTCTTAGCATGAGAAGAAAAGGAAGCAGGAGGACCTTTAGGCATGGGCATTTCTTTCTCTTCTACCCTTGTTTCTTCTTGAATGCATCTAGCCATTAATTCCTCGAAACCAGGAATTAAATTATTGTTCGGAAGAGTAGTCCTGAACACGTACCATTCGGATGGTAATCCTCCAAGAGTCGTGAGTGCCATTTCTTTGTCAGTAATAGTCTCCCTAATAGATAGGGGATCATTCTTGATCTCGGTGATTCTTAAGAAGTATGCTTGCATACTCTCATATTTACCCTTCTTGATTTCCCTCAGCTTATTTCTAAGAAACAAAACTTGATTTGCATCATTAACTTTAAATAAACTCACCAGTCTATCATAAATTCCTTGGAGGTGTCCAGTTTAGAGATGTAGGCCACCAAGTGCTTGTCGATAGAGTCTTGGATGATCTTCTTTGTTTTGAATTCTCCATTTTTCCATTTGTTCCAGGCAGCAGTGGATGCATTTGATGGAGGCTCAACAATATTGCATCTTACATGGTCCAGCACTCATTGATCTTTTAGGGTTAGATCGACAGACATCTTCCATCCGTGATAATCAGCTTTCTCACGGAGCTTGTCTTCGGCAGGAAAGAGTGTTGAGGATCCCATATTTCTTTTAGGATATCCTTGCCAATCTTCTCTTCGGTGATTTCTCTTGCTCTTGCTCGGGCTTTGTCTTCACCTCAGCTCTGATACCATGTTATGGTATGTTCTATGCTTATAAAAATTTACTTCTTTTTCTTATTATATTCCATAGATTAGCAATCACATGTACATAAAGTAAAGTGCAAATAGAACATTAAACGATCGACAGAAAACAAGCCAAGACAAGAGACACAACATGTGGCGGCTAGCCAGGGACAAACCCCACAATGTGTGGGGAAACCCTTTGATCAAATCTTCTTTTATCTTCAATAATTCAGCAGAGAGAAATAGTACAATAAATCTGATTTATATCAGCAGTAGCAAACCCTATATCAGCAACATCAGCATTAGCGGCTTCATCATCAAAACTAGGGCAGTCAATATCTCACAAACCGTCTGTCGGATCGGCTTGATTCCACCACCAAAAATTGCAGCCTTCAGAGGAGGTTCAGATGAACCTACAACATAGTTCAAATGAGGAGATCTTCTGGTCCACGTAGGTCAAACTTCACTTCTGCAGTTGCAGCTTCAATTTCAGCAGCGTCCTTCAAATTAGGGTAGTCGATATCTCGCAAACCATCCATCGGATAGACTTGATTCCACCACCAAAGTTGCAGCCTTCAGAGGAGGTTTAGATGAACCTAGAGCACAGTTAAGATAAGGAGATCTTCTGGTCCACACAGGTCAAACTTCACTTCTGCAGTTTGAGCTTCAGTTTTAACAGCTTCCTTCAAACTAGGGCAGTCGATATCTCGCAAACCGTCCGTCGGATCGACTTGATTCCACCACCAAAAGTTGCAGCCTTTAGAGGAGGTTTAGATGAACCTACAGCGCAGATCAGAAGAGGAGGTTTGATGGTCCATGCTGGTCAAAGTTTGGATCTGCAGTTGTAGCTTCAGTTTCAGCAGCTTCCAGCTTCACATGTGTGAGAGAGAGACCCTTTTCTGCGCAGTAGAGAAGAGACTCTTTTTTGCGCAGAAGAGAGAGAGAGAGATGTGATGAGATGAGTGAGTGTAAATGAGGAAAAGTCCTCCTGTATTTATACACAATTGTTGATGTTTGAATAGATGCGACTGTTGGGCTTCTGAGCCTACATGAGTTGTAGGTCGGCTTGATAATAATTCCATAATCAAAATAAATTCATATCTCCATGAATACTTATCGGAATCAGATGATCTTTAGATCAATCCTACACCTATCGACGAGAGGAATCTAATAAAAATAATATCAGCCATGAATAAGATGACCCACATGAAGTTTGGCCCTAGTTACCAATTTTAACAAATACGCACCACCTTAGAGGGAAGTTCGAATGACTAAGGAGGGAAAGTGAAATTGCTAGTTGGAGGGGGCCCACATGGGAAAAGAGGACCACGAATTATAAACAAAGGAGGCTCGCCTCATTTGGCATCTTTTGGACATATTGAACGCAATCTTAGTTTCCCTAGCTGCTTAGCTGGGTCACCCGCTATTTAGCATGAGTTCCTCAAGCGGATTGTTGATCATCATTCACTCACTTCTTCTTCTCTAGAGGAGGGTACACTAGCTCTTATCTTTCTTTTTCAACGTAATATGATCATTCATAGATCGAATTGTCTTGTGAAGGAGATTTTTACATGGACAGACATTTGGTATTCACGTAGTGATTGCTATTGGAAATGTGTAAGTTTATTGTCACATTTTCTTCCATTTTGCATGCTATATTTCTGAAATTAGGTCTTCTGTGAATGCCATATTAACAAGTGCAATATATTTTCTTGAAATCTTGATCCTTGATGGCATGTAAAATTTGTTTTGCAAGAGTCCATCAAAGGAACTTGATTCATGCATATCTTGACATCAAAATATTCCATATAGTGAAGTCACTAGTCATTTCGAATTGAAGAAATTCAATCTTTCACCCTCTTCATCCAAGGCCCTCTATCATTGACCTTTCACTAATTATCTCCATTGCCTAACTAGATAAAGGCTCTAAACTAATAGGTGTTCATGATTGTAAATCTTCCTTTCTTCTTTAATTTCATGGTAACTAGGATAGTTTTGGGTTTAGCTTAAAATATACATTTAATCACAATTTTATGTCCATACGTTATTGCCCTATTGGAAGGGATTGCATTTAATAAATAATAAAAGGGAAAATATAGCATTAATTGAATATTTTAACCTTAAAATTAGGGCTGATGTCTTGGTATTTATTGTTGTCATATGCATTTTCATCCATTTGAACTATTGTTTACTTAACCCTAGCTTGCCTCAGTCATATCCTATTGTTCCTTTGATGATCTTATTCCTTATAGGCTATTTTCTAGAGCTCTTATATCCCATCGTGTGCCTTAAATCTGCATATCTCACAAACCCTAACTTAAATCAATGGAAATATGAAATTTCATGAACAACTATAGAATATTCTCCAAGTATCCCAGACTAAAATGTGCCAAATACATAAGAGGGAGGTCCATGCCTAGGTATAAGAAAAATGTTTTTCTATACACGCGAAAATCTTTATAACATGAGAAACACGTTATATAGAAAGGAGTGATGAGACTAGGGCTCCCCTAGATCATGTGTATTGGTAGATCCATCTATAGGCCCTTGCATACCTAGCCAAGCCATAAACGACCAACATGGTGTCAAATCAATGTCACCAAAATATAGTCAGATAGGAATGTAAGAGAGGACCGTCTTGAAGATGGGTATTCAAAAGACAATGTGATCGAACACAAAGGGACTAGATATACCACCTAGGTTAAACACTTCACAGAACTCATTCAAGCATGGCCCAATATAATACGTGAATACAATGAGGGAAACACTTTTGGATCAAGTAGTGAATTATGATTAAAATCAAATGTGTTAAAATATCCTCTAGTTACGCCTAGAGGTAAGGGGCTAACATGATCAATACCCACACTTACACAGGCGCTTGTGATACATTACAAGAGCTTATTTATACCACGCCATTATAAAAATGAGAGTCATCTTGGAGATGCCAACAAGCTAGATTTGAATATTGCCTTACAATTTTATAGGGTTACCTTGAGGAGTGAAGGTGACACCAACTCTCTAGGGAGGGCAAGAGACGAACAAAAGAAAGAGGAGAAAATGAGGGAGACAGTGACATTGTTGATGCACCATTAAATACAAACGATGGAAACATGTGATGAAGAGTTACTATGATATGATTCAAGAATACTTAAGGAAGTGAAATCGACTAAACCGTCCACCGGGGTAAACATGTGATGAAGAGTTACTATGTTATGATTCAACTCCCCAAGTATACTTAAGGAAGTGGAATCATCTAAACGAAACCAAACTGACCTTCCTAAGGGCTACAAAACCTTAAAGAGCCAGCCAACCCCTCCAGGTGTCCAACCCCTGAGAGAACTTGATGTTTTGTTGAACTAGATCCCTTGTCGCTCCTATAACAAACCTTCCTTGCGATTGAGACCCTCCAGTCGCTCCCATAGAAATGTCTCCATGTGACTATGGCCTTTGTCAGGCAGTTGTATGCCAACGACCTCGGATTCTAAGCCACTTTTTCAAGGCTAGGACTCAGGCCTCTGCCTAAGACTTCATGAAACTTCCATAAATGATAAATAACATTGAGAAAAGGCTATTAACACAAAAAATTGAACAAGGACTTGATTAAGGCATTGATCTACCAAAAGGTGATCACCAAAAATCACATTCTTTCGCCTTCTTCTAGGTCCAACGAAGTTGGGGCACCTAGGGCATCAATTTACCAACAAGCTAGCCCTCAAAAAAGTTCAATCTCCTAAGGTCTCTTGCGTTGTTGTTTCCTCAAGCTCTCCTCCAATTTTGAAGCCATTCCGTTAGTGGATTTGGGAGAAAAGCCAAGCCCTAGCTCTGGCATCAAACTTTGCATTAGGATCCTCAAGGATGGTACCTCATAGGATCAAACCAACATCTTCAACTGAAAATTGTTTCTTTGATCCTCTCTGCACCTTGTCTAGGTTAAGAACATCATTGGTTGTTGTACTCAGTCCCCCTATCCTAGACCGATTCCACTTGGTCCCGTGTGGCCCAATTCCTTTGAAAAACAATTCTTCAAGAACCATCTAGGAAACCAATTACAATAAGGATTTTAGGGATTGGGAATTTCCTTCATAACTTATATCCCATAAACCTAAACCTTGAATCCTCCTTTCATTTCCTTAGAAGACATTGTACTTTGCTTAGAAAGCAAGCAAGCCTTATCCTTCTAACTCCTCCGAGAAAGGGATTATTTGGGTCACTCCACATCATTTTGATGACTTATCCTTCATCAAGGACTCCATAATATATTGGGTCTCCTCCATCAGTGAAAGTCCGTAAATAGAAGGGAGCCTTAGCTAAGGTGATAGTGGGCTAAGTCTCCATTTGTTTCCCTTGGCCTAGCATTTCCCCTTTAGGAATCCCCTTTAGGTCCCCTACTAGTTTGAGCGGTAACAGGGTGCTTGAATTCATTTTAGTTTTTGAAGAAGAAAAAATGCCCAAAATATCTCACTAATAACATGGTTGTGTAGTTCTCATCGATACCTCTTTAATCCTATATTTTTCTTAGAAAAATTCCTCGTGGGTGAGAAGTTATGGCCAGTTGAAAATTAGTATTAATCGGGGCAAAAATTAAAAGGAAAAACTATAGGGCCAAAACCAAAATATTAATTTTTTAAACATCATGCAAGTTTCTTGAAGATCCACCATTGGATAGGCAGATCAATGGCCACAAGCACATGGAGTTGTGCATTAGTTAACATAGTTAAAAACCATGCAAGTCTCAAATCAATCCACTGTGTCCTCAACAAATTAATGGTTAGATGAAGGAAATGATGCTTGATGTTTAACCAGTCCAAGCATACCAATAGGATTATGACACGTGGCAAGGTTATATTAGTAGACAATGTTAGCATGTCGAAGAGGAGCCACCCTAGGCTGCCACTTGTCAGACAAAAATTGCAATTTCAGCTATCTAATTAGCGTGTTTTGGGTGACATGGGGCCCCTTTAGGTATGCCACATGGCTGTTGTTACATTGTCGATGGCATTAGCATTTTGACACTCAATGATTCTTGGGTCTAGGTCATATGGGCATGGTCTTATGGCTTATGGAAACGTTGGCTCCAGGTTTGAAAAGTCGGTCTTATGGTCGATTGGGACAACCATGTCACCATAACAAGTCATGCGACTACTAGTTGAATGCAATGGAGGCGCGTCGACACATATTCGATCGAACAATGAACAAGTTTTGATATGTTAACTATTTGTGAAAAATTCGGTACAATGATCTGATGGTTTGGTTTGAAATAAATGTGATACATAACATTGTTTGGAGTGGTTTTGATTTTTTTCTATTGGTTTTGGAATTTTGGCTATGAATTCTTAACGAAAATCTGGTCATGTCAACTCGTTGGAAGGGTTTGAAACCATTATAATTTTGCCGCGCATGTTTTGAATATGGAATGTAATCTCTTTCATTTGGAAGTCTTGTGACAGTATTATGATTTGGTTTCATTACAACCCATCAACAAACTAGCAGAGATCTCATATATTGAGCGGAGCACGAAGTTTTGGCAGAGGTAAGTTTCGACAAGAGTTTAAATTTAGAAAGGGAGTTCATATGGAAATATTATATTGTGGAAGCATATAATAGAGGTTGAGTCTCATTATTGATATAGTTATATTTGGTTATGGTTATGTTTAGATAGTTCATGGCTTGTTGCTAAAAATATTTTAACATAGTTTGGGTTCTATACATCGAATTAATCCCTCAATGCATGCAATCAATTGACACAAAAAATGATTGCACTATGCAATAATAGGGAATCCTAATTGGCTTAGACCTTGACACATAGACGCACCATAAGTTGATGTAAGCATTTAACACAATATGAATCATGACCCCACTTCAGGCACGTGGATACATGGCTGAACAGTACACAAGACTTGATACAAATACAAGAATGCCCAAATACAAACAAGCATAAGCACCCGATTGCATAATAAATAAAGTACCTTTTGATGAGAATCCCACCTTCCAACATGTGCTCTTGGAAGATGAGTGAGGTAAAACATATCTGATGTAGGTGGAAGAGGTATGAATGGCGTGTCACATAGGCTACTAGTGGCTCTTAGGGGCTGCCAGCTATCGGTTCGAAGAGATGAATAAGGAAAAAGTTTCTCCTATGGGCCACTCACTTTTGGTGGGTAACAGTACCAATGAGGACAAAAATATCTAGCACGCGTATATTGCTTTTCAAAGAATGAGAGAAGAAGAACGAAAAAGCAAAGGCAAGGAGGCAGAGAAAAAAGAAAGAAAAGTGGAGAAGACACTAGAGTTGTACTAGCAATGTCAGGAACCAAAACTTTAGAGGAGGGATACTCTGGATTGATGATTACGCAATCCTATAGCTGCAGTCTATAAGATGTACCAACCAATGCCAGTATTCAAAGGAAGTGACAAGAGAAAGGAGAATGGTAACCAATCCCATCTAGGAAGAAGTTATCTCAAGTCGGGCCCTACTGGAGACAACAATCTAAAGAGAACCAATCACTAGTGAGGTGACCAAAAATATAGGAGATAAAAATTGAATAGGGAGAGAGAGCCAGAAGGAGAAAAATGGAAAAGATTAATTCTCATCATTGCGATGAATCATTAGCAGGTTATGTAAGGATTTCCAAATCTAATAAAAAATCCCTCATCCCCAATCTTTGATTCAAAGCAATGTTACATGGATTTATTGTATGCAATATGCCAGCAAGCGAGTATGAGCAAAGAAAAATGAAATAGGAAGATTTGAAAATGAAATAGATATCCCTTGCTAGAATTTGATGACTTGTTGGAGTGAGGGGCAACTATGAACCATTTCATCACTTGCTTGATCCAAATTGATCATTCTTGGAGGTTAATTATTTTGGAGAGTTTTTATTCCCACAAGTATGGGTTATTTTGGCATTTTTTTTAATGCTTTTGAGCTATCTCAAGATCAGATAACATATTTGTATACTTCTGTAATGTCCCTTTCGAAATTAAATTGTCACAAGTTTATTTATTCTACAATTTTGACAATTTGGGAGGCCATGGGACCCATGTGATTTTTTGGAAAGACTTAGGAAGGGAAAAGGGGCTGAAATGTTTTGTTGGCATAGCGTGGGGACCACCCACATGAGGAAAAGAGGCCCACGATTTATAAACAGAGGAAGCTCAGCCTCATTTGGCATCTTTTGGACATATTGAACTCAATCTTAGTTGCTCTAGTTGCTTAGCTGGGTCACCCGCTGTTTAGCACGAGTTCTGCAAGCAGATAGCTCACCCTCTCTTCGGTGGAACACGAGTGCCACCAGGGTGAGGTTTCTTTCTATCACTCCGGGACATTGTAGGTGGATATTCAGAACTCCCAACGTAGCCATCATATGTCAGTGCGTACTGCAGAAAGACGCAGTAGTGGAATACGTAGGAGATCATTCAATGGCCTTCCGGGGAGCAATTGCCAGAGGAGCTTTGAAGAAGGAAGTACAGGGGGAGACTAGCCTTTAGAAGGATTTTGGGATCTGGAGATTTCTGTTTGGGAGCAGTGTGACTACCAGCACTCAGGACCAGTGCAGGAATTCATCACTGGGTACACGTGGGGGATTCGTGGGTCAGTTGTGGAGCGTGTATTTGTTGGGAGAGATAAGGGGAAGTTCGTGGAAGATTATCTCAACCATTTTGCTGTGTTTTGGAGGCCAAAAACTTTTCGGGTTTTGGTTGGTTTTGGTGGGTTTTGGTTGAGGAGCTTGGGGCTAGTTTTGCAGAATTTTCCCGGCAGATCTGATGGGTCAAATAGGGATCCCAACTCAACCAGAAGCTAGAGGAGCTAAGGGAAATTCGAGCCAAAATTTCGACATCAACATTCGGCCAATTCCTTCGTGCGTTGTTTTGTGTATTTGGTGGAGAGGCCCAGGTTAATTTCCCAGAATTTTTTGAGCATCGGAGGTGGGGTTTCCAGCAGCATCTGCGCAGCAAACAGCACAGTTTCACAAGGGTAGCGCAGGGCATCGTTGTAGCAGTGATTTGTGCCATCTAGGCTTGACATATTACCACCTAGGCTTGATCACGCTTGCCATTGAGGCAAGCCCAGGTGCACCACTTCCACATTATTGTACTTTTCTCCCAGATTATAATAAAATGGCTCAGCCGTTGGTTATTCCTGGACATTTTATGGGTGTGCACTGAATGTTTCAATATTATGGTGTTGTTTTTATTGTTTGCTTTGCATAGCACTATTTTTCCTAGTTTGAAACATTACAACTTCAAGCAATTTTTTTTGGGATTTTCTTGTAAAAATATGAAAAAGTGACATATTTACCCTCATAAAATAGAGGGGAGTCATTTTCGATTGTTGATCATCATTCACTCACTTCTTCTTCTCTATAGGAGGGTACATTAGCTCTTATCTTTCTTTTTGGACGTAATATGATCATTTATAGATCGAATTGTCTTGTGAAGGAGATTTTTGCATGGACAGACTTTTGGTATTCACGAAGTGATTCCTATTGGAAATGTGTAAGTTTATTGTCACATTGGAAATTAGGTCTTCTATGAATGCCATATTAACAAGTGCAATATATTTTCTTGAAATCTTGATCCTTGATGGCATGTAAAATTTGTTTTGCAAGAGTCCATCAAAGGAACTTGATTCATGCATCCTTTTACATCAAAATATTCCATATAGTGAAGTCACTAGTCATTTCTAATTGAAGAAATTCAATCTTTCACCCTCTTCATCCAAGGCCCTCTGTCATTGACCTTTCACTAATTGTCTCGATTGCCTAACTAGATAAAGGCTCTAAAATATATATTTAATAACAATTTTATGTCCATACGTTATTGACTTATTTCCCTATTGGAAGGGATTGCATTTAATAAATAATAAAAGGAAAAATCTAGCATTAATTGAATATTTTAACCTTACAATTAGGGCTGATGTCTTGGTATTTATTGTTGTCATATGCATTTTCAGCCATTTGAAACTATTGTTTACTTAACCCTAGATTGCCTCGTTCATATCCTATTGTTCCTTTGATGATCTTATTCCTTATAGGCTATTTTCTAGAGCTATTATATCCCATCGTGTGCCTTATATCTGCATATCTCACAAACCCTAACTTAAATCAATGGAAATATGAAATTGCATGAACAACTATAGAATAATCTCCAAGTATCCCAGACTAAAATGTGCCAAATAAATAAGAGGGCTGTCCATGCCTGGGTATAAGAAAAATGTTTTTCTATACATCGGACAAACTTTATAACACGAGAAACACTTTATATAGAAAGGAGTGATGAAACTAGGGCTCCCCTAGATCATGTGTATTGGTAGATCCACCTAAAGGCCCTTGCATACCTACTCAAGTCATAAATGACCAACATGGTGTCAAATCAATGTCACCAAAAGATAGTCAGATAGGAATGTAAGAGAGGACTATCTTGAAGATGGGTATTCAAAAGACAATGTGATCGACCGTAAAGGGACTAGATATACCACCTAGGTTAAACACTTCACAGAACTCATTCAAGCATGGCCCAATATAATACATGAATACAACGAGGGCAACACTTTTGGATCAAGTAGTGAATTATGATTAAAATCAAATGTGTTAAAATATCCTCTAGTTACGCCTAGAGGTAAGGGGTTAACATGATCAATACCTACACTTACACAAGCACTTGCGAAACATTACAAGAGCTTATTTATACCATGCCATTATAAAAGTGAGAGTCATCTTGGACATGCCAACAAGCTAGATTTGAATATTGCCTTACAATTTTATAGAGTTAGCTTGAGGAGTGAAGGTGACACCAACTCTCTAGGAAGGGCAAGAGATGAACAAAATAAAGAGGAGAAAATGAGGGAGGCAGTGACATTGTTGATGCACCATTAAATTCAAATGGTGGAAATGCCCACGCAAAGAAAGATAGGGCATCAAAGGTGGAAGAATTCTTGAAAGACCTGTGCATTTTCAGCTATTTGAAACTATTGTCTACTAAACCCTAGCAAGACTCCTTCATAGCCTATTGGACCTTTGATGATCTTATTCATTATAGGGTATTTTCAAGAGCTGCTATATACCATCATGTGCCTTAAATTTGCATATTTTACAAACCCTAACTTAAATCGATGGAAATATGAAACAACATGAGCAACTATTTAATAATCTCAAAGAGTCCCACAATTAAATGCGTCAAATACATAAGAAGGGAGTCCATGCTTGGGTATAAGATAGATTTTAACATTCGTAATGGAAAATTTAAGTGGATAACAATAACATAAGACGAGGGTCCATGCCTGGGTATAAGATAAATGTTTCTCTATACATTTCGCAACCTTTATAACATGAGAAACACTTTATATAGAAAGGAGTGATGAAACTAGGGCTCCCCTAGATCATGTGTATTGGTAGATCTACCTAAAGGCCCTTGCATACCTACCCAAGTTGTAAACAACCAACATGGTGTCGAATTAATGTGACCAAAAGATAGTCAGATAGGAATGTAAGAGAGGGCCATCTTGAAGATGGGTATTCAAAAGACAATGTGATCGACCACAAAGGGCCTAGATATACCACCTAGGTTAAACACTTCACAGAACTCATTCAAGCATGGCCCAATATAATACATGAATACAATAAGGAGAACACTTTTGGCTCAAGTAGTGAATTATTATAAAAATCAAATATGTTAAAATATCCTTTAGTTGCGCCTAGAGGTAAGGGGTAAACATGATCAATACCTACACTTACACAAGTGCTTGAGATACATTACAAGATCTTATTTATACCACGCCATTATAAAAATGAGAGTCATCTTGGAGATGCCAACAAGCTAGATTTGAATATTGCCTCACAATTTTATAGGGTTACCTTGAGGAGTGAAGGTGACACCAACTCTCTAGGAAGGGCAAGAGATGAAAAAAAGAAAGAGGAGAAAATAAGGGAGGCAGTGACATTGTTGATGCACCATTAAAGACAAACGGTGCAAATGCCCATGAAAAGGAAAAAAAGGCATCAAAGGTGGAAGAATTCTTGAAATACCTGTGCATTTTCAGCTATTTGAAACTATTGTTTACTTAACCCTAGCTTGCCTCCTTCATAACCTATTGGACCTCTGCTAATCTTATTCATTATAGTCTATTTTCAAGAGCTGCTATATAAGATCATGTGCCTTAAATTTGCATATCATAAAAACCCTAACTTAAATCGATGGAAATATGAAAAACATGAGCAACTATTTAATAATCTCAAAAAGTCCTACACTTAAAAGCCAAATACATAACAAGGGAGTCCATGCTTGGGTATAAGATAAATTGTAATATGCTAATGGATAAATTAAGTGGATAACGGTAACATAAGAAGAGGGTCCATGCCTGGGTATAAGTTAAATGTTTCTCTATACATGCGACAACCTTTATAACATGAGAAACACTTTATATAGAAAGAAGTGATGAAACTAGGGCTCCCCTAGATCATGTGTATTGGTAGATCCACCTAAAGAGCCTTGCATACCTACCCAAGTCATAAACGACCAACATGGTGTCAAATTAGTGTCACTAAAAGATAGTCAAATAGGAATGTAAGAGAGGACTATGTTCAAGGCGGGTATTCAACAGACAACATGATCGATCCCAAAGGGGCTATATATGCCACCTACGTCAAACACTTCATAGAAATCATTCCTCGCTAAGAGGGAGTGTTGATTTCTAGTAGCATCAAATGTGCTCTAAGCCTCAAAATTAATTATTCCAGAATACCTAGAAATCATTTTGGGAAATTCCACCCAGAGACATTTTTATTAAAATAATTAATTATTTTTAATGGATGCCTAAGTCTAAACTTAGGAAATTAAAATAATTAAAGGGTATTAATCAAACTGAGGGCGAAGCTTCTAAAAGAAGAAGGATATCGAGTCCAAATGATTTGAGCCATTGATTAGAATCTAATATGGGTCATTGATTACTCAACTGGAGGATTATAAGAAGGACTTTGATGGGTATTTGGAAAACACATCGGAGAGAGATCAAGATATCGATTTTCTCAGAGAGGGCAGCACAAAAGTTTCTAGAGAATCAATCAAGGTGATTTCTTGTAGTGAGGGGCAGGGATAGTAGACCGGAGGAAGCTTTCCAGATCTGGGGAGTGCAAGGCAGAGACGAGATTCAGTGCAAGAAGTCGGGGTGTGAGACCGGAAGGCCTCGAGATCAAATTTCCAGTAAGTAGGAGGTCAGGAGAGGGATTGACGCAAAGCCCAGCTAGAGTGACGCAGTTCTGCATAGGGTTGACGTAGAAGCTACGCAGAGGCAGCATAGGCCCAGTCAGCAAGCCCCTAATCAGAATCGAATCTCCCATAACAGTGTGAGATTTCTCTCACTAACCTTTTTGCCAATTTCTCTCTATATCGGATAGCCAGTTGGGCATCCAACGAATTGTATCCAGAAAAATACTGCTTAATAATACAAACCCTCAGTTGTTGCAACGGTTTACCTGCATTGGGTTTTTCTGGGGACATTTGTCCAAAAATAACGGTGTCATGTGTTGTGTATTTTTTTCTTGCTCAGTTTCTTCTTTCCGCATTTAATTTAATTAGTGAAGGCTGCAGTGTATTAGTTTCAATATTTGTTGTAGGATGCAGTAAATAATATGTTCAGTAATTTAGCAAATAGAAGATATTTAATTAGTTGCTGCAGTAGAAATTTGGGCCTCCAATTTTTCACAACACCAACTCTCTACGAAGGGAAAGAGACAAACAAAAGCAATTGGAGAAAATAAGGGAGACAATGACACTGTTGAAGCACCATTGAAGACAAATGGTGGCAATGCCCATGAAAAGAAAGTAAGGTCATCAAAGGTGGAAGAGTTCTTGAAATACCTATGAATGTAGGAGGCAATAACGACAAAATGTATCTAATTATGCTGCAAGTGTTGTGAGGACTAGTGAAGCACCAACAAAGATGAGATCTAGAAAAACTAGCACAACAACAAATGCTACAAGAGGGAACACTAGCATGGAACAGGAAAGGGGATGAGTTTTGACGATGTTAGTGAGGTATCAATGAAGAAAGAAATCCTTAACACCAGTACATAGCTGGGGAACGAATGACAAACTGAGAATGAGTCACTCAAGCTATCCCACTTCATTATTGGGCTGCAACGTAGACTACCCATCAAACCTTCTTGCTGGGAATTAGACATATTCTAAATTGTTACTAATTCTTCTCAATACCATGAATTTCTTATACGCATAAGAGTTATTTCCGCAAAGGTTCCATTTCCATAATTCAATTCAATGTAGCCATGGTATGATAGAAACAAGCCTAACTACCATGGAGAGAGAATATTAGCTAGTATATGAAAATAAATGTCAAGATGCAATATAAGAAAACAATACCTGCACTTACCTAAGAGTTTTACATGCAATGCTAGAGCTATAACACCCTCCTCCCACCTTTATCCAAGCTAACCGGTCCACCGGGGTAAACATGTGATGAAGAGTTACTATGATATGATTCAACTCCTTGTGTGGCCCAATGTAATATCCCCTTTCAGGGATATTCCCCCAAACCCCAATAAACCCCAACCAAATACGTACAAATGATATAGTAACCGGGAAGCTCAAAGTGATAAAAATAACAGTGGTGCAACATATAATAATATAAACATGAAATATAAGTAGATACTCAAGAAATGCAAAGAGAAATGCTAAGCCATTTTATTATACTGAGCAATGGAATGAGTACAGGAGGTGATCGGAAAGATGGCACCTCGACTTGCACAAGGCAAGTGAAGAAATACACTTAGAATAGTAAAGGAATGGCCTCTCTCTGAACTGCGTCCAAGCTGCTGGAGAACTGCCATGTTACTGCTACTACTGGAAATCAAATGAGGATTTGGGGTTGTTCCCCTCCTTGGAAAATGCTGAAACTCTGGAATCAGACTCTACTCAAGAAACCCAGAAAAATCGAGAAAGCTTTTCTGAAGTAGCCGACCTCCGAAAATCACCCCCTTGGGAATCTACGTTGTCCCTCAAGGCTTTGCGCTGCCACTGAGTGGAATCCTCCAAAACTCTGCCCGAAACTCTGCCAAAATCCTCCAATATGCAAGGGTTGATCCCTTGCTCAATCTCCCAGCTCAAATCCTCCACAAAACCCCCAATCCAGAACTACCTCCAGAAGAACTACGTCCCTCTCTCTCAAGACTGTGCAGTCCTCAAATGCTCAGCTCCCCCTCAACGCCAAAGATCAATCCCACTGCAAAAAGACTGCTGGAAACTACCTTGCCCGAGTAGGCACTCAAAGTCCCCTGGGGCTAAGGGTGAGATCTTCGCACGGAGACACTTAATGCACTAAACAGTGCTGCAGACAGGCTAAACAGCCAGCGTGCTCCAAGTCAAAGTGACTAGCTCAAATGCACATAATCGAATGATAAAATGAGGAGGCTCCTCTCCCCTTTATAGCGTTGGCCTCTCTCAACCCCAAGGCCCACCTCCTCCAACGTAGCCCCTTCTCTTGCCACGTGCTCCTCTCCATCTGCGTAGTCCCTCCAAGTGTCTGCGTGGGCCCCTCCTCTACGTGGTCCTTTGGTCCCCTTGGCTCCCCTTTAAGTTACAACATTGTGCTACTAGGGAGTGACTTTATTCTAAAAGTGAGTTATGTCCCACCCTTTCCTCACCTCTTTATTCATAAATAACTATAGAAGGCAAAATTGAGCAAAATCGAATATTCCAATTAGCCGTGGCTAATTAGGAATATTAAAATCTCCCTCGGAAAAATGTTGCTTGTCCTCAAGCAACTAAAGTGATGGATGTTGCAAAATTTTCTCACTCTCCCAAGTGGCATCCTCATCTGGTAAATTCTTCCACCTCACCAAGAATTCCCATACTGTCCTGTTCCGTAGCTGCCTCTCCCTGGTATCAATAATAGCCTCTGGCTGCAACACCAAATGCCCCTCGTGGTAGCTCATCCGTCACTGTCACATGGTGCCCCAATGCCTTCTTCAGGCATGATACATGAAAGACGTTATGAATCTTGCTGCCTTAGGGCAGCTCCAACTCATACACAACCTGTCCAATCCTGCATATCACCTTATATGGCCCATAAAAGTGGGGCTTGAACTTCTCAGCTCCCTTCTGCTTCAGTGACGACTATCGGTATGGCTGTAATCGTAGGTAGACCAAGTCCCCTACCTCAAACTGTCTCTCCACCTGACCCCTGTCAGCATACATCTTCTGCTGGTTCTGCGCTGTAGCCATATTATTCTTGAGACCTCGGAGAATATCCTGACTCTCTTGGATCCAAATCTTGGCTCTCGGAGCCTTGCTAGCACCAAACATCACGTCAGCAAAAGATAAAGGATGATATCCATACAAAGCATAGAATGGTGACATACCAATGGACATGTGATGTGTAGTGTTGTAGCAGTACTCCCCCAGATGCAGCCACTTCAGTCATGCTCGTTGCTGCCCAGTGACATAGTTACGCAAGTAGCCCTCTAGCCACTTGTTAACTATCTCTGTCTGCCCGTCCGTTTGTGGGTGATAACCGGTACTCGGTGTCAACTCCGTCCCCACCAACCGAAAAAGCTCCTGCCAAAATCCGCCCATGAAACGGTTGTCCCTGTCACTGGTGATGGTCTTGGGAAGACCGTGTAACCTGAAGATCTCTCTGAAGAACAACTCGGCCACCTGTGCTGCTATGTAGTGTGCGGATATGGCGAAAAAGTGTGAGTACTTCGATCAACGACGACAAAGATGCAATCCTTGCCCTATACCATGGGCAACCCTATGATGAAGTCCATTGAAATACACTCCCATTTCCCCTTCGAAATGGGAAGAGGCTGCAATAATCTTGCAGGATGGTTCATCTCCCCCTTGTTCCTCTGGCAAACATCGCACTCCCGGACATGCTGAAGTACGTCCTCCTTAAGGCCCTTCCATGAGAACCTCTCTCTAATGGCCCTGTAGGTTTTGGTAAACCCCTAATGGCCAGCCAATGGTGAATCATGTGATGCCTGAATTATCTTCTTCTTCAGCTGAGACCTCTCAGTCAAGAAGATCCGGTCCCTGTAGTAGATGATCTCATCGACCACCCTGTACCTATCATCCGCCACCTGCCCATCCAGAACCTCACATGCAAATTTGTCCTTGGAGTACTCAACTAAGAGTCGAGCCCTCCAGTCTGTGTCCAAGCTCATAAGAGACAACGTGGCTGGTCTGCGTGAAAGGGCATCTGCTACCACGTTGTTCTTACCCTTGACATACTCAATGTCGAAGTCATGTGCTTGGATCTTACTGATCCACTTGTGCTGCCTCTCCTGTAGCTACTTTTGCTCCAAAAAGAACCTGAGGTTGTTGTGATCAGTCCTCACCCTAAACCTGTTACCCACTAAATACTGCCGGAACTTGGCCAACGCATGCATGATGGCCAGCATCTCCTTGTCGTATATAGAATACAACCTCTCGTGCAGAAGGAGCTTCCGGCTCTCAAAGGCTATAGGGTGACCTCCCTGCATCAATACTACGCCGATCCCCTCTCCCGACACATCACACTCCAAAACAAATGGCTGCGAAAAATACGGCAATGCAAGCACTGGGCAGTTGCTCATAACCTCTTTGAGCCTATCAAAGGCTCGTTGCGCTGTATCCGACCAACTGAATGCCCACTTCCTCGTCAAATCCGTTAAGGGTGCAAAAAGCTATGAGAAACTCTTGACGAACTTCCGGTAGTAGGTGCAAATACCAATGAATCCTCGAAGTTCTGTCACGTTCCTCGGCTCCGGCCAATCTCTGATGGCCCTGATCTTCTCCTCGTGGACCCTCACTCCGTCCACCCCTATGATGTGTCCCAAGTATAACATCTCCGTCAACCCAAACTCACACTTGGAGAGCTTGGCATAGAACTGCTGCTCCTCCAAGATGCGCAATACTGTCTCAATGTGCTGGAGATGCTCCTCCCAAGTCCTGCTGTAAATGAGGATATCATCAAAGAACACCAACACAAACTTCCTTAAGTGACTGCAAAAGATGTGATTCATGCAAGATTGGAATGTAGCTGGGGCATTGGTTAGCCCGAAGGGCATCACCAAAAACTCAAAGTGCCCATAGTGACACCTAAAGGCGGTCTTGGGAATGTCCTGTTCCCTCACGCGAATCTGATGGTACCCAGATCTCAAATCAATCTTTGAGAAGAACCGTGCTCCTCTCAACTCATCCATCAACTCATCGATCCTGGGTATGGGGTACCTGTTCTTCAGTGTCTTCTTGTTTAGGGCCCTGTAGTCAATGCGCATCCTCAATGTGTCGTCCTTCTTCTTCACCAACACCACGGAAGAATGTTAAGTTATGGTATGTTCTATGCTTATAACAGTTTACTTATTTTTCTTATTATATTCCACCGATTAGCAATCACATGTACATAAAGTAAAGTGCAGATAGAACATTAAACGATCGACAGAAAACAAGCCAAGACAAGAGATACAAGATGTGGCGGCTAGCCAGGGACAAACCCCACAATGTGTGGGGAAACCCTTTGATCAAATCTTCTTTTATCTTCAATAATTCAGCAGAGAGAAATAGTACAATAAATCTGATTCATATCAGCAGTAGCAAACCCTAGATCAGTAGCATCAGCATTAGCGGCTTCATTATCAAACTAGGGCAGACCATATCTCACAAACCGACAGTCGGATTGACTTCATTCCACCACCAAAAGTTTCGGCTTCCAGAGGAGGTTCAGATGAACCTACAGCGCAGTTTAGATGAGGAGATCTTCTAGGCCACGCAAGTCAATCTTTACCTCTGCAGTTGCAGCTTCAGTTTCAGCAGTTTCCGGCTTCAAACTAGGGCAGTCGATATCTTGCAAACCGTTCATCGGATTGACTTCATTCCACCACCAAAAGTTGCAGCTTTCAAATGAGGTTCAGATGAACCTACAACGCAGTTCCAAAGAGGAGATATTCTAGGCCACGCAAGTCAATCTTTACTTCTGCAGTTGCAGCTTCAAATTCAACAGCTTCCAGCTTCACATGTGTGAGAGAGAGAGACCCATTTCAGCGCAGTAGAGAAGAGACTCATATCTGCGCAGTAGAGAGAGAGAGATGTGATGAGATGAGTGAGTCTAAATGAGGAAAAGTCCTCTTATATTTATACACAACGTTGGTGGGTGAATAGATGCGACTGTTGGGCTTCTGAGCCTACATGAGTTGTAGGTCGGCTTGATAATAATTCCATAATCAAAATAAATTCATATCTCCATGAATACTTATCGGAATTGGATGATCTTTATATCAATCCTACACCTCTCGACAAGAGGAATCTAATAAAAATATTATTAGCCATGAATAAGATGACCCACATGAAGTTTTGCCCTGGTTGCCAATTTTAACACTCCCTCTCAACCATGGAGAACTTCATCTGCAATCTGTCTATCGGTCATTACTATTCATCCATCAAATGCACTGCCTTGTGCAACCTGACCCTTGCCCTGCTTTGCTCTATTTTGCCTGTTCTGCTTTGTCTTGTTCTGTCCTGCACTGATCTGTACTGTTTTGTTCTGTTCTGCTCTGCTCTTGCATTGTTCTGTTCTACTCTGCTTTTGTCCGAATTATGAAGAAGAAGAAATGATCGAGAATGTATCATACTGACTCAAAGTCAGTCTCAGAGTATGTACCACTGGTCCCAGACTAGTCTCAACCAACCCAAAGTCAGCATCATAGTGAGTACAACTCCAATGGTCCCAGACCAATATCATCCTCCACTGACTCAAAATCAGTCTTAGAGTATGTACCACTGATCCCAGACCAGTCTCAACCGACCCGAAGTCAGCGTCATAGTATGATACAACTCCTACTACTGGTCCCAGACCAGTATCATTGATCCCAGATCAATGGAGGTCATCCTAGCGTAGGGAGTACAGTAGTTACAACGATGCGTCCATCGGTACTACTATGGTCCCTAACTTCATTTCCCTGCTCATTGATCAGATGAGAGGTACTTCCCATGAGTCCTAGACTGCATGGGTAGGATGCCTCGACAAGAGAACTAATCAATCCTGTCCTCACAGGAGAACACATCAATCCTGCTACAATTGCCATGGAGAACACATCAATCCAGGCCTCATAGGAGAACACATCAATCCTGCTAAAATTTCCATGGAGAACACATCAATCCAGGCCTCACAGGAGAACACATCAATCCTGCTACAATCGCCATGGAGAACACATCAATCCAGGCTTCACAGGAGAACTAATCATCCTGCTACACAGGAGAGTGAATCATCCTGTTCCACAAGAGAGCGAATCATCTTGTCCCACAAGAGAGCGAATCATCTTGTTCCAGAGTGCACCACCAGGGGAGGGTGAGTCACCCTGTGGTCGTATGTTGCTCCAGTAATAACCGCAAGCCCTCAGAGCTCCCAGAGCTCAATGTATGCAACATGCAGGACCCTTGTACAAGGGTTTCTTACCGACTCCAAGTCGTTTGGGAAAATCACAGATTAGATCTTTCCTCGGGGCTTTGACAAGGTGTATCAACCTGTACATCATCTTAATGCGATGGAGCCTCCTTGCTCATCAACTTACCATATCCAAGATGATGTCTATCTGCTGGATCAATCGACGAATACGGGATTCCTCAATAATCGAATCCCACCTCAGGTTGTTATAGAGAATCACAGTGGTATCCAATGTAAATCCAAACAGCTCACTGAAGAGCTTTCGCAACCAGACTACCTCACACGAGGTTATGCTAGCAACAATATATCCTGCTTCGGTGGTGCTCAAAGCCACCGACTTCTGCTTCCTGCTCATCCAGGATATCGAAGCAGATCCCAAGGTGAAACAACACCCGGAAGTGCTCTTACAGTCGACCACACTGCCTGCCCAATCATCATCAATATATCCAAGTAGTCTCACATCTCCGGCAGTGTATCTTAATCCATGAGAGATTGTGTCCTGAAGACATCTCAGAAGATTCCTGGCATCAATCTAGTGAGGCTCAACCAAATATGAGCTCACAATGCTAACTGCAAAAAATATGTTCGGACGGAGGTTCACCAAGAACATCAATGCGAATGAGTTTATGAAACTCAGAGGCATTTCCCAAATCTGGTCCGACATCACTACCATATAACTTCTAAAAGTTAAGATCCTCGAGGTAGTCACAGGCTTGCAGTCCATCATACCAAATCTTTCCAATATCTTTACCACATATTTCCCTTGAGATAGGAAAATTTCCCTTGGCTTTTGCCATACTTCAAGTCCTAGGAAGTAGTGCATCAGTCCTAGGTCTTTCATTTCAAATTCAGAGGCCAACTCCCTCTTACATTTGTGAATGAGAGGGTCTGCACCTGTTAGAAAGAGGGCATCCACATACAATACCAGTATGAGAGGCTTGTCATCTTCAACCTTAAAGTAAAGGTTAGGATCGGCTTCACTCCTAGTGAATCCCAGCTTCATCAAGTAGCTATCGATCCTCTCATACCATGCTTGGGGTGCTTGGTTCAACCCATAGAGAGCTTTCTTCAACCTGCATACATGAGATTTTCGATCATAAATCTCAAATCCTTCGGGTTGCTCCACGTAGACCTCTTCTTTGATTGAGCCATGCAAGAACACAGTCTTGACATCCATCTGATGCAGGTTCCATCCTTGTGAAGCGGCAAGGGCTATGATCGAGCGGATGGTCGTATATCTGGCAACAGGTGCAAATATCTCATCATAGTCTATACCTTCCTTTTGGGAGAAACCTCGAGCAACAAAACGAGCCTTATAATTTTCCGTGCTTCCATCTGCTGCATGCTTTATCTTGTAAAGCCATTTTGAAGTAATAATTGTCTTGTCCAGGGTCTGGGAACTACTTCCCAGACATCATTCTCCATAATAGACTCATATTCTACGGTCATAGCATCCTTCCATACTTGATGCTTGATGGCATCTGAGAATGACGAAGGCTCATTTTGTATGATCGTGCTCATGATGGTCAGGTATCCTTGATACCTATTAAGTTTCTTACTTTGACGGAAGGTTCCTCAGGGTGCAGCATGTCCTTTAGCATCATCAAGTATCCCCCTAAGCCATGAAGGCCTCTTCCTAGACGAGGAAGGCTCATGTGGATGAGAATATATCAGATCCATGGGTTCTTCTACATCAGGCATTGATTCATCATCATTTTCTTTCGATTCCCTGGTGTTGGCTTCTTGAGAGCTCCTCAAAGTCGAAAGATTGTTCACCTTGCGGTGAACTTTTCTTTAGGAGTCTTGGAACCCAATTCTTGATGAGGGCATCAATTTTGTACATATACGACGGTGATTGTAGTTTCAGCCCATAGAAACATCAGAAGTCTTTGATCATGTAGCATGGCCCAGACAGCTTCCATCATTGTGCGGTTCTTCCTTCCCACCACACCATTCTGCTCAGGAGTATGTGGTGTAGTAGTCTCCCTCTTAATGCCAACCTCAGGTATGCCTGAGTGAACCAATTGTAATATATCGGAGGTCTTGCTTTGGCTTGAGGGGAATGGTCCCCTTTTGAGCTTTCCTTCAGCACATCCTGGACATACACCTTCATTCTCTATTTAGAATTCAGGCATCCCTATCACCATTTGTCTTACACCGAGTATAGCTTTATAATGAAGGGGGGAAAACCTCTAATGCCAAAGTTTGGACTGAAGAGATGTGTCATAAGACATGACACCTAGCAGACTTCCATCGACCTAATATAATGAATCAACACTAAACCCAAGAGTAAAGGCATCTTTAACATACCTTGCCATCGCTGAAGGTTACCTTGTAGCCTTTGTCTTCCGTTCCCGAGATGGACACTAGGTTCTTTTTGAGGTCAGGTGCATTTAATACATCCTGGAATTTCTGGCCTTCTTGAATGCATGTCCTCTTCCTTGATTCCCAGCTCTCCTCTTACCTTTGCTATTGAATTTGTCATTCCTTTGATTGCCATCAGAGGGATTTTGATCATCGTCCTAGAGTGAGTCCTTTCTATCAGGGCACTCCCTTGCATAGTGACTTGCTTTATCGCAAATGTAACATCGTCATTTTCTTCTAGCCTTAGGTCCAGCCTTTCCTTTTGATTTAGTCCCGGAATTATTTCTTTTCTTTGCATGAAAAGAAAAGGTAGCAGGAGAACCTTTAGGCATGGGCATTTCTTACACTTCTTCCCTTGTTTCTTCTTGAATGCATCTAGCCATTAATTCCTCGAAACCAGGAATTACATTATAGTTCAGAAGAGTAGTCCTGAACACATACCATTCAGATGGTAATCCTTCAAGAGTTGTGAGTGCCATTTCTCTGTCAGTAATAGTTTCCCCAATAGATAGGAGATCGTTCTTGATCTCGATGATTCTTAAGAAGTATGCTTGCATACTTTCATCTTTACCCTTCTTGATTTCCCTCAGCTTATTTCTAAGAAACAAAACTTGATTTGCATCATTAAATTTAAATAAACTCACCAATCTGTCGTAGATTTCCTTGGAGGTGTCTAGATCAGAGATGTAGGCCACCAAGCGCTTGTCGATAGAGTCCCGGATGATCTTCTTTGTTTGACTTCTCCATTTTTCCATTTGTTCCAGGCAGCAGCAGATGCATTTGATGAAGGCTCAACAATATTGCCTCTTACATGGTCCAGCACTCCTTGATCTTCAAGGGTTAGATCGATAGACATCTTTCATCCGTGATAGTCAGCTTTCTCACGGAGCTTGTCTTCGGTAGGAAAGAGTGTTGAGGACCCCATAGTTCTTTTAGGATAGCCTTGCCAATCTTCTCTTCAATGGTTGCTCTTGCTCTTGCTCGGGCTTTGTCTTCACCTTAGCTCTGATACCATGTTAAGTTATGGTATGTTCTATGCTTATAACAGTTTACTTCTTTTTCTTATTATATTCCACCAATTAGCAATCACATGTACATAAAGTAAAGTGCAGATAGAACATTAAACGATCGACAGAAAACAAGCCAAGACAAGAGACACAAGATGTGGCGGCTAGCCAGGGACAAACCCCACAATGTGTGGGGAAACCTTTTGATCAAATCTTCTTTTATCTTCAATAATTCAGCAGAGAGAAATAGTACAATAAATCTGATTCATATCAGCAGTAGAAAACCCTAGATCAGTAGCATCAGCATTAGCGGCTTCATTATCAAACTAGGGCAGACCATATCTCACAAACCGACAGTCGGATTGACTTCATTCCACCACCAAAAGTTTCGGCTTCCAGAGGAGGTTCAAATAAACCTACAGCGCAGTTCAGATGAGAAGATATTCTAGGCCACGCAAGTCAATCTTTACTTCTGCAGTTGCAGCTTCAGTTTCAGCAGTTTCCGGCTTCAAACTAGGGCAGTCGATATCTTGCAAACCGTTCGTCGGATTGACTTCATTCCACCACCAAAAGTTGCGGCTTTCAAAGGAGGTTCTGATGAACCTACAGCGCAGTTCCAAAGAGGAGATCTTCTAGGCCACGCAAGTCAATCTTTACTTCTGCAGTTGCAGCTTCAAATTCAACAGCTTCTGGCTTCACATGTGTGAGAGAGAGAGACCCATTTCAGCACAGTAGAGAAGAGACTCATATCTGCGCAGTAGAGAGAGAGAGATGTGATGAGATGAGTGAGTCCAAATGAGGAAAAGTCCTCTTATATTTATACACAACGTTGGTGGGTGAATAGATGCGACTGTTGGGCTTCTGAGCGTACATGAGTTGTAGGTCGGCTTGATAATAATTCCATAATCAAAATAAATTCATATCTCTATGAATACTTATCGGAATTGGATGATATTTATATCAATCCTACACCTCTCAACGAGAGGAATCTAATAAAAATATTATTAGCCATGAATAAGATGACCCACATGAAGTTTTGCCCTGGTTGCCAATTTTAACAAAGAAGCAAAAAGACTCTTGCTCGACCGAATGTGCCCAAGAGCCAGCAACCCCTGAATGGCCCGCTCAATCTCATCCCGATAGGCCTTGGGATGCCTATAAGGGGTAGTAATCACTACCTGTATGCCCTGCTCAAGCTCGATGGTGTGCTCAAACCCCCAGTCTGGTGGCTTTCCCGGCGGAAGTCCCCAAATACTGTGGCAGACCAGTCAAGGATGGACTGTATCTCTGGGTGCATTGTCTGCCCTGTAGTCCCTACCTCTGATGCACGCAGCTCCACTGCCCACTCTACGTCTCCCTTCCGGAAGATTGCCTCCATCTGATGAGCTGAAACAGTCTGAGGCGGGTATGTGTGTTGTCCCCGTATCTTCTCATGCCTCCCTGTCTTCTCATCATGCCACTCCATATCTAGGGCCTTCCAATCTGTCGTGACCTTCCCAAGAGTGATAAGCCACTGGACAACCAGTACTATGTTGGTGTCTGGAATATTGACCACGAAGAAGTGGTCAGTCAGTGTGTAGGTGCCCATCGTCACTGATAACTCTAGAACATAACGAGCACACACCATGGTCTGATCTCCTGGGACCAAAACTAAAAAACCATCGAAGCTTTCTCTCGGTATACCTCTCCGCTCAACCATCTTTTCATCGATGAAGTTGTGGGTGGCCCTACTGTCAACCAAAACTGATACTCGCTGGCCATGTACTATCCCCCATACGCGCAGCATCAAATACTTGGGAACTCCTCGCAATGTTGCAAGGGCTCCTCCGGTAGGTGCAAAAGCTGCACCACCTGCTGCTGGTGGTGGAGGCGGCAAGGGACTCTGTACGACATGACTATCTCTTGCCTCCACATCATCCTCCTCATCTTCTTCCCTGCTGCTCTTGGAGAAGACCTCAATAAAATGTGCTTTGCCAGCAACACATCTATGTCCTGGTGCCCACGGCTCCTGACAGGTAAAGCACAACCACTTCTTCTTCAACTCCCTCCTGGCATCATCATCAATCTGTGCTCGTCCTGGATTCCCCTTCGGAGGTGGAATCCTCACATCCTTCCCCTTAGGCTGGAAAGCCTGTCTCTATGGGTAAGGCGTCCGGGTCCTGGGTAAGGCATCCTGTAAGTCCCGGGTCCTGCTGATAGCATCCTGGAGTGTGGCTGGTCTAGTGGACCTGACTAAACCCCGAAGTGGCTCTGCTAACCCCTCAACAAACATGTAGATCCTCCGTGCCGTGGATAGATCTGGCACCATCACTGAAATCCTCAGGAAGTCTGCAATGTAGGTCTCTGGGCTCCCTGTCTGTTTGAGCCTCGTCAGCTCAACAAAGTGTTGTTCCGGATCCCTCCGGTCAAACCTCTCCATCAATCTCCTAGTGAACTCGGCATATGTCATCACTGAGGAGTGTCCGAGTGTAACCATCCCATGGAACCACCAATCCTGGGCCTCACCATCCAAATGTAATGTCCCCACCTTGACGACCTCTACATCCGACATCTAGTTAAGCTGGAAATAAATGTCCAGCTTCTCCACCCAAGACCTTGCCGAACTGTTTGATAACGTAGGCAAGTGGAATCTACTAGCTGTGCGGTGGGTGTCTCCATCGTGATAATGTCGGTGTCCTCTATGATGGTCGCAGGGTCTACTATCCCGCTGGAGCTGAACAAAGTCTCTGAATGAGAGAGCATCCTTGAACTCCTGCCCATAGGCCTGGTACTTTGCAAAATAATTGCCCATATGACCGGACTCTGCCTCCTGCTGGGCTCCGGCCCCCGTGTCTGCTCCTAGGAAAGTGGGCATGGTAGAGCATGTAGGGGCATGTGAGGCCATCTGCGGAGTAATATCACGCTGAGTGGCACCCTGCTCTGGAAAATGGTGAGATGTACCCGATCCCTCACCAACCTAGAAAACCCGTGGGTTCTCACTCTGTCTAGCCTCCACTGTCGTGAATCTCTGCCCCATCACCTCAATCTGCCTCAACAAATCCTGCACTAATTTGAGGAGCATGTCTGCAAATATCTTCCCGTCCTCATCTGCCATCAGATCCTGCTGTTCTGCATCCACCACAGGCTCCTCCTGTTCTGCACTCACCATAGGCTCCTCCTGTTCTGTGTCCACCACCCGAACACAGTCTCCCTCTCTGTAGGTGTTCTCCAACCTACGCCCAGTGTCTCTGTATCTCCTACCTCTGTAACAAATGTAGGGCTTTTCCCCCGGTGTCATAGATTGCTAGCTCCATAGGCTGAGCCAGATCTATGCTCTGATACCACTGTAATATCCCGTTTCAGGGATATTCCCCAAAACCCCAGTAAACCCCAACCAAATACGTACAAATGATATAGTAACTGGGAAGCTCAAAGTGATAAAAATAACAGTGGTGCAACATATAATAATGTAAACATGAAATATAAGTAGATACTCAAGAAATGCAGAGAGAAATGCTAAGCCATTTTATTATACTGAGTAATGGAATGAGTACAGGAGGTGATCGGAAAGATGGCACCTCGACTTGCACAAGGCAAGTGAAGAAATACACTCAGAATAGTAAAGGAATGGCCTCTCTCTGAACTACGTCCAAGCTGCTGGAGAATTGTCGTGCTGCTGCTACTACTAGAAATCAAATGAGGATTTGGGGCTGTTCCCCTCCTCGGAAAATGTTGAAACTCTGGAATCAGACTCTACTCAAGAAACCCAGAAAAACCCAGAAAGCTTTTCTGAAATAGCCGAACTCCAAAAATCATCCTCTTGGGAATCTACGCAGCCCCTCAAGGCTCTGCGCTGCCACTGAGTGGAATCCTCTAAAACTCTGCCAAAATCCTCCAATATGCAAGGGCTGATCCCTTGCTCAATCTCCCAGCTCAAATCCTCCACAAAACCCCCAATCTGGAACTACCTCTAGAAGAACTGCGTCCCTCTTTCTCGAGACTGCGCAGTCCTCAAATGCTCAACGCCAAAGATCAATCCCACTGCAAAAAGACTGCTGGAAACTACCTTGCCTGAGTAGGCACTCGAAGTCCCCCGGTGCTAAGGGTGAGATCTCCGAACGGAGACACGCAATGCACTAACAATGCTGAAGACAGGCTAAACAGCCAGCGTGCTCCAAGTTGAAGTGATTCGCTCAAATGCACATAATCGAATGAAAAAATGAGGAGGCTCCTCTCCCCTTTATAGCGTTGGCCTCTCTCAACCCCAAGGCCCACCTCCTCCAACGTAGCCCCTTCTCTTGCCACGTGCTCCTCTCCATCTGCGCAGTCCCTCCAAGTGTCTGCGTGGGCCCCTCCTCTACGTGGTCCTTTGGCCCCCCTTGGCTCCCCTTTAAGTTACAACGTTGTGCTACTAGGGAGTGACTTTATTCTAAAAGTGAGTTATGTCCCCCCTTTCCTCACCTTTTTATTCATAAATAACTATAGAAGGCAAAATTGAGCAAAATCATTATTCCAATTAGCTGTGGCTAATTAGGAATATTACACCCAATTCCTTTGAAAGACAATTCTTAAAGAACCATCCGGGATACCAATTACAATAAGGATTTTAAGGATTAGGAATTTCCTTCATAAGTTATATCCCATAAACCTAACCCTTCAATCCTCATTTCATTTCCCTGGAAGACATCGTACTTCGCTTAGAAAACAAGCAAGCCTTATCCTTCTAACTCTTTCGAGAAAGGGATTATTTGGGTCACTCCACATCATTTTGATGACTTATCCTTCATCAGGGACTCCATAATATATCGGGTCTCCTCCCATCAGTGAAAGTCCGTAAATAGAAGGGAACCTTAGCTGAGGTGACAGTGGGCTAAGTCTCCATTTGTTGCCCTTGGCCTAGCATTTCCCCTTTAGGAATCCCCTTTAGTTCCCCTACTGGTTTGAGCAGTAATAGGGTGATCTAGGAGGATCTCGAGACACTAAGGAGATGGATAAGACTCAAAATTCAAAATGGCAGAAAGGAGAATTTAGTGGCATCAGTGGAGAGGGCTCGTCTTCATGATCGCGGTGGCATGAACGGTTCGTCAATCTGAACTCGTATGCAAAAGATAGAGCTCTTCAAAGATTGGTATGGCAGGGGAAAAATGGGGCCCACCGTCCGCCACATGGTGTCCCAGTCAACACGTGGGACCCACATGGCAGCCTTCAAGTCTTGACACTTGGCATCCCTCCAGTGGCCTCCTAAACCTACACAAGAAAACATGGGATATTTTGGTTATAACTATAATTTTTATATAGTTATCCAAATTAACTATATAAATAACAATATATAACCAAATCTTAAAAAAAAACCAAAATATATATACATACCCAAACAACGCAAACCATATAATATATGGTATACCATGTATTATTAAACAAATATCCCAACCGTTCGATATCATATAACATATATGGTATGTAAAACAAACATTCACGTGACATATAACAAAACTATATATTATAGTTTGTAACCAACGATGATATGGCGGAGTATGGTTATAACATTATAACCAACGTATATAGTGGATATATTATATGGTGCACAATCCAACGCATATAGTGGACCGTTGAAACGGGCATGGCTTGGGTAGGCGACCACGTGGTGGTCCCGCCACCCAAAGCCACCCACCATACTAAATGTCACATTTAAAGCGCCAAACATAAATGATTCGAAGCAGTTCCGTAGACTGTTGGGATGGGGATGGGTGCGGTCCCGTGAAGTACGGGCCCACCCCCCAACAATGAGTTAAAATATATATATATATGGTTATACGGTTTGGGTTATAAAAAAAATCACATATGTGATTTTTATATGTAAACCATAACAACTTTTATGGTAAAGTCTGCCATATTATTATTTAAACATCAGATTTTTGTCAGCATAAGGGGGAGAGCAGAGGTACAGCAGCCCAAGCACGGAAACCAAGACAGAGGCAGTGGAACCCTGAGCATTCAGAAAACACTGGTGGAACCATGCTTGGCTGAATTTTTGTAGGAGGGTGATTTTGGTCCAGTCTCAGAATTGGGCAAGTTTTATATCGATTTTGCACCTCTCGGCGACGAGAATCCAATGGTGGTGTCAGTTTCTACAACAGAGCTCTCCAATTTTCGGGAAATTTTCAGCATGGAGGTATAATGCTCCATTTTTGTAACTGATGAATGTAACTTCTTTTGATGCCATTTTTAATGAATGAAGGCCTCCCCATTGATCGAGCAGGGCCCGGAGATGTAGTCCAGGAGGGACAAACTCTATTATCAAGTTCTTGTCTTCTTGTCTTCTTATGCTCTTCTTCTTCTTTCTCTCACATGTGCACATTTAAAGTTTCTCTTTGGTTAAGCTACAAACTGTATATGTAATTCTTTTAATGCATCTATAAACAAAAGATAACTTGGATCAAGTGGTATCAGAGCAGGTGTTTTTAGATGTGAATTGCATGTTTGTATGCTAATGAGAAACAGGCTCTGAAGAGGCGAAGGGGAGTTACAGCCTTTCGATCCCGAGGCAGGGCGTGCACATCGAAGAAGGAACATGGCAGATGATGAGACTCGATATGATGAGGAGCAAAATTTTCGCAAGACTTTCTATATGATGGCAGATCGTGTTGAGAAGTTGTTCTCAAAGCTCGAAAAACTGGAAAATGCAGAGGGGAAAACTCCAGAAGGACAAGGTTCAGTGCATGGAGATGATGATGGAGGAGATCCACCTCCTTCTCCTTCCACAAGTGGAAGTTCTTCCTCTTCTTCTCACCATCATAATAATCGAAATTCCAAAGATGCATCTAAGAAACCTTTTTTTAAGTTAGATGTTAAATTTGATCTCCCCGTGTACAATGGTGAAAGCAATGCAGAGAAACTTAATAATTGGATTAGGCAGATCGAGATCTACTGCAGGATTCAGCAGATCGTGGAGGATGAAGCAAAGATTCAGTTGGCGTCTTTGCGATTAACCAGCACTGCTCTCGTTTGGTGGGAAAGCAAAGTGCAAAGCAGCAAGAATGTTGGTAATCTTTATTCCTCTTGGCCTAATTTCATTTCTGCATTAAAGGCACAATTTTATCCGTTGGGTTACATGCAAAAAGCTTTAATGAACTGGCAGTATTTAAGGCAAGGCAAAGGTTAGGATGTTCAGAGTTTTACAGAAGAATTTAGGAAGCAAGCACTAAATTTGGGTATTGCACTTGATACACCTGAAATTGTAACTAAATACATTGGATCGTTACATAATTATATTAGGCATTCATTGTTATTGTTTGAACCAACCACCATTGATGCGGCCAGCGTAAAGGCCATTCACATTGAGAACAAGGGCAAATATGACAGAGATGACCAATCAAAGAGAACGGCAACAGTCAAGAGAAGGGGAGCAAAGCCCTCTTGTACACATTGTGGGAAAGAGGGGCATGATGAAGAAAATTGCTGGAAGTTGCACCCTGAACTGAGACCTGAGAGGAATGACAGAAATGGGAAACAAAAGGCCACTGCCACCATACAGCAAAGCCAAGATTCTGAGTCAGAGGAAGATGAGAAAGTCACAGCTACGGGATTTGCACGAGGTAGGCCCGTTGACTTGGGGTCTGACTTCGGTGATGAGACAAAGTTTGCAGCCCTGGGGGTCGCGACAAGAGGGCCCATAGATTTGGGGTCTGATTCTGGCTATGAATCAAGGATTTCAACCAATATAACAAAAAGGACACTTCCCTCAGCAGGACTCCAAGAACTTGAAGAGATCAACCACCGCATCCAAGCAGAGAATGCTGAACTAAGGAGGCTTCTACAGGAGGCGAGGGATGAAAACCAAAGGTTACTACACCAGTTGCAAGCCAAGGATGAGGCCTGGGAACAACTGCAACATAGCTATCGGGAGGTAAAAAGCGATTCTCCAATTTCATATGATTTTCATGATGATGAGTTTGCTATTTTTGAAAAACATACTACAGGGATTGGATCCAAATTAATGAAGAAAATGGGATATCAAGGAAGGGGCCTCGGCATCAAAGGCCAAGGCATCATAAACCCCATCAAAGTCAAGGAGTTGTTGCGTTATGCAGGACTCGGATATATCCGAAAGGAGATGGGGAAAAGCTCCGATATAGCCAGTAATCAGCCAACGACAGATGATGAAATTCCTTCCTCACAATCCAGCGATAGTGAAGGCTCCATGAACACCTTTCGAAGGAACACCAGGGGAAGCGCCCCAAGGCAGCCCCAAAAGTTTGGAGGAGAAAGGATCGTTGTAATCATTACAAAAAAGAGGGACACCAACAAACCACGTGTCCGATGCTCCATGTTCTGGAAACATCGCTAGAGCAGCCGAAAGATGAACATGTTAAACAGATGGATCCGCACCATTCACGATGGTCTGCTTTATTAAGTTGGTTTTCTTAAGGGTAGTAGCTTGTTATGGCCACCATTCTAAATCCTACGTTGCAAATGTAAAAAATGATGGCGTGTTTCCCATCACTTCAAGATGCAACGATGATACTTTGGCCTTTGAGGCATTAATTACTTTTTTATGTAATCCTTGGCCAATGAGTGTGTGCTATGAACTTTTGGCAAGGAGGGGTTGTTGAGTCATGTGTGGTGTGCATGATTGCAAGCATATACCAGTTTCACATGCAGAGGATTGAAAGTGTGGATTGAGATAGCGTGCTAATGCTTTTGGGGTCCAAAAGCTCCTCAATGGGGAGGATTGATCCAGGAGGATCTCGAGACACTAAGGGGATGGATAAGGCTCGAAATTCAAAATGGCAGAAAGGAGAATTTGGTGGCATCAGTTGAGAGGGCTCGTCTTCCTGATCGCGGTGGTGTGAACGGTTCGTCAATCTGAGCTCGTATGCAAAAGATAGAGCTCTTCAAAGATTGGTATGGCAGGGGAAAAATGGGGCCCACAGTGCACCACATGGCATCCCAGTCAGCACGTGGGACCCACATGGCAGCCTTCAAGTCTTGACACTTGGCATCCCTCCAGTGGCCTCCTAAACCTGCACAAGAAAACATGGGATATTTTGGTTATAACTAAAATTTTTATATAGTTATCCAAATTAACTATATAAATAACAATATATAGCCAAATCTAAAAAAATAACCAAAATATATATACATATCCCAAACAATGCAAACCATATAATATATGGTATACCATGTATTATTAAACAAATATCCCAATCGTTCGATATCATATAACATATACGGTATGTAAAATAAACATTCACGTGACATATAACAAAACGATATATTATAGTTTGTAACCAACGATGATATGGCAGAGTATGGTTATAACATTATAACCAACGTATATAGTGGATATATTATATGGTGGATTGGCATGGCTTGGGTTGGCAGCCACGTGGTGGTCCCGCCACCCAAAGCCACCCACCATACTAAATGTCCCATGTTAAAGCGCCAAACATAAATGATTCGAAGCAGATTCCATAGACTGTTGGGATGGGGACGGGTGCGGTCCCGTGAAGTACAGGCCCACCCCCAACAATGAGTTAATATATATATATATATATATATGGTTATACGGTTTGGGTTATATAAAAAATCACATATGTTATTTTTATATGTAAACCATAACAACTTTTATGGTGAAGTCTGCCATATTATTATTTAAACATCAGATTTTTGTCAGCATAAGGGGCAGAGCAGAAGTACAGCAGTCCAGGCATGGAAACCAAGATAGAGGCAGTGGAACCCTGAGCATTCAAAAAAAACTGGTGGAACCATTCTTGGCTGAATTTTTGCTGGAGGGTGATTTTGGTCCAGTGTCAGAATTGGGCAAGCTTTATATCGATTTTGCACTTCTCGGCGACAGGAATCGAACAATGGTGTCAGTTTTTGCAACAGAGCTCTCCAATTTTCGGGCAATTTTCAGCATGGAGGTATAATGCTCCATTTTTGTAACTGATGAATGCAACTTCTTTTGATGCCATTTTTAATGAATGAAGGCCTCCCCATTGATCGAGCAGGGCCCGGAGATGTAGTCCAGGAGGGACGAACTCCGTTATCAAGTTCTTGTCTTCTTGTCTTCTTATGCTCTTCTTCTTCTTTCTCTCATATGTGCACATTTAGAGTTTCTTTGGTTAACCTACAAACTGTATATGTAATTCTTTTAATGCATCTATAAACAAAAGATAACGTGGATCACAGGGTGCTTGAATTTGTTTTAATTTTTGAAGAGGAAAATATGCCCAAAATATCTCACTAATAGCATGGTTGCATAGTTCTCATCGATACCTCTTCAATCATAATTTTTCTTAGAAAAAATCCTCCCTAGTGAGAATTTATGGCCAGTTGAAAATTAGTATTAATCGGGGCAAAAATTAAAACGAAAAACTATAGGGCCACACCCAAAATATTAATTTGTTCAACATCGTGCAAGTTTCTTGAAGATTCACCATTGGATAGGCAGATCAATAGCCACTAGCACATGGAGTTGTGCATTAGTTAACATAGTTAAAAACCATGCAAGTCTCAGATCAATCCACTGTGTCCTCAACAAATTAATGGTCAGATGAAGGAAATGATGCTTGATGTTTAACCAGTCCAAGCAGACCAATAGGATTATGACACGTGGCAAGGTTATATTAGTAGTCGATGTTAGCATGTCGATGAGGAGCCACCGAGGCTGCCACTTGTCAGAAAAAAATGGCAATTTCAGCTATCTAATGAGCGTGTTTTGGGTGACATGTGGCCCCCTCTAGGTATTCCACATGGCTGTTGTGACATTGTCGATGGCATTAGCATTTTAACACTCAATGATTCTTTGGTCTAGGTCATATGGGCATGGTCTTATGGCTTATGGAAACGTTGGCTCCGGGTTTAAAAAGTCGGTCTTATGGTCGATTGGGACAACCATGTGACCATAACAAGTCATGCGACTATGAGCTGAATGCAATGGACGAGCGACGACACATATTCGATCGAACAATGAACGAGTTTTGATATGTTAATTATTTGTGAAAATCTCGGTACAATGATTTGATGGTTTGGTTTGAAATCAATGTAATACATGACATGGTTTGGAGTGGTTTTGATTTTTTTCTATTCATTGTGGAATTTTGGCTATGAATTCTTAACAGAGATCTGGTCATGTCAACTCGTTCGAAGGGTTTGAAGCCATTATAATTTTTTCGCGCATGTTTTTAATATGGAGTGGAATCTCTTCCATGTGGAGGTCTTGTGACAATATTATGATTTGGTTTCATTACAACCCATCAACAAATTAGCAGAGATCTAATATATTGAGTGGAGCACAAAGTTTTGGCAGAGGTAAGTTTCGGCAAGAGTTTAAATTTAGAAAGGGAGTTCATATGGAAATATTATATGGTGGAACCATATAATAGAGATCGAGTCTTATTTTTGATCCAGTTATATTTGGTTATGGTTATGTTTAGATAGTTCATGGCTTGTTGCTAAATTTTTTTTACAATAGTCTCGGTTCTATACATCGAATTAATCACTCAATGCATGCAATCGATTGACATGAGAAATGATTGCACGATGCAATAATAGGGAATCCTGATTGGCTTAGACCTTGACACATAGATGCATCATAAGTTGATGTAAGCATTTAACACAATATGAATCATGACCCCACTCCAGGCACATGGATACATGGCCTAACAGTACACAAGACTTGATACAAATACAATAATGCCCAAATACAAACAAGCATAAGAACCTGATTGCATAATAAATAAAGTACCTTTTGATGAGAAGCCCACCTTCCAACATGTGCTCTTGGAAGATGAGTGAGGTAACACATGACTGATGTAGGTGGCAGAGGTATGAATGGCACGTCACGTTGGCTACTAGTGGCTCTCAGCGACTGCCAGCTATCGGTTCGAAGAGATGAATAAGGAAAACGTTTGTCCTATGGGCCACTCACTTTTGGTGCATAACAATACCAATGAGGACAAATATGTCTACCACACGTATGTTGCTTCTCAAAGAATGAGAGAAGAAGAATGAAAAAGCAAAGGGAAGGAGGCAGAGAAAAAAGAAAGGAAAGTTGAGAAGACACTAGAGTTGTACTACCAATGTCAGGAACCAAAACTTTAGAGGAGGGATACTCTGAATTGATGATTACACAATCCTATAGCTGCAGTTTATAGGATGTACCAACCAATGCCAGTATTCAAAGGAAGTGACAGGAGAAAGGAGCATGGTAACCAGTCCCATCTAGGAAGAATCTATCTCAAGTCGGGCCCTACTTGAGACAACAATCTAAAGAGAACCAATCACTAGTGAGGTGACCAAAAATATAGGACACAAAAATTGAATAAGGAGGGAGAGGAAGAAGGAGAAAAATGGAAAATATTAATTCTCATCATTGCTATGAATGATTAGCAGGTTATGTAAGGATTTACAAATCTAATAAAAAATCCCTCATCCCCAATCTTTGATTCAAAGCAATGTTACATGGATTTATTGTATGCAATATGCCAACAAGCGAGTATGAGCAAAGAAAAATGAAATAGGAAATGAAATAAATATCCTTGGCTAGAATTTGATGATTTGTTGGAGTGAAGGGCACCTATGAACCATTTCATCACTTGCTTGATGCAAATTGATCATTCTTGGAGGTTAATCATTTTGGAGAGTTTTTATTCCCACAAGTATGGGTTATTTTGGCATTTTTACTATCCTTTTGAGCTATATTAAGATTGGCTAACATATTTGTATACTTTTGTAATGTCCCTTCTGAAATTAAATGGTTACAGGTTTATTTACTCTACAATTTTGACAATTTGGGAGGCCATGGGACCCATGTGATTTTTGGGAAAGACTTGGGAAGGGAAAAGGGGCTGAAATGTTTTGTTGGCATAGCATGGGGGCCACCCACATGAGGAAATACGCACCACCTTAGAGGGAAGTTCGAATGACTAAGGAGGGAAAGTGAAATTGCTAGTTGTAGGGGGCTCACATGGGAAAAGAGGCCCATGAATTATAAATAGAGGAGGCTCCGCCTCATTTGGCATCTTTTGGACATATTGAACTCACTCTTAGTTGCTCTAGCTGCGTAACTGGGCCACTCGCTCTTTAGCACGAGTTCTCCAAGCGGATAACTCACCCTCTCTTTGGTGGACCACGAGTGCCACCCAAGTGAGGTTTCTTTCTATCATTTTGGAAGATTGCAGGTGGATATTTAGAGCTCCCAATGCAGCCATCATTTAGTCAGTGTGTACTCCAGAAAGACGCAGTAGTGGAATACGCAGGAGATCATTCAGTGGCCTTCGGGGAGCAATTGCCGGAGGAGTTTTGGAGAAGGAAGTACAGGGGAAGACTAGCCTTTAGGAGGATTTTGGGAGCTGGATATTTCTGTTTGGGAGTAGTGTGATTGCCATCACTCAGGACCAGCGTAGGAATTCATCACTGGGCACACGTGCGAGATTCATGGGTCAGTTGTGGAGCGAGTATTTACAGGGAGAGATAAGGGGATGTTTGGGGAAGATTATCTCAGCCATTTTGGCGTGTTTTGGAGGGCTTAGTATGGATTTACAGGCAGGTCATACACTTCAGCAATTGGAGGACGGCGCAACTCTTGGGACAAGGAATTTCTGAGGTCAAAACCAAGCCAAACACTTTCTGGGTTTTGGTGGGTTTTGGTTGAGGAGCTTGGGGCTAATTTTGCAGAATTTTCCCGGCAGATCTGGGCGGTCAAACAGGGATCCCAACTCAGCCAGAAGCTAGAGGAGCTAGGGAGAATTCGAGCCAAAATTTCTATGTCAACATTTCGCTAATTCCTTTGTGGGTTGTTCTGTGTATTTGGTGGAGAGGCCCGAGTTAATTTCCCGGAATTTTCTGAGCATCGGAGGTGGGGTTTCTAGCATCATCTACGTAGCAGACAACACAGTTTCACTAGGGCAGTGCAGGGAATCATTGTAGCAATGATTTGTGCCATCTGGTCTTGACATATTACCACCTAGGCTTGATCACGCTTGCCATTGAGGCAAGCCCAGGGGCACCACTTCCACATTATTGTACTTTTCTCCCAGATTATAATAAAATGGCTCAGTCGTTGGTTATTCCTGGACATTTTATGGGTGTGCACTGAATGTTTCAATATTATGGTGTTGTTTTTATTGTTTGCTTTGCATAGCACTATTTTTCCTAGTTTGAAACATTACAACTTCAAGCAATTTTTTTGGGATTTTCTTTGTAAAAATATGAAAAAGTGACATATTTACCCTCACAAAATAGAGGGGAGTCACTTTCGATTGTTGATCATCATTCAATGACTTCTTCTTCTCTAGAGGAGGGTAGATTAGCTCTTATCTTTCTTTTTTGACGTATTATGATCATTTATGGATCGAATTGTCTTATGAAGGAGATTTTTGCATGGACGGACTTTTGGTATTAACGAAGTGATTCCTATTGGAAATGTGTAAGTTTATTGTCACGTTTTCTTCCATGTTGCATGCTATATTTCTGAAATTAGGTCTTCTATGAATGCCATGTTAACAAGTGCAATATATTTTCTTGAAATCTTGATCCTTGATGGCATGTAAAATTTGTTTTGCAAAAGTCCATCAAAGGAACTTGATTCATGCATCGTTTGACATCAAAATATTCCATATAGTGAAGTCACTAGTCATTTCTAATTGAAGAAATTCAATCTTTCACCCTCTTCATCCAAGGTCCTCTGTCATTGACCTTTCACTAATTGTCTCCATTGCCTAACTAGATAAAGGCTCTAAACTAATAGGTGTTCATGATAATAAATCTTTTGTTCTTCTATAATTTCATGGTAACTAGGGTTGGTTTGGGTTTAGCTTAAAATATACATTTAACCACAATTTTATGTCCATATGTTGTTTCCCTATTGGAAGGGATTGCATTTAATAAATAATAAAAGGGAAAATCTAGCATTAATTGAATATTTTAACCTTAAAATTAGGGCTGATGTCTTGGTATTTATTGTTGTCATATGCATTTTCATCCATTTGAACTATTGTTTACTTAACCCTAGCTTGCCTCGTTCATATCCTATTGTTCCTTTGATGATCTTATTCCTTATAGGCTATTTTCTAGAGCTCTTATATCCCATCGTGTGCCTTAAATCTGCATATCTCACAAACCCTAACTTAAATCAATGGAAACATGAAATTGCATAAATAACCATAGAATATTCTCCAAGTATCCCAGACTAAAATGTGCCAAATAAATAAGAGGGAGGTCCATGCCTGGGTATAAGAAAAATGTTTTTCTATACATGCGACAATCTTTATAACATGAGAAACACTTTATATAGAAAGGAGTGATGAGACTAGGGCTCCCCTAGATCATGTGTATTGGTAGATCCATCTACAGGCCCTTGCATACCTAGCCAAGCCATAAACGACCAACATGGTGTCAAATCAATGTCACCAAAAGATAGTCAGATAGGAATGTAAGAGAGGACTATCTTGAAGATGGGTTTTCAAAAGACAATGTGATCGACCGCAAAGGGACTAGATATACCACCTAGGTTAAACACTTCACAGAACTCATTCAAGCATGGCCCAATATAATACATGAATACAACGAGGGAAACACTTCTGGATCAAGTAGTGAATTATGATTAAAATCAAATGTGTTAAAATATCCTCTAGTTACGCCTAGAGGTAAGGGGTTAACATGATCAATACCTACACTTACACAAGCGCTTGTGATACATTACAAGAGCTTATTTATACCACGCCATTATAAAAATGAGAGTCATCTTGGAGAGGCCAACAAGCTAGATTTGAATATTGCCTTACAATTTTATAGGGTTACCTTTAGGAGTGAAGGTGACACCAACTCTCTAGGAAGGGCAAGAGATGAACAAAAGAAAGAGGAGAAAATGAGGGAGGCAGTGACATTGTTGATGCACCATTAAATACAAACGGTGGAAATGCCCATGCAAAGAAAGATAGGGCATCAAAGGTGGAAGAATTCTTGAAATACCTGTGCATTTTCAGCTATTTGAAACTATTGTTTACTTAACCCTAGCTTGCCTCCTTCATAGCCTATTGGACCTTTGCTGATCTTATTCATTATAGGCTATTTTCAAGAGCTGCTATATACCATCATGTGCCTTAAATTTGCATATTTTACAAACCCTAACTTAAATCGATGGAAATATGAAACAACATGAGCAACTATTTAATAATCTCAAAGATTCCTACAGTTAAATGCATCAAATACATAAGAAGGGAGTCCATGCTTGGGTATAAGATAAATTGTAATATTCTTAATGGAAAAATTAAGTGGATAACAATAACATTAGAGGAAGGTCCATGTCTGGGTATAAGATAAATGTTTCTTTATACATGCGGCAAACTTTATAACATGAGAAACAATTTATATAGAAAGGAGTGATGAAACTAGGGCTCCCCTAGATCATGTGTATTGGTAGATCTACCTAAAGGCCCTTGCATACCTACCCAAGTCATAAACAACCAACATGGTGTCAAATTAATGTGACCAAAAGATAGTCAGATAGGAATGTAAGAGAGGACTATCTTGAAGATGGGTATTCAAAAGACAATGTGATCGACCTCAAAGGGCCTAGATATACCATCTAGGTTAAACACTTCACAGAACTCATTCAAGCATGGCCCAATATAGTACATGAATACAACAAGGAGAACACTTTTGGCTCAAGTAGTGAATTATGATTAAAATCAAATGTGTTAAAAAAACCTTTAGTTACGGCTAGAGGTAAGGGGTTAACATGATCAATACCTACACTTATTTATACCACGTCATTACAAAAATAAGAGTCATCTTGTAGATGCCAACAAGCTAGATTTGAATATTGCCTCAAAATTTTATAGGATTACCTTGAGGAGTGAAGGTGACACCAACTCTCTAGGAAGGGCAAGAGATGAAACAGAGTAAGAGGATAAAATAAGAGAGGCAGTGACACTGTTGATGCACCATTAAAGACAAACGGTGGAAATGCCCATGCAAAGAAAGAAAGGGCATCAAAGGTGGAAGAATTCTTGAAATACCTGTGCATTTTTGTTAAATTTAGGTATGTTCTATGTTAGAGCAATTTATTTCAATTTTCACAGTTAGCTCAATATCTTTTCCAGATTAGCAATCACATCAGCATTAAAGTAAATTGCAGATAGAACATAAATATAAATCGCAGAAGACAAGCCAAGACAAGAGGACACAAGATGTGGCGCTAGCTAGGGACAAACCCCAATGTGGGGAAACCCTTCGTCAATTCTTCTTATATGATCTTCAATAGTTTAGCAGAGAGAGAGAGATAGAGATAGTACATTTACAACAGAAGTCAACACTTTGACTTATCTAGATAAGAGCATAGATCATCTCCTAAGATGATGATACATGAGATCAGTTGAAGACATGCTGCTTCAACTGATTCTCCAAGGTGACTCCTTCACCTATCATAGTGTTGCATCTCGTCATCATGTTGCACCTCACCTTGCTGCACCATGCTGCACCCATCATCACAATGCTGGACCTCATGTTGCTGCTGTCTATGATTCTTCATGCTTGCAGCTGTCCCATGTTGCAAGTGTCCCATGTGTCACCAAGCTTGCAGTTGTCCTAGTGTCATTGCAGCTGTCCCATGTATAAGCTTGTTGTATTTAACTGTTGCATGAAGACATGTAGCATCCAACCATGTAGCTGCATCATACATAGAGTTGTACTATGAATCATACCATGTTGCACCCTTTTTACATTATGCTGCATTGCTACCCATCACTGTATGTTGATAGCACTATGTTGTACTATGTATACAACTGTCATATACTATGTTGTCTATGTCACAGCATTCATCACATTAGGCTGCACTCCTTTGGGGTATTCATCACTCCATGTTGACCCAACATGTGGCTCCCATAGGCTGTTTCAAGTCTGATCCAAATCTAGCCAATATCCTTGACCCAATGCACCTCTAACACTACTTCAAATCTGCTTGACACTTTGTTGTTCCTGACTGTTCTGTTTAGGGCACTTGGGCATACTGCTGCAGCCCTAAGTTCTTCTCAATAGTGCTCGAACAACCCTTCAAAAATTGCAGACTAGGCAAGGAGAGATGCTCCTCCTCTACACTGAAGGTAAGGGCTTAAGAGAGCCCTCAAATCTGCCCAAGCTAGGTTTGCTGTAGTGGTATGGCATGTGGCCTACCACACAACACTACTGTTGCCCACGACACCCTCCAACAATGATACAGACCATCTATTAGCCTTTAAACAAGCTAGCGTTTAGCGCCCAAGGCCTCGGCCTAGCACAACAAGCATCACGGCTTCCTACAACAGACTTCAGACTTTGTTCAACCCACGAAACAGTCCTCCAACCCATGCTGCCCTAGCCTCCCATGCTGTGGCCTCAAAACAGAGATCTCCCTTTAGACATGCGGCTAGGGCTAGGGCTTGAAAGCATAGCAGTTTAGGGCATATAGTAAACCCTTATAGGACATCGAGGGAGCCTACTTCAATCTCCTTCATGACAGCGGTGAGGGTCTCCCTTTGACTGCGTAGAGCCTTCTTTGATTAACTGTGTTAGGGCTTCTTCATTAGGGCAGCGTAGAGCCTTTCTCCATTAGGGCAGCGTTATCCCTTAGGATCTCTTCTCCTACTAAAACCCAAAGACAAGTAGAGAGGAAGAGATCCCAAGTGTGTGTGTAAAAATGACTTGAAGGCCACCTCTATTTATACTAAAACATTGAGCACAAGTGGGGTTTATTTGGTTGTTGGCCGACCTTGACGAATTGTCCCATAACACTAATAAATTCATATCTCCATGAATACTTATCGAAATCAGATGATCTTTAGATCAATCCTACACCTCTCGATGAGAGGGATCCAAGAAAAATATCAGCTGCCATTAATAAGATGAACCACATGGATTTTGGCCCTAGTTGCCAATTTTAACAATTTTCAGCTATTTGAAACTATTGTTTACTTAACCCTAGCTTGCCTCCTTCATAGCCTATTGGACCTCTGCTGATCTTATTCATTATAGTCTATTTTCAAGAGCTGCTATATACCATCATGTGCCTTAAATTTGCATATCTTACAAACCCTAACTTAAATCGATGGAAATATGAAACAACATGAGCAACTATTTAATAATCTCAAAGAGTCCTACACTTAAATGTGCCAAATACATAAGAAGGGAGTCCATGCTTGGGTATAAGATAAATTGTAATATTCTAATGGAAAAATTAAGTGGATAACAGTAACATAAGAGGAGGGTCCATGCCTGGGTATAAGTTAAATGTTTCTCTATACATGCGACAACCTTTATAACATGAGAAACACTTTTGTAATATCCCTTTCCTGGAATATTTCTCAAATACTAGCAAACCCCAACCAGAAAAACATACAAGTGGTATAATAGCCAGAAAACTCACAGAGATGAAATAACGATAGTGCGGCAAACAACAATGTATACATGAAACGTAAACAAATACTCAAGAAATGTAGCAAGAAATGCTAAGCCATTTTATTATACTAAGCAATAAAAATGAGTACAGGAGGTGATCAGAAAGATGGCACCTCGACTTGCACAAGGCAAGTGAAGAAATACACTCAGAATAGCAAAGGAATGACCTCACATTGATCTGCGTCCCAGCTGCTGGAAAACTGCCATGCTACTGCTGCTGCTGGAAATCGAATGAGGATTTGGGGCTATTCCCCTCCTCAAAAAAGGTTGAAACTCTGGAATCAGACTCTACTCAAGAAACCCAGAAAAACCCAGAAAGCTTTCCTGGAATGGCCGACCCCCGAAAATCACCCCCTTGGGGTTCTGCGCAGTCCCTCAATGCTCTGCGCTGCCACTGAATGAAACCCTCCAGAAATCTGCCAGAAACCTCTGCCAAAACTCTCCAATATGCAAGGGTTGATCCCCTGCTCAATCTCCCAGCACAAATCCTACTGCAAACCCTCAATCCAAAACTCCTGCCAGAAAGAACTGCGTCATCCCTCTCAAGACTGCGCAGTCATCTACAGTGCTCAATCCTCCTGCCAACTACCAACGAAACTGCTGCAAAAATACTGATGGAACTACCTTGCCCGAGCAGGCACTCGAAGTCCCCCGGGGCTAAGGGTGAGATCTCCGAACGGAGACACTCAATGCACTAAACAGTGCTGCAGACTAGCTAAACAGCCAGCGTGCTCAGAAGTCGAAATGACTAGCTCAAATGCACATAACTGAATGCCAAAATGAGGAAGCTCCTCTCTCCTTTATAACCTTTTCCTCACTCAATCCCAAGGCCCACCTTCTCCAGCGTAGTCCCTCCACGTGTTTCTTCCCTACTGCGCAGTCCCTCCAAGTGTCTGCGTGGGCTCCATTTCTGCGTCCCCCCTTTGGCCCCCTTAGCTCCCCCTTAAGTAACAACGTTATGCTACTAGGAAGTGACTTTTATTCTAAAAGTGAGTTATGTCACCCTTTGCTCACCTTTTTTTTTATTCATAACTAACTATAGAAGGCAAAATTGTGCAAAAAACGAATATTCCAATTAGCCTTAGCTAATTAGGAATATTACAGTCTCCCCCTGCAAAATGTTGCTTGTCCTCGAGCAACTGAAGTGATGGATGCTGCAAAATTTTCTCGCTCTCCCAAGTGGCATCCTCATCCGGTAAATTCTTCCACCTCACCAAGAATTCCCGGACCATCCTGCTTCGCAGCTGCCTCTCCCTGGTATCAATAATAGCCTCCGGCTACAACACCAAATGCCCCTCATCATCCATGGGTGGTAGCTCATCTGTCACTGACACCTGCTGCCCCAATGCCTTTTTCAGGCATGATACATGAAAGACGTTATGAATCTTGCTGCCTTGGGGCAGCTCCAATTCATATGCAACTTGTCCAACCCTGCGTATCACCTTGTATGGCCCATAAAAGTGGGGCTTGAGCTTCTCAGCCCCCTTCTGCTTCAGTGACGACTGTCGGTGTGGCTGTAACCGTAGGTAGACCATGTCCCCTACCTCAAACTGCCTCTCCACCCGACCCCTGTCAGCATACAGCTTCTATTGGTTCTGCGTTGTAGCCATGTTATCCTTGAGAGCTTAGAGAATATCCTAGCTCTCCTGGATCCAAATCTTGGCTCTCGGAGCCTTGCTATCACCAAACATCACATCAACAAAAGATAAAGGATGATACCCATACAATGCATAGAATGGTGACATACCAATGGTCATATGATGTGTAGTGTTGTAGTAGTACTCCCCCAGATGCAGCCACTTCAGCCATGCCCTCTGTTGCCCACTGACATAGTTACGCAAGTAGCCCTCTAGCCACTTGTTAACTATCTCTGTCTTTCCGTCTGTCTGTCAGTGATAACTGGTACTCAGTGTCAACTCCGTCCCCACTAGCCGAAAAAGCTCCTGCCAAAACACGCCCATGAAACAGTTGTCCCTGTCACTGACGATGGTCTTAAGAAGACCATGTCGCCTGAAGACCTCTCTGAAGAACAACTCAGCCACCTATGCTACTGTATAGTGTGCAGATATGGCAAAGAAATGGGTGTACTTCGTCAGTCAATCAACGACGACAAAGATACAATCGTTGCCCTGTACCACGGGCAACCCTGTGATGAAGTCCATCGAAATGATCTCCCATTTCCCCTCCGGAATGGGAAGAGGCTGCAACAAACCCGCAGGATGGCTCATCTCCCCCTTGTTCCTCTGGCAAACGTCGCACTCCTGGATATGTTGGAGTACGTCCTCCTTGAGGCCCTTCCATGAGAACCTCTCCCTGATGGCCCTGTAAGTTTTGGTAAACCCTTGATGGCCGGCCAATGGTGAATCATGTGATGCCTGGAGTATCTTCTTCTTGAGCTGAGACCCCTCAGTCAAGAAGATCCGATCCCTGTAGTAGATGATCTCATCGATCACCCTGTACCTATCATCTGCCACCTGCCCATCCAGAATCTCACATGCAAACCTGTCCTTGGAGTACTCTACCAAGAGTCGAGCCCTCCAGTCTGTGTCCAAGCTCATAAGAGACAACGTGGCTGGTCTACGTGAAAGAGCATCTGCTACCATGTTGTTCTTACCCTTGACATACTCAATGTCAAAGTCATATGCTTGGATCTTGCTGATCCACTTCTGCTGCCTCTCCTGTAGCTGCTTCTGCTCCAAAAAGAATCTGAGGCTGTTGTGATCAGTCCTCACCCTGAACCTGTTACCCACTAGATATTGCCAGAATTTGGCCAAGGCATGCATGATGGCCAGCATCTCCTTATCGTATATGGAATACAACCTCTCGTGCGGAAGGAGCTTCCGACTCTCATAGACTATAGGGTGACCTCCCTGCATCAATACTACGCCGATCCCCTCTTCCGACGTGTCACACTCCAAAACAAATGGCTGCGTGAAATCTGGCAATGCCAGCACTGGGCAGCTGCTCATAACCTCCTTGAGCCTGTCAAAGGCTCGTTGTGCTATATCCGACCAACTGAAAGCCCCCTTCCTCGTCAAGTTTGTCAGGGGTGCAGCAAGCTGTGAGAAACTCTTGACGAACTTCTGGTAGTAAGTACAAATGCTAATGAATCCCCGGAGTTCTGTCACGTTCCTCAACTCCGGCCACTCTAATGGCCCTGATCTTCTCCTCGTGGACTCTCACTCTGTCCACCCCTATGATGTGCCCCAAATACAACATCTCTGTCAACCCAAACTCACACTTGGAGAGTTTGGCATAGAACTGTTGCTCCTGCAAGATACGCAACACTGTCTCAATGTGCTGGCGATGCTCCTCCCAAGTCCTGCTGTAAATGAGAATGTCATCAAAGAATACCAACACAAACTTCCTCAAGTGACTACGGAAGATGTGATTCATGCAGGACTGAAATGTGGCAGGGGCGTTGGTTAGCCCAAAGGGCATCACCAAGAACTCAAAGTGCCCATAGTGACATCTGAAGGCAGTCTTGGGAATGTCCTGCTCCCTCACGCGAATCTGATGGTACCCAAATCTCAAATCAATCTTTGAGAAGAACCGTGCTCCTCTCAACTCATCCATTAACTTGTCGATCCTGGGTATGGGGTACCTGTTCTTCAATGTCTTCTTGTTCAGGGCCCTATAGTCAATGCACATCCTCAATGTGTCGTCCTTCTTCACCAACACCACAAAAGAAGCAAAAGGACTCGTGCTCGGCCGAATGTGCCCAAGAGCCAGCAACTCCTGAATGGCCCGCTCAATCTCATCCCGATAGGCCTTGGGATGCCTATAGGAGGTAGTAATCACTGCCTGAATACCCTGCTCAAGCTCGATGGTGAGCTCAAACCCCGGTCCGGTGGCTGTCCTGGCGGAATCTCCCCAAACACTACGGCATACCGTTCGAGGATGGACTGTATCTCTGGATGCACCGTCTGCCCTGTAGTCCCTGCCTCTGATGCACGCAGCTCCACTGCCCACTCTATGTCTCCCTTCCGGAAGACTGCCTCCATCCGATGAGCCGAAACAGTCTGAGGTGGATATGTGTGTTGTCCTCGTATCTTCTCATGCCTCCCTGTTTTCTCATCATCCCACTCCATCTCTAGGGTCTTCCAATCTGTCGTGACCTTCCCTAGAGTGATGAGCCACTGAACACCCAGTATCATGTTGGTGTCCGGAATATCGACCACGAAAAAGTGGTTAGTCAATGTGTAAGTGCCAATCGTCACTGATAGCTCTAGAACATAACGAGCACACATCATGGTCTGATCTCCTGGGACCAAAACTTAAAACCCATCGAAGCTCTTTGTCTGTATACCTCTCCGCTCAACCATCTGTGCATCGATGAAGTTGTGGGTTGCCCCACTTTCAACCAAAACTGATACTCGCTGGCCACGTAATATCCCCCGTACGCGTAGCGTCAGATACTTGGGAACTCCTCGCAATGCTGCAAGGACCCCTCCGGTAGGTGCAAAAGATGCACCACCTGCTGCTGCTGGTGGAGGTGGCAAAGGTCCCTGCATGGCATGAGTATCTCCTGCCTCCACATCATCCTCATCATCGTCTTCCCCATTGCTCTCGAAGAAGACCTCAATACAATGTGCTTTGCCAACAGCACATCTGTCCTGGTGCCCACGGCTCCTGACAGGTGAAGCACAACCGCTTCTTCTTCAGCTCCCTCCTGGCATCATCATCAATCTGTGCTCGTCTTGGATTCCCCTTTGGAGGTGGAATCCTCACATCCTTCCCCTTAGATTGGAAAGTCTGTCTCTGGGGATAAGGTGTCCGGGTCCTGAGTAAGACATCCTGTAAGTCACGGGTCCTGCTAATAGCGTCCTGGAGTGTGGCTGGTCTAGTGGATCGGACTAAACCCTGAAGTGGCTCTGCTAACCCCTCAACATACATATAGATCCTTCGTGTCGTGGATAGATCTGGCACCATCACTGAGACCCTCAAGAAATCTGCAATGTAGGTCTCTGGGCTCCCTGTCTGTTTGAGCCTCGTCAGCTCAACAAAATGCTACTCTGGATCCCTCTGATCAAATCGCTCCATCAATCTCTTGGTGAACTCGGCATATGTTGTCACTGTGGAGTGTCCGAGTGTAAACATCCCATGAAACCACCAATCCTGAGCCTCACCATCCAAATGTAATGCTGCCACCTTGATGGCCTCTGTCTCTGACATTTGGTTAAGCTGGAAATAAATGTCCAGCTTCTCCACCCAAGACTTTGTCGAACTGTTTGATGAACCATCAAATGTAGGCAAGTGGAATCTACTTACTGCACGGTGGGTGTCACCATCATGGTAATGCCGTTACCCTTTGTGATGGTAGCGGGGTCTACTATCCCGCTGGAGTTGAACAAAGTCTTTGAATGAAAGGGCTTCCCTGAACTCCTGCCCATAGGCCTGGTACTCTGCAAAATAATCGCCCATATGTCCAGGCTCTGCCTCCTGCTGGGCTACGGCCGTTGTGTCTGCTCCTAAGAAAGTGGGCATGGTAGAGCATGTAGGGGCATGTGAGGCCACCTACTGCGCAATATCACGTTGCTTTGGCAAATGGTGGGATGCGCCTAATCCCTCACCAACCTAAAAACCCCGTGGGCTCTCACGCTGTCTAGCCTCTATTGTCGTGAATCTCTGCCCCATCACCTCAATCTGCCTCGACAGATCTTGTACTGATTTGAGGAGCATATCCGCAAATCTCTTCCCGTCCTCGTCTGCCATTTGATCCTTCTGCTCTGCGCCCACCACAGGCTCTTCCTGTTCTGTGTCCACCACCAGAACACAGTCTCCCTCTCCGTAGGTGTTCTCCAAACTACGCCTAGTGTCTCTGTATCTCCTACCTCTGTAACAAATGTAGGAATTTTCCCCCGGTGTCATAGATTGCTAGCTCCATAGGCTGAACCAGATCTATGCTCTGATACCACTGTAATATCCCTTTCCTGGAATATTTCTCAAATACCAAAAATCCCCAACCAGAAAAACGTACAAGTGGTATAATAGCCGGAAAACTCACAGAGATGAAATAACGATAGTGCAGCAAACAACAATGTATACATGAAACGTAAACAAATATTCAAGAAATGCTAAGCCATTTTATTATACTGAGCAATAGAATGAGTACACGAGGTGATCAGATTGCACAAGTCAATTGAAGAAATACACTCAGAATAGCAAAGGAATGGCCTCAAACTGATCTGCGTCCCAACTGCTGAAAAATTGCCGTGTTGCTGCTGCTGGAAATCGAATGAGGATTTCAGGCTGTTCCCCTCATCAGAAAAGGCTGAAACTCTGGAATCGGACTCTACTCAAGAAACCCAGAAAAACTAGAAAGCTTTCCTGGAATGGCCGACTGAAAGTCACCCCCTTGGAGTTCTGCGCAGTCCCTCAATGCTCTATGCTGCCACTGAATGAAACCCTCCAGAAATCTGCCAGAAACCTCTGCCAAAACTCTCCAATATGCAAGGGCTGATCCCCTGCTCAATCTCCCAGCACAAATCCCACTGCAAACCCTCAATCCGAAACTCCAGCTAGAGAGAACCGCGTCATCCCTCTCAAGACTGCGCAGTCATCTACAGTGCTCTATCCTCCTGCCAACAACCAATGAAACTGCTGCAAAAATCCTGATGGAACTACCTTGCCCGAGAAGGCACTCGAAGTCCCCCAGGGCTAAGGGTGAAATCTCCGAACGAAGACACTCAATGCACTAAACAGTGCTGGAGACTAGCTAAACAGCCAGCGTACTCAGAAGTTGAAACGACTAGCTCAAATGCACATAACTGAATGCCGAAATGAGGAAGCTCCTCTCTCCTTTATAACCTTTGCTTCACTCAATCCCAAGGCCCACCTTCTCCAGTGCCGTCCCTCCACTTGTTTCTTCCCTATGCGTAGTCCCTCCAAGTGTCTGCGTGGGCTCCATTTCTGCGTCCCCCCTTTGGCCCCCTTGGCTCCCCCTTAAGTCACAACGTTATGCTACTAGGAAGTGACTTTTATTCTAAAAGAGAGTTATGTCACCCTTTGCTCACTTTTTTTTTTATTCATAACTAACTATAGAAGGCAAAATTGTGAAAAAATCGAATATTCCAATTAGCCTTAGCTAATTAAGAATATTACAACTTTATATAGAAAGGAGTCATGAAACTAGATCTCCCCTAGATCATGTGTACTGGTAGATCCACCTAAAGACTCTTGCATACCTACCCAAGTCATAAATTACCAACATGGTGTCAAATTAATGTCACCAAAAGATATTCAAATAGGAATGTAAGAGAGGACTATGTTGAAGATGGGTATTCAAAAGACAACATAATCGACCACAAAGGGTCTAGATATACCACCTAGGTCAAACACTTCATAGAACTCATTCCTCGCTAAGAGGGAGCGTTGATTTGTGGTAGCGTCAAATGTGATCTAAGCCTCAAAATTTGAAGGTAGGCTTGGACACATGTATTCCAGAATACCTAGAAATCGTTTTGGGAAATTCCACCCAGAGATATTTTTATTAAAATAATTAATTATTTTTAATGGGTGCCTAAGTCTAAACTTAGGAAATTAAAATAATTAAAGGGTATTAATCAAACTGAGGGCGAAACTTCTAGAAGAAGAAGGAGATCAAGTCCAAATGATCTGAGCCATTGATTAGAATCTAATATGGGCCATTGATTACTCAATTGGAGGATTATAAGAAGGACTTCGATGGGTATTTGGAAAACACATCGGAGAGAGATCAAGATATCGATTTTCTTAGAGACGGCAGCGCAAAAGTTTCTAGAGAATCGATCAAGGTGATTTCTTGCAGTGAGGGGCAAGGATAGTATATCGGAGGAAGCTTTCCAGATCCTGGGAGTGCAAGGCAGAGACGAGATTCAGTGCAGGAAGTTGGGGTGTGAGACTGGAAGGCCTCAAGATCAAATTTCCAGTAAGTAGGAGGTCAACAGAGGGATTGACGCAGAGCCCAGCCAGAGTGATGCAGTTCTGCGTAGGGTTGATGCAGAAGCTGCGCAGAGGCAGCGTAGGCCCAGTCAGCAAGCCCCTAATCAGAATCGAATCTCCCATAACAGTGTGAGATTTCTCTCACTAAAATTTTTGCCAGTTTCTCTCTGTATCGGATATCCAATTGTGCATCCAACGAATTGTATCCAGAAAACTACTGCTTAATAATACAAACCCTCAGCTGCTGCAACGGTTTTCCCGCATTGGGTTTTTCTGGGGACATTTGTCCAAAAATAACAGTGCCATGTGTTGTGTATTTCTTTCTTGCTCAGTTTCTTGTTTCCACATTTAATTTAATTGGTGAAGGCTGCAGTGTATTAGTTTCAATATTTGTTGTAGCATGCAGTAAATAATTTGTTCAGTAATCTAACAAATAGAAGATACTTAATCAGTTGCTGCAATAGAAATTTGGGTCTCCAAATTTTCACAACACCAACTCTCTACGAAGGGAAAGAGACAAACAAAAGTGATTGGAGAAAATAAGGGAGACAGTGACACTGTTGAAGCACCATCAAAGACAAATGGTGGCAATGCCCATGCAAAGAAAGTAAGGTCATCAAAGGTGGAAGAGTTCTTGAAATACCTACGAATGTAGGAGGAAATAACGACATAATGTATCTAACTATGGTGCAAGTGTTGTGAGGACTAGTTAAGCACCAACAAAGATGAGATCTAGAAAAACTAGCACAATAACAAATCCTACAAGAGGCAACACTAGCATGGAATAGGAAAGGGGATGAGTTTTGATGATGCTAGTGAGGTATCAATGAAGAAAGAAATCCTTAACACCAGGTCATAGCTGGGGAAGGAAAGACAAAATTAGAATGAGTCACTCGAGCTATCCCACTTCATTATTGGGTTGCAACGTAGACTACCCATCAAACCTTCTTGCTGGGAATTACACATATTCTCAATTGTTACTAATTCCTCAGCAAAGGTTTCAATTCCATAATTCAATTCAAAGTTGCCATGGTATGATAGAAACAAGCCTAACGACCATGGAGAGAGAATATTAGCTAGTATATGAAAATAAATGTCAAGATGCAATATAAGAAAACAATACCTGCACTTACCTAAGAGTTTTACATGCAATGCTAGAGCTATAACACCCTCCTCCCACCTTTACCCAGCTAACCAGTCCAGCGGGGTAAACATGTGATGAAGAGTTACTATGATATGATTCAACTCCCCAAGTATAGTTAAGGAAGTGGAATCGACTAAACAAAACCAAACTGACCTTCCTACGGAGCTATAAAACCTTCAAGAGCCAACCAACCCCTCCAGGTGTCCAACCCCTGAGAGAACTTGAAGTTTTTAAGAAATAGATCCCTAGTCGCTCCTATAACAAGCCTTCCCTGTGACTGAGACCCTCTAGTCGCTCCCATAGAAAGGTCTCCATGTGACTGTGGCCTTTGTCAGGCAGTTCTATGCCAGCGACCGCAGATTTTGAACCACGTTTTCAAGGCTAGGACTCAGGCCTCTGCCTAGGACTTCATGAAACTTCTAGAAATGATAAATAACATTGAGACAAGGCTACTAACACAAAAAATTGAACAAGGGCGTGATTAGGGCACTAATCTACCAAAAGGTGATCACCAAAAATCACATTCTTTCACCTTCTTCTAGGTCCAGCTAAGTTGGGGCACCTAGGGCATCAATTTACCGGCAAACTAACCCTCCAAAAAGTTCAATCTCCTAAGGTTTCCTACGCTGGTGATTCCTCAAGCTCTCCTCCAATTTTGAAGGCATTCTGTCAGTGGATTTGGGAGAAAAGCCAAGCCCTAGCTCTGGGATCAAACTTCATAGGATCAAACCAACACCTTCAAGTGAAAATTGTTTCTTTGATCCTCTCGCTACCTTGTCTAGGAATTAGGCCTCTACCTAGGACTTCATGAAACTTCTAGAAATGATAAATAACGTTGAGACAAGGCTACTAACACAAAAAATTGAACAAGGGCTTGATTAAGGCACTGATCTACCAAAAGGTGATCACCAAAAATCACATTCTTTCACCTCCTTCTAGGTCCAACTAAGTTGGGGCACCTAGGGCATCGATTTACCGACAAGCTAGCCATCCAAAAAGTTCAATCTCCTAAGGTCTCCTGCGCTGGTTTTTCCTCAAGCTCTCCTCCAATTTTGAAGCCATTCCGTCGGTGGGTCTGGGAGAAAAGCCAAGCCCTAGCTCTGGGATCAAACTTTGCATTAGCATCCTCAAGGATGGTACCTCATAGGATCAAACCAACAACTTCAAGTGAAAATTGTTTCTTTGATCCTCCCCCCACCTTATCTAGGTTAAGAACATCATTGGTTGTTGTACTCATTCCCCCTATCCTTGACCGGGTCCACTTGGTCACGTGTGGCCCAATTCCTTTGAAAGACAATTCTTCAAAAACCATCCGGGGTACCAATTACAATAAGGATTTTAGGGATTGGGAATTTCCTTCATAAGTTATATCCCATAAACCTAACCCTTCAATCCTCCTTTCATTTCCCTAGAAGACATTGTACTTTGCTTAGAAAGCAAGCAAGCCTTATACTTCTAACTATTCCAGGAAAGGGATTATTTGGGTCACTCCACATCATTATGATTACTTATCCTTCATGAAGAGCTCCATAATATATCGGGTCTCCTCCCATCGGTGAAAGTCCGTAAATAGAAGGGAGCCTTAGCTAAGGTGACAGTGGGCTAAGTCTCCATTTGTTGCCCTTGGCCTAACATTTCCCCTTTAGGAATCCCCTCTAGGTCCCCTACTAGTTTGAGCGGTAACAGGGTGCTTGAATTTATTTTAGTTTTTGAAGAAGAAAAAATGCCCAAAATATCTCACTAATAGCATGGTTGCATATTTCTCATCGATACCTCTTCAATCCTATATTTTTCTTACAAAAAATCCTCCTGGGTGAGAAGTTATGGCCAGTTGAAAATTAGTATTAATCAGGGTAAAACTTAAAAGGAAAAACTATGGGGCCAAACCCAAAATATTTATTTGTTAAACATCGTCCAAGTCTCTTGAAGATCCACCATTGGATAGGCAGATCAATGGCCACAAGCACAAGGAGTTGTGCATTAGTTAACATAGTTAAAAACCATGCAAATCTCAGATCAATCCACTGTGTCCTCAACAAATTAATTGTCAGACAAATAGGATTATGACACGTGGCGAGGTTATATTAGTAGACGATGTTAGCATGTTGACGAGGACCCACCCGAGGCTGCCACTTGTCAGATAAAAATGGCAATTTCAGCTATCTAATGAGCGTGTTTTGGGTGACATGTGGCCCCCTCTAGGTATGCCACATGGCGGTTGCGGCACTGTCGATGGCATTAGCATTTGACACTCAATGATTCTTGGGTCTAGGTCATATGGGCATGGTCTTATGCCTTATGGAAACGTTGGCTCCCGGTTTAACAAGTCGGTCTTATGGTCGATTAGGACAACCATGTGACCATAACAAGTCATGCAGCTACGAGTTGAATGCAATGGAGGAGCGGCAACACATATTCAATCGAAAAATGAACGAGTTTTGATATTTTAACTATTTGTGAAAAGTTCGGTACAATGATCTGATGGCTTGGTTTGAAATCAATGTAATACATGACATGGTTTGGAGTGCTTTTGATTTTTTTCTATTCGTTGTGGAATTTTGGCTATGAAATCTTAATGGAGATCTGGTCATATCAACTCGTTGGAAGGGTTTGAAGCCATTATAATTTTGCCACGCATGTTTTGAATATGGAGTGTAATCTCTTTCATGTGGAAGTCTTCTGACGATATTATCATTTGGTTTTCATTACAACCCCTCAACAAACTAGCAGAGATCTCATATATTGAGCGGAGCATGAAGTTTTGGCAGAGGTAAGTTTCCACAAGAGTTTAAATTTAGAAAGGGAGTTCATATGGAAATATTATATGGTGGAAGGTCGAGTCTCATTATTGATCCAGTTATTTATGGTTATGTTTAGATAGTTCATGGCTTGTTGCTAATTTTTTTTTAACATAGTTTGGGTTCTATACATCGAATTAATCAATCAATACATGCAACTGATTGACACAAGAAATGATTGCACGATGCAATAATAGGGAATCCTGATTGGCTTAAACCTTGACACATAGACGCACCATAAGTTGTTGTAAGCATTTAACACAATATGAATCATGACCCCACTCCAGGCGCGCTGATACATGGCCTAACAGTACACAAGACTTGATACAAATACAAGAATGCCCAAATACAAACAAGCATAAGCACCCGATTGCATAATAAATAAAGTACCTTTTGATGAGAAGCCCACCTTCCAACATGTGCTCTTGGAAGATGAGTGAGGTAACACATGACTGATGTAGCTGGCAGAGGTATGAATGGCACGTCACATCAACTACTAGTGTCTCTCAGGGGCTGCTAGCTATCGGTTCGAAGAGATGAATAAGGAAAAAGTTTCTCCTATGGGCCACTCACTTTTGGTGGGTAACAGTCCCAATGAGGACAAAAATATCTAGCACACGTATGTTGCTTCTCAAAGAATGAGAGAAGAAGAATGAAAAAGCAAAGGAAAGGAGGCAGAGAAAAAAGAAAGAAAAGTGGAGAAGACACTAGAGTTGTACTAGCAATGTCAGGAACCAAAACTTTAGAGGATGGATACTCTAGATTGACGATTACACAATCCTATAGCTGCAGTCCATAGGATGTACCAACCAATGCCAGTATTCAAAGGAAGTGACAGGAGAAAGGAGAATGGTAACGAGTCCCATCTAGGAAGAAGTTATCTCAAGTCGAGCCCTACTTGAGACAACAATCTAAAGAGAACCAATCACTAGTGAAGTGACCAAAAATATAGGAGACAAAAATTGAATAGGGAGAGAGAGGAAGAAGGAGAAAAATGGAAGAGATTAATTCTCATCATTGCTATGAATGATTAGCAGGTTATGTAAAGATTTCCAAATCTAATAAAAAAATCCCTCATCCCCAATCTTTGATTCAAAGCAATGTTACATGGATTTATTGTATGCAATATGCCAGCAAGTATGAGCAAAGAAAAATGAAATACAAAGATTTGAAAATGAAATAGGAAATGAAATAAATATCCCTTGCTAGAATTTGATGACTTGTTGGAGTGAGGGGCACCTATGAACCATTTCATCACTTGCTTGATGAAAATTGATCATTCTTGGAGGTTAATCATTTTGGAGAGTTTTTATACCCACAAGTATGGGTTATTTTGGCATTTTAACTATGATTTTGAGCTATCTCAAGATCGGCTAACATATTTGTATACTTCTGTAATGTCCCTTCCGAAATGAAATTGTTACAGGTTTATTTATTCTACAATTTTGACAGTTTAGGAGGCCATGGGACCCATGTGATTTTTGGGAAAGACTTGGGAAGGGAAAATGTGCTGAAATGTTTTGTTGGCATAGCATGGGGGCCACCCACATGAGGAAATATGCACCACCTTAGAGGTAAGTTCGATGACTAAGGAGGGAAAGTGAAATTGCTAGTTGTAGGGGGCCCACATGGGAAAAGTGACCCACGAATTATAAATAGAGGCTCAGCCTCATTTGGCATCTTTTGGACATATTGAACTCAATCTTAGTTGCTCTAGCTTCTTAGTTGGGTCACCCGCTGTTTAGCATGAGTTCTCTAAGCGGATAACTCACCCTCTCTTCGTTGGAACACGAGTGCCACCCTAGTGAGGTTTCTTTCTATCATTCTGGGACATTGCAAGTGGATATTCAGAGCTCCCAACACAGCCATCATTCAGTCAGTGTGTACTCTAGAAAGACACAGTAGTGGAATACGCAGGAGATCATTCAGTGGCCTTTTGGGGAGCAATTGCTGGAGGAGTTATGGAGAAGGAAGTACAGGGGAAGAAAACCTTTAGGAGGGTTTTGGGAGCTGTAGATTTCTGTTTGGTAGTAGTGTGATTGCCAGCACTCGGGACCAGTGCAGAAATTCATCACTGGGTACATGTGGGCATTTCGTGGCTCAGTTGTGGAGCGAGTATTTGTCGGGAGAGATAAGGGGAAGTTCGCGGAAGATTATCTCAAACATTTTGTTGTGTTTTGGAGGTCTTATTATGGATTTACAGGCAGGTCGTACACTTTAGCAATTGGAGGAGGGCGCGACTCTTGGGAGGACGAATTTCCGAGGTCAAAACCAGGCCAAACACTTTCCAGATTTTGGTGGGGTTTTGGTGAGGAGCTTGGGGCTAATTTTGCAGAGTTTTCCCAGTGGATCTGAGGGGTCAGATAGGGATCCCAACTTAGCCAGAAGCTAGAGGAGCTAGGGGGAATTCGAGCCAAAATTTCGACGTCAACATTTGGCCAATTCCTTCGTGGGTTGTTCTATGTATTTGGTGGAGAAGCCCGGGGTAATTTTTCGGAATTTTTTGAGCATCGGAGGTGTGATTTCCAGCAGCATCTGTGCCGCAGATAGCACAGTTTCACTAGGGCAATGCAAGGCATCATTGTAGCAGTGATTTCTGCCATCTGGGCTTCACATATTACCACCTGGGCTTGATCACGTTTGCCATTGAGGCAAGCCCAGGTGCACCATTTCCACATTATTGTACTTTTCTCCCAGATTATAATAAAATGGCTCGGCCTGTGGTTATTCCTAGACATTTTATGGGTGTGCATTGAATGTTTCAATATTATGGTGTTGTTTCTATTGTTTGCTTTGCAAAGCACTATTTTTCCAAGTTTGAAACATTACAACTTCAAGCAATTTTTTTGGGGATTTTCTTGTAAAATTAGGAAAAAGTGACATATTTGCCCTCATAAAATAGAGGGGAGTCACTTTTGATTGTTGATCATCATTCACTCACTTCTTCTTCTCTAGAGGAGGGTACATTAGCTCTTATGTTTCTTTTTGGACGTAATATAATCATTTATAGATCGAATTGTCTTCTAGAGGAGATTTTTACATGGACAGACTTTTGATATTCACGAAGTGATTCCTATGGAAATGTGTAAGTTTATTGTCACATTTTCTTGCATTTTGCATGTTATATTTCTGAAATTAGATCTTCTATGAATGCCATATTAACAACTGCAAACGTTCCATTTCCATAATTCAATTCAATGTAGCCATGGTATGATAGAAACAAGCCTAACTACCATGGAGAGAGAATATTAGCTAGTATATGAAAATAAATGTCAAGATGCAATATAAGAAAACAATATCTGCACTTACCTAAGAGTTTTATATGCAATGCTAGACCTATAACACCCTCCTCCCACCTTTACCCAAGCTAACCGGTCCACCGGGGTAAACATGTGATGAAGAGTTACTATGATATGATTCAACACCCCAAGTATAGTTAAGGAAGTGGAATCGACTAAGAGAAACCAAACTGACCTTCCTAAGGAGCTACAAAACCTCCAAGAGACAACCAACCCCACTCCAGGTGTTCAACGCCTGAGAGAACTTGCTGTCTTTTTGAACTAGATCCCCAGTCGCTCCTATGTCAAGCCTTCCCTGCAAATTAGACCCTCCAGTCGCTCCCATAGAAAGGTCTCCATGCGACTGTGGCCTTTGTCAGGCAGTTCTATGCCAGCGACCCCGGATTCTGAGCCACTTTTTCAAGGCTAGGACTTAGGCCTCTAGCTAGGACTTCATAAAACTTGCAGAAATGATAAATAACATTGAGACAAGGCTACTAACACAAAAAATTGAACAAGGGCTTGATTAAGGCACTGATCTACCAAAATGTGATCACCAAAATTCACCTTCTTTCACCTTCTTCTAGGTCCAACTAAGTTGGGGCACCTAGGGCATCAATTTACCGACAAGCTAGCCCTCCAAAAAGTTCAATCTCCTAAGGTCTCCTGTGTTGGTGTTTCCTCAAGCTCTCCAATTTTGAAGCCATTTCGTCGGTGGATTTGGGAGAGAAGCCAAGCCCTAGCTCTGGGATCAAACTTTGCATTAGCATCCTCAAGGATGGTACCTCATAGGATCAAACCAACACCTTCAAGTGAAAATTGTTTCTTTGATCCTCTCCCCACCTTGTGTAGGTTAAGAACATCATTGGTTGTTGTACTCATTCCCCCTATCCTAGACCAGGTCCACTTGGTCTCGTGTGGCCCAATTCCTTTGAAAGACAATTCTTCAAGAACCATCCAGGATACCAACTACAAAAAGGATTTTAGGGATTGGGAATTTCCTTCATAAGTTATATCCCATAAACCTAACCCTTCAATCCTCCTTTCATTTCCCTAGAAGACATTGTACTTCGTTTAGAAAACAAGCAAGCCTTATCCTTCTAACTCTTCCGGGAAAGGGATTATTTGGGTCACTCCACATCATTTTGATGACTTATCCTTCATCAGGAACTCCATAATATATCGGGTCTCCTCCCATCTGTGAAATTTCGTAAATAGAAGGGAGCCTTAGCTGAGGTGACAGTGGGCTAAGTCTCCATTTGTTGCCCTTGGCCTAGCATTTCCCCTTTAGGAATCCCCTTTAGGTCCCCTACTAGTTTGAGCGGTAATGGGTGCTTGAATTTATTTTGGTTTTTGAAGAAGAAAAAATGCACAAAATATCTCACTAATAGCATGGTTGCGTAGTTCTCATCGATAGCTCTTCAATCCTATATTTTTCTTAGAAAAAATCCTCCCGGGTTAGAAGTTATGGGCAATTGAAAATTAGTATTAATCGGGGAAAAAATTAAAAGGAAAAATTAATGGTCAGATGAAGAAAATGATTGGTCAGATGAAGGAAATGATGCTTGATGTTTAACTAGTCCAAGCAGACCAATAGGATTATGACACGTGGCAAGGTTATATTAGTAGATGATGTTAGCATGTCGACGAGGAGCCACCGAGGCTGCCACTTGTCAAACAAAAATGGCAATTTCAGCTATCTAATGAGCGTGTTTTGGGTGACATGTGGCCCCCTCTAGGCATGCCACGTGGTTGTTGTGACATTGTCGATGGCATTAGCATTTCGACACTCAATGATTCTTGGGTCTAGGTCATATGGGCATGGTCTTATGGCTTATGGAAACATTGGCTCCTGGTTTAAAAAGTCAGTCTTATGGTCGATTGGGACAACTATGTGACCATAACAAGTCATGCGACTACGAGTTGAATGCAATGGAGGAGCGACGACACATATTCGATAGAACAATAAACGAGTTTTGATATGTTAACTATTTGTGAAAAGTTTGGTACAATGATCTGATGGTTTGGTTTGAAATAAATGTAATACATGACATGGTTTGGAGTGGTTTTGGTTTTTTTCTATTCGTTGTGGGATTTTGGCTATGAATTCTTAACGGAGATCTAGTCATGTCAACTCGTTGGAATGGTTTGAAGCCATTAAAATTTTGCCGCACATGTTTTGAATATGGAGTGTAATCTCTTTAATTTGGAGGTCTTGTGACAATATTATGATTTGGTTCCATTACAACCCATCAACAAACTAGCAGAGATCTCATATATTGAGCGGAGCACAAAGTTTTGGCAGAGGTAAGTTTTGGCAAGAGTTTAAATTTAGAAAGGGAGTTCATATAGAAATATTATATGGTGGAAGCATATAATAGAGGTCGAGCCTTATTATTCATCCAGTTATATTAGGTTATGGTTATGTTTAGATAGTGTTGAAGTTTCTAAGTTTACTTAGTTAGAAACCCTCAATGCACTTTATCTTATTTATTCCTACTTACTTGTTATTTTTTCTTAACAAGTTATTTACAATGTAAATACTAAAAATAAACACTAGTGCATGTTCAACATATTACAGATCAACAACTAAAAGAAACAAGAACAAACACACCATATGACACCATTATTTTTGGACTAATGTCCCCTGAAATACCCAATGCGGGAAAACCAGTGCAACTATCTGAGGGTTTTCTTAGTAAGCAATATCAGAGTACAATCTGGGTGCCGAAACTGGCCTACCCAACAGAGAATTTCCTTAGCAGTAATACCCCTTAGTTTCTGACAAATCTACTAGCTAAAACCCCGGATAATCCTTTCGGCAGCTACTCAGCACAAATCTGCCCTAGAAACCCCAGCATCTGCCCAATTTGGACTGTGTTTGCTTATCTTGGCCTGTCTCAGCCCCAGGAAGCCCTGCACCAGCTCTCTGATCCTCTGGTCAGCTACGTTGGCTCCTCTGGTGCTCTGTACAACACTTAGCTGCTTTTGCGTGGCCCTGCGTGAGCACTTACTGCTCTCCTTCTAACCCGGTGTTGATTTGGGGTAGCATCAGATGTGCTCTAGCCACAAAATTTGGTGGAGAGTTTGGGGGACATGAGATCTCCAATACCCAGAAAGGGTTTGGGCAGATTCTAAACAAATAAGGAGATACTAAAATAATTAATATTTTTAATGGAGTCCCTAAGTCTAAACTTAGGGAAAATAAAATATTAATGTATATTAATATGAATCTGTGTTAGAGTGGTCCAAAAGACATGGATCAAGCCAGATCTAATCTTAGTCGTTGATTAGGGACATAATCTCGTCCATTGAGATCTCTTAGTCGTTGATTTGGGACTTAATCTCGGCCATTGAGATGTCAACAGGAAAAGTATAAGAGGAGGCTTGAGGGTCACTTGGAGGATACACCAGATGATCAGTCATTCCATTCTCTAGAGCAGGGTTTGCTAAAAGAGATAGAATCAGTGATTGGGAGAGTAGCTGAGGGGCATTGATTACAGAGAGACAGAGAGGTAGAGATAGTGTCGGGATAGCAGCAGAGCAGCCAGAGAGAGAGACGCAGGAGTAGTCAATGCTCACACAGGGCCATGCAGAGGCAGCTAAGTGTTGCGCAGACCACCAGAAGGGCCAGCGTAGCTGACGCAGAGGCTTAGAGAGTTGACGCGGAGCCTCATGGGGCTGACGCAGGGCCAGTGCTGGGCTAGGAGAGGCTGACGCGGTCCAGATTGGGCAGACACTGGGTTTCAAGGGCAGATTAGTGGTGAGTAGCTGCCGGAAGGATTATTCGGGGTTTCAGCTAGTAGATTTGTCTGAAACGGAGAGGTATTACTGCTAAGGAAATTCTCTGTTGGCCAGTTTCGGCACCCAGATTGTACTCTAATATTGCTTAATAAGAAAACCCTCAGATAGCTGCACCTGTTTTCCCGCATTGGGTTTTTCTGGGGACATTGGGCCAAAAATAATGGTGGCATGTGGTGTGTTTGTTCTTGTTTCTTTTAGTTGCTGATCTGTAATATGTTGAGCATGAACTGGTGTTTATTTTCAGTATTTACTTTGTAAATAACTTGTTAAAGAAAAATAACAAGTAGGTACAAATAAATCAGAAAAGGTGCATGAAGGGTTTCTAAACTAAGTAAACTTAGAAACTTCAACACCCGACACTATCTTTGCCTCTCTGTCTCTCTGTACTCAATGCCCCTCAGCTGCTCTCCAGATCACTTATTCTATCTCTCTTAACAAAACCCGCTCTAGAGAATAGAATGACTGATCACTTTGGTGTGTTCTCTAAGTGACTCTCAAGCCTCCTCTTATACCTTTCCTGTTGACATCTCAACGGCTGAGATTAAGTCCCTAATCAACGACTAAGATTAGATCTGGCTTGATCCATGTCTTTTGGACCATTCTAACACAGATTCATATTAATACATATTAATGTTTTATTTTCCCTAAGTTTAGACTTAGGGACTCCATTAAAAATATTAATTATTTTAATATCTCTTGATCTGTTTAGAATCTGCCCAAATGCTTTTTGGGTATTGGAGATCTCATGTGCCCCAACGTCTCCACCAAATTTTGTGGCTAGAGCACAATCGATGCTACCCCAAATCAACACTCCCTCTTAGCGAGGACTGTGCTCTAACAATACTCCTCACTGAGTATTACTATGATCATCCGCCATCGGTACCTGTGCTGATGTTAGGCCTTCCTACCCAACATCCTCTGCACTGCTGCATCTTGTACTGTTGCCCATGGTTCTGCCACTGCCACTGCTACGTCCTGTAGTGTTGCCCATGGTTCTACCACGATCCGTGTTGCTACTAGTCCTTCCTCCCAGCACTGCATCTGCACTGCACCTCCTCTCATCATGTTGCATCGTGCTGCCCACTACTGCACTGCAACTCAATTACTAAGAAGTAAGTAACTGATCTCCCAACTGACCTCCCTGTTGGTCTAGAAACACCCACTGATGTTGAAGCTCCCTCTGCCGCTGACAAGTGCTCCCTCTTTGACCTCTGTGCTGCTGCAACAACTCCCTGCATCTCGCAACATTGTACACCACTTTGTGCCTTCCTACACTAGTGCAACACTCTTGTGCCTCTCGCACTGCTGTAGCCTATTAGCTCTGTGCTGTCTTGGGACTCCTACACTGTAGCTCCCTTTGTCGCTCCATCCGCATCTGTGTCTACCCACATCATCCAATCCTGCTACTCCTCATCGGGGCTCCTGTAGCAAGGTCTAATCCAAGAGACTGGGTACCTCGAGGATCCTGCCCCTCATCGCTTGTAGTCCACCTGACTACAGCTCGATGTCTCCCCACTTCCGCTCAACTAACGTGTGTGCTCTCATGGCACAACCATCGTCTGTCAAAAATTCCTTCTCTGCCCGTGCTGGCGCTGCCTTAGTCTCGGGAGACTCTCCCTTACTCTTCTTCCTTAGACACTGGGTCGCATAATGACCCAGCTCCCGATAGTGGAAGCTCTTGATCTTGGAGAGATATTTCTTCTTCCGCTTTTCCTACTTCCCCTCAGATGCTAGGCCACATCTTCCTCCTCCTACTTGACTTTGATCCCCTTGTTGTTGCTACATGTCTTCGACTGTCGGCTGATCTCTTCGAGTTGCCCACATCTTGTCCCATGGTGGAAGTGTCCCTCTGCCCAGTATACTCTAGACAAACACTTCCCAATCTTCTGAGACAGCATTCAGGGTTGTCCTCACCATCAGCTCTTGATCCGGTGTCGCACCTATAGCAGTCAACTGGTCTCGGATCTCATTTAGTCCTCCATGGAAGGTGTCAATCGATTGCCCCTTCTTCAACTGATTCTCAAGCAACATTCTTCTCTGCACAGAAGTATGCTGATACAGCTTCTTGAGAGCCTCCCACATCTCAAATGTCATTTCCTTCTCGACTGTATGTGGTACCACATGATCCTTGACCCCGTTAAGGATAATGCACTTGGCCCTCGCCATCGCCTCCTCATACCTGTCATTATCACTGGGGTCAACTGGGACAACTATTACCTTCAAGGCGAAGTTCTTGACACGATTCCTGTCAAGCACTGATAAGATTCCGGCCTTCCAAACTGCGAAGTTCGATGCTCCGTCCAGTCTATCCTGGTCTCTTACCCCATGTAGTAACATGATGCTCCTCTACTTCCCCCCTAGAAGTTCTTTGTTCGACTCCTCTGAGTCTCTACTTCCCGTCTGGAAGTTCTCTTCTGGACTCCCTCTGAGTCCTGATTTCCCTCCTGGAAATCCTTTTGTCGCTTGTCGATATGCCCCCTACTTTGATCATCTTGTGCAACTGCACTGCTAATCCAGGTTCCTCAGCTAGAAAACCTCGGTAAAAACTCCTCTGGCCCTACTTTGTCAGGTATTGTTTTCACTATAGTACCTCACCAGCTCCACTCTACAATATTCCTGCAGCCTTCTAGACCCCAGCAACTGCCTCTCTGTGAACTGCGTCAGCCCCTCTTTGCCTCATGCTAGCCCTGCGTCACCCCGGATGGGTCTGTGTCAGCCCTGGGATGCCCTACGTCAGCCCTTTGGCCCTTGGCATCAGAAACGTTGGCCTCTCTAAGGCTCTGAGCACCTCCTGGCTTCCTCTGTGCGGCTCTGGCTAGATCTGTGTCACACTTCTTGGCTTCTGCATTGCTAGAAACAACTTTTGTCACCTCGGGACAACTGTTTTCTGCTGCTATTGCTCCGCTCGGCTGACGTCTCTTAGTCCTCATGTGATCTGCAATCATGCTCTGATACCATGTTGAAGTTTCTAAGTTTACTTAGTTAGAAACCCTCCATGAACTTTATTTTATTTATTCCTACCTACTTGTTATTTTTCCTTAACAAGTTATTTACAATGTAGATACTGAAAATAAACACTAGTGCATGCTCAACATATTACAGATTAGCAACTAAAAGAAACAAGAACAAACACACCATATGACACCATTATTTTTGGACTAATGTCCCTGGAAAAACCCAATGCAGGAAAACCGGTGCAACTATCTGAGGTTTTTCTTAATAAGCAATATTAGAGTACAATTTGATTGCTGAAACTGGCCTACCCAACAGAGAATTTCCTTAGCAGTAATACCTCTCGGTTTCTGACAAATCTACTGGTTGAAACCTAAAACCCTGGATAATCCTTTCGGCAGCTACTCAGCACCAACTTGCCCCAGAAACCCTAGCGGGTGCCCAATTTGGACTATGTCAGCCTCTCTTAGCCTATCTTGGCCTGCGTCAGCCCCAGGAGGCCCTGAGTCAGCTACACTAGCCCCTCTGGTGCTCTGCGCAACACTTAGCTGCGTCTACATGGCCTTGCATGAGCACTGGCTGCTCTGCTGCTATCCTCGCACTATCTTTGCCTCTCTGTCTCTCTATACTCAATGCCCCTCAGCTGCTCTCCCGATCACTGATTCTATCTCTCTTAGCAAACCCTGCTCTAGAGAATAGAATGACTGATCACTCTGGTGTGTTCTCCAAGTGACCCTCAAGCCTCCTCTTATACTTTTCCTGTTGACATCTCAACGGCTGAGATTAAGTCCCTAATCAACGGCTAAGATTAGATCTGGCTTGACCCATGTATTTTGGAACATTCTAACACAAATTCATATTAATACATATTAATATTTTATTTTCCCTAAGTTTAGACTTAGGGACTCTATTAAAATTATTAATTATTTTAATATCTCCTAATCTGTTTAGAATCTGAAGTTGTACGAGCAATGTCAGGAACCAAAAATTTAGAGGAGGGATACTCTGGATTGATAATTATGTAATTCTACAACTGTAGTCTATAGGATGTACCAACCAATTCCATATTCAAAGGAAGTGACAGGAGAAAGGAGCATGGTAACCAGTCCCATCTAGGAAGAAGTTATCTCAAGTCAGGCCCTACTTGAGACAACAATCTAAAGAGAACCAATCACTAGTGAGGTTACCAAAAATATAGAAGACAAAAATTGAATAAAGAGGGAGAGGTAGAAGGAGAAAAATGGAAAAGATTAATTCTCATCATTGTTATGAATGATTAGCAGGTTTTGTAAGGATTTCCAAATCTAAAAAAAAATCCCTCATCCCCAATCTTTGACTCAAAGTAATGTTACATGGATTTATTGTATGCAATATGCCAACAAGCGAGTATGAGCAAAGAAAAATGAAATAGGAATATTTGAAAATGAAATAGGAAATGAAATAAATATCCCTGGCTAGAATTTGATGATTTGTTGGAGTGAGGGGTACCTATGAACCATTTCATCACTTGCTTGATGCAAATTGATCATTCTTGGAGGTTAATCATTTTGGAGAGTTTTTATTGCCAAAGGTATGGGTTATTTTGGCATTCTTACTATGCTTTTGAGCTATCTCAAGATCGGCTAACATATTTATATACTTCTGTAATGTCCCTTCCGAAATTAAATTGTTACAAGTTTATTTATTCTACAATTTTTACAATTTGGGAGTCCATGGGACCCATGATTTTTGGGAAAACTTGGGAAGGGAAAACGGGCTGAAATGTTTTATTGGCATAGTGTGGGGGCCACCCACATGAGGAAATACGCACCACCTTAGAGGGAAGTTCGAATGACTAAGGAGGGAAAGTGAAATTGCTAGTTGGAGGGGGCCCACATGGGAAAAGAGGCCCACACATTATAAATAGAGGAGGCTCCGCCTCATTTGGCATCTTTTGGACATATTGAACTCACTCTTAGTTGCACTAGTTGCGTAGCTGGGCCACTCGTTGTTTAGCACGAGTTCTCCAAGTGGATAACTCACCCTCTCTTCAGTGGACCACGAGTGCCACCCTAGTGAGGTTTCTTTCTATCATTCCGGGAGATTGTAGGTGGATATTCAGAGCTCCCAATGCAACCATCATTCAGTCAGTGCGTACTCTAGAAACACACAGTAGTGGAATACGCAGGAGATCATTCAATGGCCTTACAGGGAGCAATTGCCGGAGGAGTTTTGGAGAAGGAAGTACAGGGGAAGACTAGCCTTTACGAGGATTTTGGGAGCTAGAGATTTCCATTTGGGAGTAGTGTGAATTCCAGCACTTAGGACCAGCGCAAGAATTCATCACTGGGCACACGTGGGGGATTTGTGGGTCAGTCGTGGAGCGAGTATTTTTCAGGAGAGGTAAGGGGAAGTTCGGGGAAGATTATCTCAACCATTTTGGTGTGTTTTGGAGGGCTTATTATGGATTTACAGGCAGGTCGTACACTTCAGCAATTGGGGGAGAGCATGACTCTTGGGAGGATGAATTTCTAAGGTCAAAACCAGGCCAAACACTTTCTGGGTTTTGATGGGTTTTGTTTGAGGAGCTTGGGGCTAATTTTGCAGAATTTTCCCAACAGATCTGGGGGTCAAACAGGGATCCCAACTCAACCAAAAGCTATAAGATCTAGGGAGAATTCAAGCCAAAATTTCTACGTCAACATTCGGCTAATTCCTTCGTGGGTTGTTCTATGTATTTGGTGGAGAGGCAAGAGTTAATTTCCCGGAATTTCCTGAGCATCGAAGGTGGGGTTTCCAGCAGCATCTGCGCAGCAGACAATGCAGTTTCACTAGGGCAGCGCAGGGCATCATTGTAGCAGTGATTTGTGCCATCTGAGTTTGACAGATGACCACCTAGACTTGATCACCCTTGCGATTGAGGCAAGCCCAGGTGCACGACTTCCACATTATTTTACTTTTCTAGTTGCTTGTTGGGGCCTGACCCATGTTCGAAGTTAATTAGACAAACAAATCCCTGTACCACTGGCCCTTTCGGCAACAGTCCGCGGAGCGCGGACTGAGGTCTCACCCGAAGTAGTGTGCGGGGATGGTGGCACCAGGTTTCCGCACCCTTGAGATGTCTGAGGGGTTGATTTTAGTCCAATTATGAATACCTTCATGCAGGTTACTCCGCGCACTTCCCTAGCTTGCGAGGCCTTCGCGCCCTGATATATTCGCCTTCGCGCAACCCTAACCAGGAGTTGTGGGGCTTTCACGCTACTGGAGCAGCGATCTGCACTTTTTCCCTAAGTCACACCGTGGATCTTACTTATCTTCTTATAACAGTTAGTTATCTTCGCATAAATAGATACCTTGTATTATGTTCACTTACTCAACACATTTATATAGTTCGCGCAGTAAATAAACAGTAAGCTTGTAATTCATACCCAATAATGCATAAAACAGGAAAAGATACACAGAAATATGTTAAAAGTTATCTTTATTGTTGTTTCCAATGGTTACAAACTCGACCTACCCTGCACACTCAGCTGCAGGGGTCCGCGCACTCAGCTGCGGACTACTAGGCCTCTGCGCAGAGCCTTCTTAGCTGCAGAGCCTTCTCCTACTCTACAACACAAAGACAAAACTCTACACTTTGACTCACTACTTCATCGATTTATTTCTATACTTAGATTATTAGATGTTTTACGCTTAGAGCCTCGCTTTATTTATACAATCCCATGGTCCGCAGACCATGGGTAGATTTCTCAAACCGACACTACATTTACAAAAGTAAGGGCGAACAACCCTATCACTCTATTACAGCTTTGCACTCCGTCCCCACAAATCGCGGAGTCTTTACAATAGACTTAGTCAAAGCTTGGGCTTTAACCCTCAAAACTTGCCTTGGGGGGATCCCACACCCAACAGGCCCCCAACACAAACATCGTGACTCGCCCTTGAGTCACTCTGTTGATGTGGAGATCTTCGCGCGGAGACCTCCCAACTCTGCTCGGACGCCTGCAAGGTCGGCAGTGCACTGAGCGGCTGCCTGCTGAATCTCCTGTACACGTTGTTCCGAGACCGCAGTGTCGGAACTGCTTCCCTGGATCTGGTCCTGCGTACCCTGCATCTGCACGAGCTTGCCTTCAATTGTTGTTGTGATTACGAAGGCCTCATCGATCCAAGGCTGAACATGCGCCTTCAAAACTGCTTCTTTGTGTCACGCTGCGTCCACTGCCTCTTTAAACGCTTTGGCTTGTTGCATTCGCGTGAGCCTCTGAGTGAGGGCCACCGTCTGCGCAGTCCCTTTGATGTTGTCGTACTACTGCTGTAGCTCACGCACCTCTGTTTCCAAGCATTGTATGTTCAGGTCCTCCTGCAGATTTGTGAGGACCTCAAATGATTCTTCTAACATTCTGTTGGAGTCTCATACTGCACTGCTGATCTCCTCCAGCCCTTGATGTGATGGTGCTGGCGCGCTATTCCCTTACCTCTAGAGGAGTTGAAGGTTGCGCCTTCAACCGTAGCTCTGCGATCTGAAGGTTCAGCTCCAGCTGAACCTTAGCCATTTCTTCTTGTGCCTCGCATACCCCTGCTACTAATCTTTGGATGCATGCCTCTGTTGGTGCTTCTGTTGGGATCGCCATCTCATGGACCATCTAGCAGGCTTCTTCCAGTACCTGCACCATCTACCTGTTCTGAGACACGACCTCGTCACGCTGCAAGCTCAATTGCTCCATGTTGATCTTCTACTCACTCAGCACCTACAACGCGCGGCTCTCCCTAGCCCACAGTTTTGCAGTAATCCCATCATGTAGAACATAGAGTGTCTCTCGCGGGAGCACAGCCATGTCGATCCCTATCCCCTTTAGTGTACTAACCGTAGGCCGATTGGCCTCATTTGCTGTAATGAGTGCCCCTTCTGGCAGCACTATTGTGTTGGTTGTACGAGCGCGCAGCATTTCCTCGGCTGCGGATGTTCCTAATGTGAGGCTGGTCGAGAGGGTACCAGCCTGAGGAGCGCACACCTGCAACTCCTGAATCTATTCTCGGAGGGCCCCCAACACAATCTGACTCTCCTCTGCGAAGTTCTGGAGGGCCTCTATGGTGACATCGCGCACCGTTTCGCCTATATCATGCAGATCCCCCTCAGTAAGAGTGATCGGGTCTATAGACAACTTGAACGCTTTTACCCTATTGCGAGGCCCCGTTCGCTCGCTCGGGCGCTAGTGCTTCAATTGTGTTGACGTTGTTTGTGCGTTCGCACCGCCCTCTTCTTCCTCTGTTTCCATCTCTTTCTCTTGCTCAGGCAAAGGTGACTTCTGACCCTCACGTGCCTTCTCTGCTGCCTTCTGTGTTGCTGCTACTGCGGCCTTTTTCTGTTCTGCTACTGTTTGTGCAGCGTCCCGTGCCTCTTGCGCTTTTATTGTTGCTGCTTCTTTCCTTCTCTTTTCCGCCAACTACGCCACGCGTAGTTTTTCCTCCTCCTCCTCCTTCTGTGCAGCAGATTTTCCCAACGCAGAGATGTCCAGAGCGTGCCACTCTGACGGCCACGTCACAAGCACATCGAAGATCACATCATTTGTTGCTATATAAGGCAGTTCGTTACACTTCTTAGCAGGGTAGTTTATCGTCCCGCGCCTCCTTCCAACTATCGGGAGCACTAAGACTGCACTTCCCACGGCTAGTCAGGTGGCCACGCCACCTGTATAGGGTTTCAACCAGTCATCCATCACTTTTCCTTGAAAACATCCACCTTTTATTGTTACTAGCTGCGTCGCGCACTTTACCATCTGCAGTGCGCCACCATGGGTGATCCCTTTGGTAATATGCGGTCTAATCCAAGGCATCAAGCTAATCAACTCTTGGCGGTAGTCCCCAAATTCGTCATCGTAATCGTGCGCACCGTGTTTTATCATCCTGATTTTCTTATAGAGAAAATCCTTCGTGATTTCTTCCTGAGGCTTCTTGACTTTCGCTTCCACTAGAGCGCTTTTCTCCCTTAATCGTACCCTTTCTTTCATAAGTTCTTGTAACCTAAGATCACCCTGTTGGATTTCTTCCTCAAGTCCCAAGTGTTCTGCTTCATTCAGCTGCGCAATTCCTTCTTCCAAGGTTCCGCGAACTGTCATATCTACTAGTGCCGCTATGCGCGGACTAGGATTACTACACGCTATTGGAACTACAGTGTTTACTCCATAGGCCAACATAGAAGGCGTTGTTGTCCTATAAGCCCATAAAACTGCTGGGACGTGCTTATGGTCCCAATCACTCCATCGTGCATCACATACCCTGTTCAGTGCTTCGCACACTTCGTTAAAGGCTTCTGCGTGGGTAACCTTCTGCACACGTGTTCTTTCCAAACTTCGTTGTCCCAACTGGAAGGACCTTTCACGGAATTGCCTTGCTAACACCTACTTATTGACTGTGTTTCCGAACACGAAGTCCATGTGCATCCGCGCAGGTTGTTTACCATATGCCTGTACCCACCTAGAAAGATGCGTGCGCGAATCATCCCGTCTGTCATACTTGTCTTTTAGACACATTTGAGGCTTCCCAAAACGCATGCGCATCATTCTCCTGCATTCGCGCCACTCTTCAAAGCTTCCTTGGTGCGTACCCCACCACCTCGCCGACATAGCACGTAGTACCCATTTCAAAGCCTCGAAACGTTGTTGTTCCGCCAGCTCTTTTTCAAATATGTTCAAGAAGGCGTCTACCTCGCTTAACCCATCATATGTAGGTAGATCCCTTACTTCTATTGATATGCAGCGCAACAATCTTGTCATGATGTTGTAGTTCAATGTGGTTACCTCATGTAACCGGTTCTGTCATCGCTCTATCTCTTCATCTGAATCCGATGTACAGGAGCTTTCGCGCTCCCATGAGATTCATCCATCCGCAGTGGGATTTACCCAGTCTTGCTCTTGCGTGGTTATCTTGTAGATGCAGTCTAAATCATCGTTGCTTTCGTAGTCGCACATTGACTCTGTGTAGCGCGATCCTTTTGCAGGGTCCAAAGGTATGACTAAGCACAGAGACTTTTTCTCAAAAATCATCTTGCGCTTCTTCAGATTTATCACCCTGTTCATGTTAGTGGCCCAATCTATTCCTAATAATGCAGGGTAGGGATTGTTGTCATCAACAATCTCTATCACTTCAAAATCTGCTAGCACGCTTGCTCCTTCAATATCCATGGTGATTCCCTGCAATCTCCCCATAGGTATTATCTTTTGCTAGTTCACCATTCGCAGCTGGAAAGGAGACCATTGTAGTGTAGGCCTTGCCATGCGCTTCCATGTCTGCTTCGGCAGAACTTTCACGTCTAATCCTAAATCTAGAATCACTTGGTCCATCTCATATTCCCCAATCTATGCGGTCAATCTCATTTCTCTTCCCATCCTCGTCGCATGCTTTCAAATCTTCCGGACTACACGCGGTTCTCCTGGCGCGGTCCCAGCGCATCTATTTATGAGTTCCTGCAATCCCTTTACAGCCTTGTTGTTGCACAGTAGCTTCATGCATGTTTCTAGGAACGTCGTGAGCATTGATGGGTCCATTTCTGGCTCCGGTCTGTCTTTGCTTCCTGAAGTGGAGGCATCAGCAAAGCTCTTCCTAGATTCCATGAAGGTTTCCTTAGCGCGCTCCAAATCAAACTCTAGTTCTTTCGTCGGAGCCTTGCAAACCCAAGTACTATCTTCAGGCTGCTTGCCTTTATCATCCCCTGTTGTTATTCCACTTCAGAGCACAATGTTCACGTTAGGGTCTTCCTCACGCGGCTCAGATCTCATCATTTGCAGGTTCTGAGTCGGGGGAGGTTGGAGCGCTCCCTTGTCATGTAGCCTCGCTATCAGTGTGGGACAATCCTCCATCTCATGATCAAACAATGTACAATACAAGCATGATGGACGCGTCGGATTCGTACAATCACGATCATAATGTCTGGGCCCCCTGCAATGGTAACATATCAGCTGTCCACGACCTCTTCCAGGTCCTCCTCCACCTCGACCTCGTCCGCGCCCCTGAAATCCGGTTTGCGCCATTCTTGCGTTCTGGTCAAGGGGTCGCCTTTTAGCCTGAACTCTGTAGGTGGGAGTCCTATCCATCATTAGCTCATAACTCCTACAGGTGCGCTCATCATGTCCTACTGATCTACAGAAATTACAGAACAATTGTTGTGAATTCTGCGTGTACTTCTGCAACAAATGGCAGTTATCTGTAGCATGCTTTCCTCCTATTTGACAAATCGCGCAACATAACGCAAGTGCCGTGCTAGGTCCTGCTTGGGCCTCCGGTCTTAATGGCATCGGTCCTCCTCCCGCGAGGTAATTCGTGAACACTGGGCAGTGGTCCTTGTCATGACCTTGACCCTTACATTTAACAAACCATACTTTGTCACGCACTTCTGGGCGAGCTGTCCTATTCTATTTCAGACTCTGCATTTCGAGGCACAAGTTTTTCAACTGCGCGTGGATTTGCTGAACTCCCAGGTTAGGATCCTGTATCGGGGTCTTTTGCAGCCTCATCGCGATTTCCAAGGTCTCTACCTAAGTTGTTAATCTTTTTTGTGATAGCGCGTTCCTCAAATATGGCGTTAGCGATGCTACAAACCATTCGTGGTGTTGTCCATCCATCAAAGTCATATTACCTTCGCAAATTGTGCACTTCAGTATCTGATCCAACTCCCAAGGAGTCTCACCTGGTAACATCGTGATCTCCTTGAACCTAACGATCGACTGCGCCTCTGACTTCGGCCTGCTAAATTCTCTGTTCAACGCAATTTGGATATCCACGATCCCTACATTTGGATTGTCATTAGAATGCTTAATATACCAGGTCAGTGCACGATCCTACAGAGCATTGACCAACGTCCCTTTCTTTATATTGTCATCAGTAACTCCCTACGCTTCCCATACAGCTTTTATCACGAACCAAAATTGGTCTGAATCTTCATTTCCTACTTCCTTGAACACTGACAACTTTATCGCGCTTGCCATATTGACTCGCGGTGGTGGTACGGGCGAAGATGGGGGTGAAGGCAGTGAAATTGGTGGTGGTGTGGGTGGGGGTGGTATGCGCGGAATCCTCTGCCTTATCAAATTGATCGCACTCTTGGTGAGATCTTCGTGAGCTCTTCCTCGTCCCCTCGCAGAGGTGAAATCAAGGGGCTAGTTTCTAGTTCAGCACTACCTTCATTTCTGTAAATTCTCCCACTTTGCGTAGCCCCAAACATCAATGTATTTGCATAATCCACTTTTCACATAGTAGCATTTTAATCCAAGTGTTCAGAGACTTAATGTACTTACCTCCCAGTCCTTTGAAGAAGCGTCGCTCTGCCTCGCTATAGCTAACTTTAGAATCTACTGCAAACTCAGTAATGAATCCTCCTATAATTCAATCGAGCCAGTGATCGACAATGCGCACAATCTTATCCTCTGATGTTTCCAATCTGCGCACCAACTCTGGGGTCCACACAATAGGACTGTCGATCTTGCACCTTCCTTGGCTATTTGCTAGCTTTGTGATCCACTCGTACAGCTTAGTAGGGAAAGATGCGAAGAAAATTTCGTGGATCTTTGTGTACAGGTAGCAGTGTAACCACTCTCCTTTTGATAGTCACTGATTCCTGTTCTCCTGCGCCGCGAACTCGTGAATTCTCCTGTCCAAACAACCTTCAATTTCTTTCTTAGTTGGATTCCAATGATACGACATCAGACATCTCTATGCAGATTCTGGTCCCGACAACGAAACCATTTGTTGGCTTGTTGGGGCTTGACCCAGGTTCGGAGTTAATTAGCCAAACAAATCCTTGTACTACTAGCCCTTTCGGCAATAGTCCGCGGAGCGCGGACTGAGGTCTCACACGAAGCAGTATGGGGGGATGCTGGAACCAGTTTTCCACACCCTTATGATGTCTGAGGGGTTGATTTTAGTCCAGACATGAATACCTTCGCACAGGTTACTTCGCACACTTCCCTGGCTTGCGAGGCCTTCGCGCCCTGATATATTCGCCTTCGCGCAGCCCTAACCAGGAGCTATGGGGCTTTCACGCTGCTAGAGCAACGATCTGCACTATCTCCCTAAGTCACACCGTGGATCTTACTCATCTTCTTATAACAGTTAGTTATCTTCGCATAAACAGATACCTTGTATTATATTCACTTACTCAGCACATTTATATAAGTTCGCGTAGAAAATAAACAGTAAGCTTGTAATTCTTACCCAATAATGCATAAACAGGAAAATATACACAGAAATATGGTAAAACTTCTCTTTACTATTGTTTCCAATAGTTACAAACTTGACCTACCTTGTGCACTCAGCTGCGGACTACTAGGCCTCTACGCACTCAGCTGCAGAGCCTTCTCCTACTCTATGACCCAAAGACACAACTATACACTTCGACTCATTGTTTCATCGATTTCTTTCTATACTTAGATTATTAGATGTTTTACACTTAGAACCTTGCTCTATTTATACAATTCCATGGTCCACGGACCATGGGTAGATTTCTCAAACCGACACTACATTTACAAAAGTAAGTGCGGACAACCCTATGACTCTATTACAGCTTCGCACTATGCGCCCACAAACCACGGAGTCTTTACAATAGACTTAGTCAAAACTTGGGCTTTAAGCCCCAAAACTTGCCTTGGGGAGATCCCACGTCCAACATTTTCTCCCAGATTATAATAAAATGGCTCAGCCATTGGTTATTCCTGGACATCTTATGGGTGTGCACTAAATGTTTCAATATTATGGTGTTGTTTTTATTGTTTGCTTTGCATAGCACTATTTTTCCTAGTTTGAAACATTACAACTTGAAGCAATTTTTTTTGGGATTTTCTTTGTAAAATTATGAAAAGGTCACATATTTACCCTCACAAAATAGAGGGGAGTCACTTTCGATTGTTGATCATCATTCACTCACTTCTTCTCTAGAGGAGGGTACATTAGCTCTTATCTTTCTTTTTGGACGTAATATGATCATTTATAGATCGAATTGTCTTGTGAAGGAGATTTTTGCATGGATGGAGTTTTGGTATTCATGAAGTGATTCCTATTGGAAATGTGTAAGTTTATAGTCACATTTTCTTCCATTTTGCATGCTATATTTCTGAAATTAGGTCTTCTATGAATGCCATATTAACAAGTGCAATATATTTTCTTGAAATCTTGATCCTTCATGGCATGTAAAATTTGTTTTGCAAGAGTCCATCAAAGGAACATGATTCATGCATCCTTTGACATCAAAATATTCCATATAGTGAAGTCACTAGTCATTTCTAATTGAAAAAATTCAATCTTTCACCCTCTTCATCCAAGGCCCTATGTCATTGACCTTTCAATAGTTGTCTGCATCGCCTAACTAGATAAAGGCTCTAAACTAATATGTTTTCATGATTATAAATCTTCATTTCTTCTTTAATTTCATGGTAACTAGGGTTGGTTTGGGTTTAGCTTAAAATATACATTTAACCACAATTTTATGTCCATACGTTATTGCCCTATTGGAAGGGATTGCATTTAATAAATAATAAAAGGAAAAATCTAGCATTAATTGAATATTTTAACCTTAAAATAAGGGCTGATGTCTTGGTATTTATTGTTGTCATATGAATTTTCAGCCATTTGAACTATTGTTTACTTAACCCTAGCTTGCCTCATTCATATCCTATTGTTCCTTTGATGATCTTATTCTGTATAGGCTATTTTCTAGAGCTCTTATATCCCATCGTGTGCCTTAAATATGCATATCTCACAAACCCTAACTTAAATCAATGGAAATATGAAATTGCATGAACAACTATAGAATATTCTCCGAGTATCCCAGACTAAAATGTGCCAAATACATAAGAGGGCGGTCCATGCCTAGGTATAAGAAAAATGTTTTTCTATACATGCGACAACCTTTATAACATGAGAAACACTTTATATAGAAAGGAGTGATGAAACTAGGGCTCCCCTAGATCATGTGTATTGGTAGATCCACCTAAAGGCCCTTGCATACCTACCCAAGCCATAAACGACCAACATGGTTTCAAATCAATGTCACCAAAAGAGTGTCAGATAGGAATCTAAGACAGGACTATCTTGAAGATGGGTATTCAAAAGACAATGTGATCGACTGCAAAGGGACTAGATATATACCACCTAGGTTAAACACTTCACAGAACTAATTCAAGCACGGCCCAATATAATACATGAATACAACGAGGGAAACACTTTTGGATCAAGCAGTGAATTATGATTACATTCAAATGTGTTAAAATATCCTCTAGTTATGCCTAGAGGTAAGGGGTTAACATGATCAATACCTAAACTTACACAAGCGCTTTCAATACATTACAAGAGCTTATTTATACCACACCATTATAAAAGTGAGAGTCATCTTGGAGAGGCCAACAAGCTAGATTTGAATATTGCCTTACAATTTTATAGGATTACCTTTAGGATTGAAGGTGACACCAACTCTCCAAGAAGGGCAAGAGATGAACAAAAGAAAGAGGAGAAAATGAGAGAGGGAGTGACATTGTTGATGCACCATTAAATACAAATGGTGGAAATGCCCATGCAAAGAAAGAGAGGGCATCAAAGGTGGAAGAATTCTTGAAATACCTGTGCATTTTCAGCTATTGAAACTACTGTTTACTTAAACCTAAATTGCGTCCTTCATAGCCTATTGGACCTTTCCTGATCTTATTCATTATAGGCCATTTTCAAGAGCTGCTATATACCATCATGTGCCTTAAATTTGCATATTTTACAAACCCTAACTTAAATCGATGGAAATATGAAACAACATGAACAACTATTTAATAATCTCAAAGAGTCCTACACTTAAATGTGCCAAATACATAAGAAGGGAGTCCATGCTTGGGTATAAGATAAATCGTAATATTCTAATGGAAAAATTAAGTGGATAACAGTAACATTAGAGGAGGGTCCATGCCTGGGTATAAGTTAAATGTTTCTCTATACATGCGACAACCTTTATAACATGAGAAACACTTTATATAGAAAGAAGTGATGAAACTAGATCTCGCCTAGATCATGTGTATTGGTAGATCCATCTAACGACCAACATGGTGTCAAATTAATGTCACCAAAAGATATTCAAATAGGAATATAAGAGAGGACTATGTTGAAGACGGGTATTCAAAAGACAAAGTAATCGACCACAAAGGGTCTAGATATACCACCTAGGTCAAACACTTCATATAACTCATTCCTTGCTAAGAGGGAGTGTTGATTTCTGGTAGCATCGAATGTGCTCTAAGCCTCAAAATTTGAAGGGAGGCTTGGACACATGTATTCCAGAATACCTAGGAATCGTTTTGGGAAATTCTACCCAGAGACAATTTTATTAAAATAATTAATTATTTTTAATGGGTGCCTAAGTCTAAACTTAGGAAATTTAAATAATTAAAGGGTATTAATCAAACCGAGGGCGAAACTTTTGGAAGAAGAAGGAGATCGAGTCCAAATGATCTGAGCGATTGATTAGAATCTAATATGGGCCATTGATTACTCAACTGGAGGATTATAAGAAGGACTTTGATGGGTATTTGGAAAACACATCAGAGAGAGATCAAGATATCAATTTTCTTAGAGAGGGCAACGCAAAAGTTTCTAGAGAATCGATCAAGGTGATTTCTTGCAATGAGGGGCAAGGCTAGCATATCAGAGGAAGCTTTCCAGATCCGAGGAGTGCAAGGCAAAGACGAGATTCAATGCAGGAAGTCGGGGGTGTGAGACCGGAAGGCCTCAAGATCAAATTTCCAGTAAGTAGGAGGTCAGTAGAGGGATTCATGCAGAGCCCAACCAGAGTGACGCAATTCTGCGTAGGGTTGATGCAGAAGCTACGCAGAGGCAGCGTAGGCCCAGTCAGCAAGCCCCTGATTAGAATCAAATCTCCTATAACAGTGTGAGATTTCTCTCACTAACCTTTTTGCTAGTTTATCTCTGTATCGAATCGCTAGTTGGGCATCCAACGAATTGTATCCAGAAAACTACTGCTTAATAATAGAAATCGTCACCTGCTGCAACGGTTTTCCCGCATTGGGTTTTTCTGGGGACATTTATCCAAAAATAACAGTGTCATGTGTTGTGTGTTTCTTTCTTGCTCAGTTTCTTGTTTCCGCATTTAATTTAATTGGTGAAGGCTGCAGTGTATTAGTTTCAATATTTGTTGTAGGATGCAGTAAATAATTTGTTCAGTAATTTAACAAATAAAAGATACTTAATCAGTTGCTGCAGTAGAAATTTGGGTCTCCAAATTTTCACAACACCAACTCTCTACGAAGGGAAACAGACAAACAAAAGCGATTGGAGAAAATAAGGGAGACAGTGACACTTTTAAAGCACCATTAAAGACAAATGGTGGCAATGCCCATGCAAAGAAAGTAAGGTCATCAAAGGTGGAAGAGTTCTTGAAATACCTATGAATGTAGGAGGCAATAACGACAAAATGTATCTAACTATGGTGCAAGTGTTGTGAGGACTAGTGAAGCATCAACAAAGATGAGATCTAGAAAAACTAGCACAACAACAAATGCTACAAGAGGCAACACTAGCATGGAACAGGAAAGGGGATGAGTTTTGACGATGCTAGTGAGGTATCAACGAAGAAAGAAATCCTTAACACCAGGTCATAGCTGGGGAAGGAAAGACAAAATGAGAATGAGTCACTCAAGCTATCCCACTTCATTATTGGGTTGCAACGTAGACTACCCATCAAACCTTCTTGCTGAGAATTACACACATTCTCAATTGTTACTAATTCTTCTCAATGCCATGAATTTCTTAAACGCATAAGAATTATTTCCGCAAAGGTTCCTGTTGTCGCGCGGATTGGCACGACAACGCTCAGACCGGGGGCTGTCACTCTGATCCCCGATCCCTCCGTTTAAGCCTGTCTCCCGTGGCTAAGGGGGGTAGTCCCTGTGAGATGATGAGGCCAACTGTCGACCAGTTGGTTGGGAGACACAAGACACGATGATATAAGCACTAAAATGATTTGATTAAATTAGCAGACCAGTTCCTTAAGAGATTGTGGTTAAAACGATTACTTGTTAAATGATATAAAAATATGGACCATGAACAGCAATCATCTATCATCAGCTAAATCACAATGACCAAAACGATATCCAGCAACTGAAAATTTTAAAAAAAGATAAATGCTTTAAACCACCACGAGAATCGCAAATTATTAACCAGATATCGTATTCGTATCTCGACTTGAAAATTTTAGATCTCAGCATGAAAGATAATAATTCCCGAAAATAAAACTGGATCTGAAGAAGAAAATTTTCCAAAAAAAATTTTTATGCTTTTCAAAAATTTAAAAGAAAAAAAACTTTTAATTTTTTTAATTTTTTTTTTTTTTTAATATATCTAAAATAAAAATTAAAATCTAATACGTTAGATCTAAAAAAGTAACATAAAATCTATTTTAAATAAAAGCTAAAAAATGAAATCTAGACATTAATCTATCACTAAAAAAAATAAAACTAAGCCTAAACCATTTTCCATAAATAAATCCCTTTTTCATTTTTTTTTTTTTTTTTCAAAAAAAAAAAAAAAAAAAAAATTAAATAAAATCTTCTTTATTATTTTTTTATTTTAAAACCAAAATAAAACAAAAATTTAAATATAATCAAATCTAAAACATAAAATTAAAACAAAACTATGCAAACTTTAAACTAACCTAAAAATCAAATTAAAATCTAAATGACAAAACATAAAACTAAAATCGAAATTTTTAACATCTGCGTGTATCCTGAAAACAAAAGAAATGCACACGTAATAAAACTAAGGAAAAAAAAATTCGAATTCATACGAAGGACTTAAGGAAAACGACACTAAATTAAGATCCTAGCCCTAAAGTGCAAAACGTATTGCTAAACAAATAAACGAGTTACCTGCTGCCGGCGGATGATTTTTTACCTGAGGATTTCAATAGCAAACGCGGAAAAACGAAAAAGAGAACCAAAGCTACAGAATAAACCCTGAGCTTGAAATCGAAAGGCCGCAGAGAAATTTCCGAAAGCTTTGAACGAGCATGGCATATCGAAAATACACCAGAAACGCAGGCGTATGCACATATTAAATCTGATAAAACGAATTACCTGAGCATTTCTGATTTTGGAACGAGCTCCTTACCTGGCTGCCGACGCATTTACGAGATCTACGCTAAAACAATGCTTGACAGGAACCGGCGTATAACTGAGCACTGAGACTATTACCCTTGAGCTGTGAATCGTTGAAGCTTATGATAACGGTTGCGTAAGAAAGGATACGATGAATCCTGGATCACCGAATCGCTGCCATTCTCATTTGAACGCAGAGCTGAGGGTTTTCGATCAGAACAAATAAACAGTAATACGATCCAGCCGATGAAGAAAAGAGGCACCGTGACCCTGGTGATTCGGATCCGCATCCACGCACTACGCAGCAAAGGATTTTGACGGTAGATGAATGCTGGGCAACTCTGTCTTGACAGCAACGTGCTTGGATTTGTTTTGCCTTTACTTTCGATGGAGAAATCTGAGCGAAAACTAAGCGCCTTTGCTGTCTCCTTCTTTCTTTTTCTTTTTATACAATATGCATAGTGGTATTGAGCCACGCTTATGGCCGTATACTATTTTCAAACAGCTGAGTGAGAGATTGAATGAGAAATCGGCCCGATAATGAGGATATGATGACAGAAAATCGCAGCAAAGGGACAGGATGTGGCTCAGAAAGAGACAGCTTGTGAAAAGATCTCAGAACTCGTCCAAAGCTTGGCAGTTTTGATGAGGAGCCTGCAATTTTAAGGAAACAAAACCCTATACCTGCAAACACAAAGAAAATAAAACCTTAATCTGAAATCTGTATATAAGCAAAATTTTGAAACCCTAGATTAGCTGATTAATGTACAAATTTGTCCCCTTAACAGCCAGATTCAGCAATGAGTGCAGAAAAATTTTAAAGATCAGAAAACTCAGATTTTCACTGTGAAGGACTTCAGAAAATCTCCCATGCAAATAAAAAAAATAAAACTGAATGATAGACCCAGGATCAAATCCAACTGGGCTCAACAAAAAATGCTTGCGGGAGTTGGCTGGTTCAGCCGAGAACTTCCCCGAACGCCCACAATTTCCTTCAGGAAGGGTTTTCTGCACAGCTCAGAACAACCATCAGTAAAGAGGGCAAAAAATGCTGCTAGATCTCAGGAGGTAATGGAGATACCTGCCATTACTTCAGAAACCCTAACAGCACCCAAACCCTAGCAAGTGAACAAGATACCTGTGCTCACAATACTCTACAAAAAGCTATTATTAATGGCTGAAAATAACATATGCAGAAAATTAAACAATCTCACAGCATTTCAAGAGAGTAACACCAGCAAGATATGGACCCCAAAGTCTTCTTTTATTAACCAGAAACAGATTTACAAGAGAGCTTCTTCAGTCTTGGACTCACAGATCCCATTATCTGAAAATGACCCCTAGCACCCTATTTAAAGGAAATGATCCCAACGGCTAGTTCGAGTGATCCATGTAGAAATGATCTCGACCGTTGATGAGGATCAAGACATCTCTTGATCTCATCTGTCGATTTATTCACTTAAAATATTATTATTTTATTAGTTAGGGTTTTTTCTTTATTTTTTTAATTTTTTATTATTTTTTATTTATTTCATTTTTTTAATTTTTATTTATTTTATTATTTTATTATTTTTATTCATTTTTTAATTTTTTAATTCATTTTAAAATGGATCATCGAACTAAGCCTTCGGAAACATCACCTAGGACCTAGGACTTAGGACTCATGAGGGGATTTAAAACATTTTCAACCCTCAAGACACATTTCATGATGACTTTTACAATTTACATCTCAAAGGGATGAACCCACTTAACATAGACCCTCACAAATCACCCAGTTCTGCGACACAACTATAATCTAGCAGATCAAAACACTAGGATTCTCTTAAAATTCTAATGATAAAATCCATCCCGGCTTTGGGGTCAGGTTTGAAGGAAAACTCTGCCGATCCATGGATCGGTGAGACGAAAAACCTTCCGGGACGTAGATTACCACTAGAAAGTTAGGTCCACCTAGGCAATTCACATACACGACTCATGTCTGCTAAGATTATTTACAATTTATACATGCAGACTGGGTTTACAATCAAAATGATTAAGCTGCTGATGACTGCAGGATGGCACGGACACGCTGGTCAGGTGCTGCCCCTTTTTGCAAAAAAAAGGGGGGTGTACTGCATGGGTAGTTGACCAGTAGAGGTCAACATCTGGCTCTACTTGGGGACACGTTGCTGCTTGCAGGAATGTGAGAATCCAGAATCTGCATCCATACAACACAAAAATAAGTAGCGTCCATCCAAAATCATCATATACATTAAGCACAGGAAAGATAAAAGCTCTTCATTTATTATCTAAAGCAGAAATAAAAATGCGGAAAAAACAAGGAGTAGGGTTAGAAATAAGATACAAAGGATGCCCTACGGCATCAGATGTGTTCAATATAGTGCATACTGAGCATTTCCCTGCTTTCAGGCAAATCTGTCGGCTGCTTGTCGGATGTACCATGTCCAATTTTGCATATGGTAGGACTCTTTCCTATCCGAAAATCAAGCTGCTCACGGCCGTCTGATGCATCAAATATTCTTCTTATTTTCTTTCTCTTACGTTTTTTCTTTCTGGCAGGTTGAATTACTGATGACCTGGAACTTTCTGTTTCAAAACTATCAGATGAAGTATGCGTGATATGTCTTTCTTTAGCCCGCATCTGATCTTTATCATTCTTAAGTCTATCCGGATCACCTTCAATTAACCATCTTTCAATCGAATCAATAACCTCCTCATAATAAGATGGAGCTTGTTGCAGCACATGAGAAGGCTCATGATCTATTGATGTCACCTGGTTTCTTTCATCTTCCAATTGCTGAAACCTTTGAACCTGTATTCTAATGGCATCCATCTGTCTAAAATGTTCAACCTTTATATCACCGATTTGTCTGGCATGATGTTCTTCCATGTCTTTTATCATTTTATTGTTCTTTTCCTTTATGTCCATCAAGTAATGCTGCATGAAATTTATTTCTTCTTTATGATTCGCTTGCATGTCAGCCAACTGATTATTATGATTGAACGTCATGATAGTCATTTCCTCTTCCATAGTTAATAACTTGTTTTGCATAGAGTCAATTTCCCTATCATGATCAACTTTCATGGTCACCATATTTTCCTCTAAGACTGACATCTTGCTTTGCATGCTTCTAATTTCTGTTTCATATTTAGTTTTCATGGCCTCAATTTCTTTAGCATGCTGATTTTGCGTGACTTCAATCTCCCTATTACGTTTTTCCAGGTGGGTGCATAAAGTTTTCACATCATTGACATAATTAGTTTGGTTGATTTCCATATTTCTTACCAGCATCATTAGATCTCGTAAAATTTGCTTTTGCTCTTCCCTTTCATTGTCATTTGTCCCTGATTTTTCACTATCATGAACTTGATCTGCAATATTTTCGGTTGATGACACATTCTGATCTTGAAAACTTTCTTCAACAGCTGGATTTTTTATAAGATTACTTTCTTTCTTTTGCACAACAATTTTAGAAGTAGAAGGCAAGCTGTTTGGACTATCATATCTATCTTTAAAAGCATTGAGAATGTCTTGTAAAGAAGTGAAAAAATCATTAGGAAAGTTATTAAACCAATTCAAGGCATCACCCTCTAAAGAATGGACAAAGAGACGCATCTTGAAATCTTCATGATTATATTGAGGAAATCTACAATATAAGATCATTACACAAGTAAACATGTTTAAATGACGTGTAACAGCGACCGAATCATCACCCGAGAACTTAAATAATTTAGAAATGGCCTCTTTCGGAAGATCATGGAGATTATTAGTAAAATGACATGGTTTACATGAATAATCCATGATGAACAGTAAGGGATCAAATGGATGATAGAAAGAGATTTCTGCTCAAGAAAATTAAGAGATGAAAGAAGTGGAGTCGCCACTTGAACAATAAATCTGATTCTAAGATCCAAGAAGTAATCAACAAACAGATATGCGGCAAGCTTCTTGTCTGGGAAAAAATAAGAAAATGGAGTCGCCACCCAAACAAGAAACAAACCTAAGAGATGCTGCTGATATGGGATGAAAAGATGCCAAAAATATTGAATCTGCCAGCTCAACTGAGAGATGAGAGATGAGAAGATGAATGTCATTTAAAACACCGAGAATAAAGTATTCCCCGGCAACGGCGCCAAAAAATGTTGTCGCGCGGATTGGCACGACAACGCTCAGACCGGGGGCTGTCACTCTGATCCCCGATCCCTCCGTTTAAGCCTGTCTCCCGTGACTAAGGGGGGTAGTCCCTGTGAGATGATGAGGCCAACTGTCGACCAGTTGGTTGGGAGACACGAGACACGATGATATAAGCACTAAAATGATTTGATTAAATTAGCAGACCAGTGCCTTAAGAGATTGTGGTTAAAACGATTACTTGTTAAATGATATAAAAATATGGACCATGAACAGCAATCATCTATCATCAGCTAAATCACAATGACCAAAACGATATCCAGCAACTGAAAATTTTAAAAAAAGATAAATGCTTTAAACCACCACGAGAATCGCAAATTATTAACCAGATATCGTATTCGTATCTCGACTTGAAAATTTTAGATCTCAGCATGAAAGATAATAAATCCCGAAAATAAAACTGGATCTGACGAAGAAAATTTTCCAAAATTTTTTTTTATGCTTTTCAAAAATTTAAAAGAAAAAGAACTTTTAATTTTTTTCATTTTTTTTTTTTTTTATATATCTAAAATAAAAATTAAAATCTAATACGTTAGATCTAAAAAAGTAACATAAAATCTATTTTAAATAAAAGCTAAAAAATGAAATCTAGACATTAATCTATCACTAAAAAAAATAAAACTAAGCCTAAACCATTTTCCATAAATAAATCCCTTTTTCATTTTTTTTTTTTTTTTTCAAATAAAAAATAAAATAAATAAATAAATAAATTTTAAATAAAATCTTTTTTATTATTTTTTTATTTTAAAACCAAAATAAAACAAAAATTTAAATCTAATCAAATCTAAAACATAAAATTAAAACAAAACTATGCAAACTTTAAACTAACCTAAAAATCAAATTAAAATCTAAATGACAAAACATAAAACTAAAATCGAAATTTTTAACATCTGCGTGTATCTTGAAAACAAAAGAAATGCACACGTAATAAAACTAAGGAAAAAAAAAATCGAATTCATACGAAGGACTTAAGGAAAACAGAACTAAATTAAGATCCTAACCCTAAAGTGCAAAACGTATTGCTAAACAAATAAACGAGTTACCTGCTGCCGGCGGATGATTTTTTACCTGAGGATTTCAATAGCAAACGCGGAAAAACGAAAAAGAGAACCAAAGCTACAGAATAAACCCTGAGCTTGAAATCGAAAGGCCGCAGAGAAATTTCCGAAAGCTTTGAACGAGCATGGCATATCGAAAATACACCAGAAACGCAGGCGTATGCACATATTAAATCTAATAAAACGAATTACCTGAGCATTTCTGATTTTGGAACGAGCTCCTTACCTGGCTGCCGACGCATTTACGAGATCTACGCTAAAACAATGCTTGACAGGAACCGGCGTATAACTGAGCACTGAGACTATTACCCTTGAGCTGTGAATCGTTGAAGCTTATGATAACGGTTGCATAAGAAAGGATACGATGAATCCTGGATCACCGAATCGTTGCCATTCTCATTTGAACGCAGAGCTGAGGGTTTTCGATCAGAACAAATAAACAGTAATACGATCCAGCCGATGAAGAAAAGAGGCACCGTGACCCTGGTGATTCGGATCCGCATCCACGCACTACGCAGCAAAGGATTTTGACGGTAGATGAATGCTGGGCAACTCTGTCTTGACAGCAACGTGCTTGGATTTGTTTTGCCTTTACTTTCGATGGAGAAATCTGAGCGAAAACTAAGCGCCTTTGCTGTCTCCTTCTTTCTTTTTCTTTTTATACAATATGCATAGTGGTATTGAGCCACGCTTATGGCCGTATACTATTTTCAAACAGCTCAGTGAGAGATTGAATGAGAAATTGGCCCGATAATGAGGATATGATGACAGAAAATCGCAGCAAAGGGACAGGATGTGGCTCAGAAAGAGACAGCTTGTGAAAAGATCTCAGAACTCGTCCAAAGCTTGGCATTTTTTATGAGGAGCCTGCGATTTTAAGGAAACAAAACCCTATACCTGCAAACACAAAGAAAACAAAACCTTAATCTAAAATCTGTATATAAGCAAAATTTTGAAACCCTAGATTAACTGATTAATGTACAAATTTGGCCCCTTAACAGCCAGATTCAGCAATGAGTGCAGAAAAATTTTAAAGATCAGAAAACTCAGATTTTCACTGTGAAGGACTTCAGAAAATCTCTCATGCAAATAAAAAAAATAAAACTGAATGATAGACCCAGGATCAAATCCAACTGGGCTCAACAAAAAATGCTTGCGGGAGTTGGCTGGTTCAGCCGAGAACTTCCCCGAACGCCCACAATTTCCTTCAGGAAGGGTTTTCTGCACAGATCAGAACAACCATCAGTAAAGAGGGCAAAAAATGCTGCTAGATCTCAGGAGGTAATGGAGATACCTGCCATTACTTCAGAAACCCTAACAGCACCCAAACCCTAGCAAGTGAATAAGATACCTGTGCTCACAATACTCTACAAAAAGCTATTATTAATGGCTGAAAATAACATATGCAGAAAATTAAACAATCTCACAGCATTTCAAGAGAGTAACACCAGCAAGATATGGACCCCAAAGTCTTCTTTAATTAACCAGAAACAGATTTACAAGAGAGCTTCTTCAGTCTTGGACTCACAGATCCCATTATCTGAAAATGACCCCTAGCACCCTATTTAAAGGAAATGATCCCAACGGCTAGTTCGAGTGATCCATGTAGAAATGATCTCGACCGTTGATGAGGATCAAGACATCTCTTGATCTCATCCGTCGATTTATTCACTTAAAATATTATTATTTTATTAGTTAGGGTTTTTGCTTTATTTTTTTAATTTTTTATTATTTTTTATTTATTTCATTTTTTTAATTTTTATTTATTTTATTATTTTTATTCATTTTTTAATTCATTTTAAAATGGATCATCGAACTAAGCCTTCGGAAACATCACCTAGGACCTAGGACTTAGGACTCATGAGGGGATTTAAAACATTTTCAACCCTCAAGACACATTTCATGATGACTTTTACAATTTACATCTCAAAGGGATGAACCCACTTAACATAGACCCTCACAAATCACCCAGTTCTGCGACACAACTATAATCTAGCAGATCAAAACACTAGGATTCTCCTAAAATTCTAATGATAAAATCCATCCCGGCTTTGGGGTCAGGTTTGAAGGAAAACTCTGCCGATCCATGGATCGGTGAGACGAAAAACCTTCCGGGACGTAGATTACCACTAGAAAGTTAGGTCCACCTAGGCAATTCACATACACGACTCATGTCTGCTAAGATTATTTACAATTCATACATGCAGACTGGGTTTACAATTAAAATGATTAAGCTGCTGATGACTACAGGATGGCACAGACACGCTGGTCAGGTGCTGCCCCTTTTTGCAAAAAAAAGGGGGGTGTACTGCATGGGTAGTTGACCAGTAGAGGTCAACATCTGGCTCTACTTGGGGACACGTTGCTGCTTGCAGGAATGTGAGAATCCAGAATCTGCATCCATACAACACAAAAATAAGTAGCGTCCATCCAAAATCATCATATACATTAAGCACAGGAAAGATAAAAGCTCTTCATTTATTAACTATCTAAAGCAGAAATAAAAATGCGGAAAAAACAAGGAGTAGGGTTAGAAATACGATACAAAGGATGCCCTACGGCATCAGATGTGTTCAATATAGTGCATACTGAGCATTTGCCTGCTTTCAGGCAAATCTGTCGGCTGCTTGTCGGATGTACCATGTCCAATTTTGCATATGGTAGGACTCTTTCCTATCCGAAAATCAAGCTGCTCACGGCCGTCTGATGCATCAAATCTTCTTCTTATTTTCTTTCTCTTACGTTTTTCTTTCTGGCAGGTTGAATTACTGATGACCTGGAACTTTCTGTTTCAAAACTATCAGATGAAGTATGTGTGATATGTCTTTCTTTAGCCCGCATCTGATCTTTATCATTCTTAAGTCTATCTGGATCACCTTCAATTAACCATCTTTCAATCGAATCAATAACCTCCTCATAATAAGATGGAGCTTGTTGCAGCACATGAGAAGGCTCATGATCTATTGATGTCACCTGGTTTCTTTCATCTTCCAATTGCTAAAACTTTTGAACCTGTATTCTAATGGCATCCATCTGTCTAAAATGTTCAACCTTTATATCACCGATTTGTCTGGCATGATGTTCTTCCATGTCTTTTATCATTTTATTGTTCTTTTCCTTTATGTCCATCAAGTAATGCTGCATGAAATTTATTTCTTCTTTATGATTCGCTTGCATGTCAGCCAACTGATTATTATGATTGAACGTCATGATAGTCATTTCCTCTTCCATAGTTAATAACTTGTTTTGCATAGAGTCAATTTCCCTATCATGATCAACTTTCATGGTCACCATATTTTCCTCTAAGACTGACATCTTGCTTTGCATGCTTCTAATTTCTGTTTCATATTTAGTTTTCATGGCCTCAATTTCTTTAGCATGCTGATTTTGCGTGACTTCAATCTCCCTATTACGTTTTTCCAGGTGGGTGCATAAAGTTTTCACATCATTGACATAATTAGTTTGGTTGATTTCCATATTTCTTACCAGCATCATTAGATCTCGTAAAATTTGCTTTTGCTCTTCCCTTTCATTGTCATTTGTCCCTGATTTTTCACTATCATGAACTTGATCTGCAATATTTTCGGTTGATGACACATTCTGATCTTGAAAACTTTCTTCAACAGCTGGATTTTTTATAAGATTACTTTCTTTCTTTTGCACAACAATTTTAGAAGTAGAAGGCAAGCTGTTTGGACTATCATATCTATCTTTAAAAGCATTGAGAATGTCTTGTAAAGAAGTGAAAAAATCATTAGGAAAGTTATTAAACCAATTCAAGGCATCACCCTCTAAAGAATGGACAAAGAGACGCATCTTGAAATCTTCATGATTATATTGAGGAAATCTACAATATAAGATCATTACACAAGTAAACATATTTAAATGACGTGTAACAGCGACCGAATCATCACCCGAGAACTTAAATAATTTAAAAATGGCCTCTTTCGGAAGATCATGGAGATTATTAGTAAAATGACATGGTTTACATGAATAATCCATGATGAACAGTAAGGGATCAAATGGATGATAGAAAGAGATTTCTGCTCAAGAAAATTAAGAGATGAAAGAAGTGGAGTCGCCACTTGAACAATAAATCTGATTCTAAGATCCAAGAAGTAATCAACAAACAGATATGCGGCAGGCTTCTTGTCTGGGAAAAAATAAGAAAATGGAGTCGCCACCCAAACAAGAAACAAACCCAAGAGATGCTGCTGATATGGGATGAAAAGATGCCAAAAATATTGAATCTGCCAGCTCAACTGAGAGATGAGAGATGAGAAGATGAATGTCGTTTGAAACACCGAGAATAAAGTATTCCCCTGCAACGGCGCCAAAAAATGTTGTCGCGCGGATTGGCACGACAACGCTCAGACCGGGGGCTGTCACTCTGATCCCCGATCCCTCCGTTTAAGCCTGTCTCCCGTGGCTAAGGGGGGTAGTCCCTGTGAGATGATGAGGCCAACTGTCGACCAGTTGGTTGGGAGACACGAGACACGATGATATAAGCACTAAAATGATTTGATTAAATTAGTAGACCAGTGCCTTAAGAGATTGTGGTTAAAACGATTACTTGTTAAATGATATAAAAATATGGACCATGAACAGCAATCATCTATCATCAGCTAAATCACAATGACCAAAACGATATCCAGCAACTGAAAATTTTAAAAAAAGATAAATGCTTTAAACCACCACGAGAATCGCAAATTATTAACCAGATATCGTATTCGTATCTCGACTTGAAAATTTTAGATCTCAGCATGAAAGATAATAATTCCCGAAAATAAAACTGGATCTGACGAAGAAAATTTTCCAAAAAAAATTTTTATTCTTTTCAAAAATTTAAAAGAAAAAGAACTTTTAATTTTTTAATTTTTTTTTTTTTTTTTATATATCTAAAATTAAAATTAAAATCTAATACGTTAGATCTAAAAAAGTAACATAAAATCTATTTTAAATAAAAGCTAAAAAATGAAATCTAGACATTAATCTATCACTAAAAAAAATAAAACTAAGCCTAAACCATTTTCCATAAATAAATCCCTTTTTCATTTTTATTTTTTTTTTCAAATAAAAAATAAATAAAAAATAAAAAAAATAAAAAAAATTAAATAAAATCCTTTTTATTATTTTTTTATTTTAAAACCAAAATAAAACAAGAATTTAAATCTAATCAAATCTAAAACATAAAATTAAAACAAAACTATGCAAACTTTAAACTAACCTAAAAATCAAATTAAAATCTAAATGACAAAACATAAAACTAAAATCGAAATTTTTAACATCTGCGTGTATCCTGAAAACAAAAGAAATGCACACGTAATAAAACTAAGGAAAAAAAAATTCGAATTCATACGAAGGACTTAAGGAAAACGGAACTAAATTAAGATCCTAACCCTAAAGTGCAAAACGTATTGCTAAACAAATAAACGAGTTACCTGCTGCCGGCGGATGATTTTTTACCTGAGGATTTCAATAGCAAACGCGGAAAAACGAAAAAGAGAACCAAAGCTACAGAATAAACCCTGAGCTTGAAATCGAAAGGCCGCAGAGAAATTTCCAAAAGCTTTGAACGAGCATGGCATATCGAAAATACACCAGAAACGCAGGCGTATGCACATATTAAATCTGATAAAACGAATTACCTGAGCATTTCTGATTTTGGAACGAGCTCCTTACCTGGCTGCCGACGCATTTACGAGATCTACGCTAAAACAATGCTTGACAGGAACCGGCGTATAACTGAGCACTGAGACTATTACCCTTGAGCTGTGAATCGTTGAAGCTTATGATAACGGTTGCGTAAGAAAGGATACGATGAATCCTGGATCACCGAATCGTTGCCATTCTCATTTGAACGCAGCGCTGAGGGTTTTCGATCAGAACAAATAAACAGTAATACGATCCAGCCGATGAAGAAAAGAGGCACCGTGACCCTGGTGATTCGGATCCGCATCCACGCACTACGCAGCAAAGGATTTTGACAGTAGATGAATGCTGGGCAACTCTGTCTTGACAGCAACGTGCTTGGATTTGTTTTGCCTTTACTTTTGATGGAGAAATCTGAGCGAAAACTAAGCGCCTTTGCTGTCTCCTTCTTTCTTTTTCTTTTTATACAATATGCATAGTGGTATTGAGCCACGCTTATGGCCGTATACTATTTTCAAACAGCTGAGTGAGAGATTGAATGAGAAATCGGCCCGATAATGAGGATATGATGACAGAAAATTGCAGCAAAGGGACAGGATGTGGCTCAGAAAGAGACAGCTTGTGAAAAGATCTCAGAACTCGTCCAAAGCTTGGCAGTTTTGATGAGGAGCCTGCGATTTTAAGGAAACAAAACCCTATACCTGCAAACACAAAGAAAACAAAACCTTAATCTGAAATCTGTATATAAGCAAAATTTTGAAACCCTAGATTAGCTGATTAATGTACAAATTTGGCCCCTTAACAGCCAGATTCAGCAATGAGTGCAGAAAAATTTTAAACATCAGAAAACTCAGATTTTCACTGTGAAGGACTTCAGAAAATCTCCCATGCAAATAAAAAAAATAAAACTGAATGATAGACCCAGGATCAAATCCAACTGGGCTCAACAAAAAATGCTTGCGGGAGTTGGCTGGTTCAGCCGAGAACTTCCCCGAACGCCCACAATTTCCTTCAGGAAGGGTTTTATGCACAGCTCAGAACAACCATCAGTAAAGAGGGCAAAAAATGCTGCTAGATCTCAGGAGGTAATGGAGATACCTGCCATTACTTCAGAAACCCTAACAGCACCCAAACCCTAGCAAGTGAACAAGATACCTGTGCTCACAATACTCTACAAAAAGCTATTATTAATGGCTGAAAATAACATATGCAAAAAATTAAACAATCTCACAGCATTTCAAGAGAGTAACACCAGCAAGATATGGACCCCAAAGTCTTCTTTTATTAACCAAAAACAGATTTACAAGAGAGCTTCTTCAGTCTTGGACTCACAGATCCCATTATCTGAAAATGACCCCTAGCACCATTTTTAAAGGAAATGATCCCAACGGCTAGTTCGAGTGATCCATGTAGAAATGATCTCGACCGTTGATGAGGATCAAGACATCTCTTGATCTCATCCGTCGATTTATTCACTTAAAATATTATTATTTTATTAGTTAGGGTTTTTGCTTTATTTTTTTAATTTTTTATTATTTTTTATTTATTTCATTTTTTTTATTTTTATTTATTTTATTATTTTTATTCATTTTTTAATTTTTTAATTCATTTTAAAATGGATCATCGAACTAAGCCTTCGGAAACATCACCTAGGACCTAGGACTTAGGACTCATGAGGGGATTTAAAACATTTTCAACCCTCAAGACACATTTCATGATGACTTTTACAATTTACATCTCAAAGGGATGAACCCACTTAACATAGACCCTCACAAATCACCCAGTTTTGCGACACAACTATAATCTAGCAGATCAAAACACTAGGATTCTCCTAAAATTCTAATGATAAAATCCATCCCGGCTTTGGGGTCAGGTTTGAAGGAAAACTCTGCCGATCCATGGATCGGTGAGACGAAAAACCTTCCGGGACGTAGATTACCACTAGAAAGTTAGGTCCACCTAGGCAATTCACATACACGACTCATGTCTGCTAAGATTATTTACAATTCATACATGCAGACTGGGTTTACAATCAAAATGATTAAGCTGCTGATGACTGCAGGATGGCACGGACACGCTGGTCAGGTGCTGCCCCTTTTTGCAAAGAAAAGGGGGGTGTACTGCATGGGTAGTTGACCAGTAGAGGTCAACAGTTCCATTTCCATAATTCAATTCAATGTAGCCATGGTATGATAGAAACAAGCCTAACTACCATGGAGAGAGAATATTAGCTAGTATATGAAAATAAATGTCAAGATGCAATATAAGAAAACAATACCTGCACTTACCTAAGAGTTTTAAATGCAATGCTAAAGTTATAACACCCTCCTCCCACCTTTACCCAAGCTAACCGGTCCACCGGGGTAAACATGTGATGAAGTGTTACTATAATATGATTCAACTCCCCAAGTATAGTTACGGAAGTGGAATCGACTAAACGAAACCAAACTGACCTTCCTAAGGAGCTACACAACCTCCAAGAGCAAACCAACCCCTCCAGGTGTCCAACCCCTGAGCAAATTGATGTTTTGTTGAACTAGATCCCCACTTGCTCCTATAACAAGCCTTCCCTACGACTCAGACCCTCCAGCTACTCCCATAGAAAGGTCTCCATGCGACTGTGGCCTTTGTCAGCTAGTTCTATGCCAGCGACCCCGGATTCTGAGCCACATTTTCAAGGCTAGGACTCAGGCCTCTGCCTAGGACTTCATGAAACTTCCAGAAATGATAAATAACATTGAGACAAGGCTACTAACACAAAAAATTGAACAAGGGCGTGATTAAGGCACTAATCTACCAAAAGGTGATCACCAAAAATCACATTCTTTCACCTTCTTCTAGGTCCAGCTAAGTTGGGGCACCTAGGGCATCAATTTACCGGCAAACTAGCCCTCCAAAAAGTTCAATCTCCTAAGGTTTCCTAAGTTGGTGATTCCTCAAGCTCTCCTCCGATTTTGAAGACATTCTATCGGTGGATTTGGGAGAAAAGCCAAGCCCTAGCTCTAGGATCAAACCAACACCTTCAAGTGAAAATTGTTTCTTTGATCCTCTCGCTATCTTGTCTAGGTTAAGAACATCATTGGTTCTTGTACTCATTCCCCCTATCCTAGGCCGGGTCCACTTGGTCTCGTGTGGCCCAATTCCTTTGAAAGACAATTTTTCAAGAACCATCTGGGATACCAATTACAATAAGGATTTTAGGGATTGGGAATTTCCTTCATAAGTTATATCCCATATACCTAACCCTTGAATCCTCCTTTCATTTCCCTAGAAGACATTGTACTTTGCTTAGAAAGCAAGCAAGCCTTATCCTTCTAACTCTTCCAGGAAAGGGATTATTTGGGTCACTCCACATCATTTTGATGACTTATCCTTCATCAAGGACTCCATAATATATCGGGCCTCCTCCCATCGGTGAAATTCTGTAAATAGAAGGCAGCCTTAGATGAGGTGACAGTGGGCTAAGTCTCCATTTGTTGCCCTTGGCCTAGCATTTCCCCTTTAGGAATCCCCTTTAGGTCCCCTACTAGTTTGAGTGGTAACACAGTGCTTGAATTTATTTTAATTTTCGAAGAAGAAAGAATGCCCAAAATATCTCACTAATAGCATGGTTGCGTAGTTCTCATCGATACCTCTTCAATCCTATATTTTTCTTAGAAAAAATCCTCCCGGGTGAGAAGTTATGGCTAGTTGAAAATTAGTATTAATCGGGGCAAAAATTTAAACGAAAAACTATAGGGCCAAACCCAAAATATTAATTTGTTAAACATCGTGCAAGTTTCTTGAAGATCACCCATTGGATAGGTAGATCAATGGCCACAAGCACATGGAGTTGTGCATTATTTAGCATGTCGACGAGGAGCCACATGAGGCTACCACTTGTCAGACAAAAATGGCAATTTCAGCTATCTAGTGAGCGTGTTTTGGGTGACATGTGGCCCCCTCTAGGTATGCCACGTGGCTGTTGTGACATTGTCGATGGCATTAGCATTTTGACACTCAATGATTCTTGGATCTAGGTCATATGGGCATGGTCTTATGGCTTAAGGAAACGTTGGCTCCGCATTTAAAAAGCTGGTCTTATGGTCGATTGGGACAACCATGTGACGATAACAAGTCATGCGACTATGAGTTGAATGCAATGGAGGAGTGGTGAAACATATTCGATCGAACAATGAACTAGTTTTGATATGTTAACTATTTGTGAAAAGCACTGTAAAATGATCTGATGGTTTGGTTTGAAATCAATGTAATACATGACATGGTTTGGAGTGGTTTTGATTTTTTTCTATTCGTTGTAGAATTTTGGCTATGAATTCGTAAAAGAGATCTGGTCATGTCAACTCGTTGGAAGGGTTTGAAGCCATTATAATTTTGTCGCGCATGTTTTGAATATGGAGTGTAATCTCTTTCATGTGGAGGTCTTGTGACAATATTATGATTTGGTTTCATTACAACCCATCAACAAACTAGCAGAGATCTCATATATTGAGCGAAGCACGAAGTTTTCGCAGAGGTAAGTTTCAGCAAGAGTTTAAATTTAGAAAGGGAGTTCATATGGAAATATTATATGCTGGAAGCATATAATATAGGTCAAGCCTCATTATTGATCTAGTTATATTTGGTTATGGTTATGTTTAGATAGTTCATGGCTTGTTGCTAAATTTTTTTTAACATAGTCTGGGTTCTATACATCGAATTAATCGCTCAATGCATGTAATCGATTGACATGAGAATTGATTGCATGATGCAATAATAGGGAATCCTGACTGGCTTAGACTTTGACAAATAGATGCACCGTAAGTTGATGTAAGAATTTAACACAATATGAATCATGACCCCGAAGCGTGTTCCGTATGGATTCGTACAGGAAGCATCCCCGGAAGCGCGACTCCAAAATTCGGAAACGCGGTTCCACCTATTTTGGACGCTTCCTGGAAATTCCAGAAGCGTCCCTCAGAAGCGCACTTCAGAGGGTGAAGCGTATGGTTCCCGTATGGTTCCGTACACGCTTCCGAAAAAAGCGCCGCGCAGTTTAGAAAGTCGATTTTTTTTTTTTTTAATTTTAGGTGAGTTTGCATATTGGGGGTGGGTCCACCTTGGGTTAGGGTGAGGAATGAAGGCAAAAAAAATATAAATATAGCATATACTCCCTCATGGTAATGTTAAATTCTTAAAGTAAATGTGACATTCTCCTTTATTTTTCATTTTCATCCTTTTACTTAAATTTTTAACATTACCATGAAATGACTCAGGATGTTTGAGAGTGGTTCTAGCCTCATTGGACTTCATTGGACTTCATATGGGATTGCGGCATTTCATTAGATTATATCAAGTATGAAGGTATGCGATTAGCATTTAATCAAGAGCACCAAGCCCTATATGTACCCTAGTGTTGGTGGTGTTAATTGTTGAACTCCTTTGTCACGCCCTTAGCAAAAAATTACCTTTCAATCAAGTCGAAATTCATCGATCAAGCATGTTAAGCTTTTTCTACCATATTTTAAGTCTTGAATTAGGTAGTTTGATCAAAATTGGGCAATGTTGACTAATATACCTAGACAATCAAGGTAGAGGCAAAGGCTAGACAAGAGGAGAAGAATCTAAATTCTAGATGGTTGATGCTTGAATAATTAATCATTAATGTATAATGGATGCTATATCTATCTTGATTTATGCAAAAATATGCATGTTTTCATGTCTTCTAAAACTAATTTGGTATTTGGGATGTTTGTTTTGAGTATAAATGCAAAAAATATAAAAATATATATATATAGTAGACGCTTCGCTTCCTAGAATTTTGGAAAATGACGCTTCCGCGTCCCCACTTCCAAAAAACGTCCCTGTTTCATCCCCGCTTCGTGCAACATTGCTTGATACAAATACAAGAATGCCCAAATACAAAGAAGGATAAGCAACTGATTGCATAATAAATAAAGTACCTTTTGATGAGAAGCCCACCTTCCAACTTGTTCTCTTGGAAGATGAGTGAGGTAAAACATGACTGATGTAGGTGGCAGAGGTTTGAATGGCACGTCACATCAGCTACTAGTGGCTCTCAGGGGCTTCCAGCTATTGGTTAGAAGAGATGAATAAGGAAAAAGTTTCTCCTATGTGCCACTCACTTTTTGTGGGTAACAATACCAAAGAGGACAAAAATATCTAGCACACGTATGTTGCTTCTCAAAGAATGAGAGAAGAAGAATGAAAAAGCAAAGGAAAGGAGGCAGAGAAGAAAGAAAGAAAAGTGGAGAAGACACTAGAGTTGTAATAGCAATGTCGGGAACCAAAACTTTAGAGGAGGGATGCTCTGGATTGATGATTATGCAATCTTATAGCTACAGTCTATAGGATGTACCAACCAATGCCAATATTCAAAGGAAGTGACAGGAGAAAGGAGGATGGTAACCAGTCCCATCTAGGAAGAAGTTATCTCAAGTTGGGCCCCACTTGAGACAACAATCTAAAGAGAACCAATCACTAGTGAGGTGACCAAAAATATAAGAGACAAAAATTGAATAGGGAGAGAGAGGCTGAAGGAGAAAAATGGAAAAGATTAATGCTCATCATTGCTATGAATGATTAGCAGGGTATGTAAGGATTTCCAAATCTAATAAAAAATCCCTCATCCCCAATATTTGATTCAAAGCAATGTTACATGGATTTATTGTATGCAATATGCCAGCAAGCGAGTATGAGCAAAGAAAAATGAAAAAGGAAGATTTGAAAATGAAATAGGAAATGAAATAAATATCCCTGGGTAGAATTTGATGACTTGTTGGAGTGAGGGGCACCTATGAACCATTTCATCACTTGCTTGATGCAAATTGATCATTCTTTGAGGTTAATCATTTTGAAGAGTTTTTATTCCCACAAGTATGGGTTATTTTGGCATTTTTATTATGCTTTTGAGCTATCTCAAGATCGGCTAACATATTTGTATACTTCTGTAATGTCCCTTCCGAAATTAAATTGTTACAAGTTTATTTATTCTACAATTTTGACAATTTGGGAGTCCATGTGACCCATGTGATTTTTGGGTAAGACTTGGGAAGGGAAAAGGGGCTGAAATGTTTTTTTGGCATAGCGCGGGGGCCACCCACATGAGGAAATACACACCACCTTAGAGGGAAGTTCGAATGACTAAGGAGGGAAAGTGAAATTGCTAGTTGGAGGGGCCCCACATGGTAAAAGAGGCCCACGAATTATAAATAGAGGAGGCTCAGCCTCATTTGGCATATTTTGGACATATTAAACTCACTCTTAGTTGCTCTAGCTGCGTAGCTGGGTCACTGGTTGTTTAGCACGAGTTCTCCAAGCAGATAACTCACCCTCTCTTTGGTGGACCACGAGTGCCACCCTAGTGAGGTTAATTTCTATCATTCTGGGAGATTGCAAGTGGATATTTAGAGCTCCCAATGCAGCCATCATTCAATCAGTGCGTACTCCAGAAAGACACAGTAGTGGAATACGCAAGAGTTCATTCAATGGCCTTCCAGGGAGCAATTGCCGGAGGAGTTTTGGAGAAGGAGGTACAGGGAAAGACTAGCCTTTAGGAGGACTTTGGGAACTGGATATTTCTGTTTGGGAGCAGTGCGATTGACAACACTCAGGACCAGCACAGGAATTGATCATTGGGCACAAGTGGGGGATTCATGGGTCAGTTGTGGAACGATTATTTGACGGGAGAGATAAGGGGAAGTTCGGGGAAGATTATCTCAGCCATTTTGGTGTGTTTTGGAGGGCTTATTATGGATTTACAGGCAGGTTGTACACTTCAGCAATTGGAGGAGGGCACGACTCTTGGGAGGACGAATTTGCGAGGTCAAAACCAGGCCAAACACTTTCTGGGTTTTGGTGGGTTTTGGTTGAGGAGCTTGGGGCTAATTTTCCATAATTTTCCCAGCAGATCTAGGGGGGTCAAACAGGGATCCCAACTCAGCTAGAAGCTAGAGGAGCTAGGGAGAATTCAAGCCAAAATTTCGACATCAACATTTGGCCAATTCCTTCATGGGTTGTTCTATGTATTTGGTGAAGAGGCTTGAGTTAATTTCCTAGAATTTTATGAGCATCGGAGGTGGGGTTTCCAGCAGCATCTGCGCAGCAGACGACACAATTTCACTAGGGTAGCATAGGGCATCATTGTAGCAGTGATTTGTGCCATCTGGGCTTCACATATTACCACCTAGCCTTGATCACGCTTTCCATTGAGGCAAGCCCAGGTGCATCACTTCCACATTATTGTCATTTTCTCCCAGATTATAATAAAATGGCTCAACTGTTGCTTATTCCTAGACATTTTATGGGTTTGCACTGAATGTTTCAATATTATGGTGTTGTTTTTATTGTTTGCTTTGCATAGCACTATTTTTCCTAGTTTGAAACATTACAACTTCAAGCAATTTTTTAGGGATTTTCTTGTAAAATTATGAAAAAGTGACATATTTACCCTCACAAAATAGAGGGGAGTCACTTTCGATTTATAGATCGAATTGTCTTCTATGAATGCCATATTAACAAGTGCAATATATTTTCTTGAAATCTTGATCCTTCATGGCATGTAAAATTTGTTTTGCAAGTGTCCATCAAAGGAACTTGATTCATGCATCCTTCGACATCAAAATATTCCATATAGTGAAGTCACTAGTCATTTCTAATTGAAGATATTCAATCTTTCACCCTCTTCATCCAAGGCCCTCTGTCATTGACCTTTCACTAATTGTCTCCATTGCCTAACTAGATAAAGGCTCTAAACTAATAGGTGTTCATGATTATAAATCTTCCTTTCTTTTTTCATTTCATGGTAACTAGGGTTGGTTTGGGTTTAGCTTAAAATATACATTTAACCACAATTTTATGTCCATACGTTATTGCCCTATTGGAAGGGATTGCATTTAATAAATAATAAAAGGAAAAATCTAGCATTAATTGAATATTTTAACCTTAAAATTAGGGCTGATGTCTTGGTATTTATTGTTTTCATATGCATTTTCAGCCATTTGAAACTATTGTTTACTTAACCCTAGCTTGCCTCATTCATATCATATTGTTCCTTCGATGATCTTATTCCTTATAGGCTATTTTCTAGAGCTCTTATATCCCATCGTGTGCCTTAAATCTGCATATCTCACAAACCCTAACTTAAATCAATGGAAATATGAAATTGCATGAACAACTATAGAATAATCTCCAAGTCTGCCAGACTAAAATGTGCCAAATACATAAGAGGGCGGTCCATGCCTAGGTATAAGAAAAATATTTTTCTATACATGTGACAACCTTTATAACATGAGAAACACTTTATATAGAAAGGAGTGATGAAACTAGGGCTCCCCTAGATCATGTGTATTGGTAGATCCATCGAATGGCCCTTGCATACCTACCCAAGTCATAAACGACCAACATGGTGTCAAATCAATGTCACCAAAAGATAGTCAGATAGGAATGTAGGAGAGGACTATCTTGAAGATGGGTATTCAAAAGACAATGTGATCGACCGCAAAGGGACTAGATATACCACCTAGGTTAAACACTTCACAGAACTCATTCAAGCATGGCCCAATATAATACATGAATACAACGAGGGCAACACTTTTGGATCAAGTACTGAATTATGATTACAATCAAATGTGTTAAAATATCCTCTAGTTACGCCTATCGGTAAGGGGTTAACATGATCAATACGTACACTTACACAAGCGCTTGCGATACATTACAAGAGCTTATTTATACCACACCATTATAAAAATGAGAGTCATCTTGGAGAGGCCAACAAGCTAGATTTGAATATTGCCTTACAATTTTATAGGGTTACGTTGAGGAGTGAAGGTGACACCAACTCTCTAGGAAGGGCAGAGATGAACAAAAGAAAGAGGAGAAAATGAGGGAAGCAGTGACATTGTTGATGCACCATTAAATACAAATGGTGGAAATGCCCATGCAAAGAAAGACAGGGCATCAAAGGTGGAAGAATTCTTGAAATACCTGTGCATTTTCAGCTATTTGAAACCATTGTTTACTTAACCGTAGCTTGCCTCCTTCATAGCCTATTGGACCATTTCCGATCTTATTCATTATAGGTTATTTTCAAGAGCTTCTATATACCATCATGTGCCTTAAATTTGCATATTTTCAAACCCTAACTTAAATCGATGGAATTATGAAACAACATGAGCAACTCTTTAATAATCTCAAAGATTCCTACAGTTAAATGCATCAAAAACATAAGAAGGGAGTCCATGCTTGGGTATAAGATAAATTGCAATATTCCTAATGGAAAAATTAAGTGAATAACAATAACATAAGAGGAGGCTCCATGCCTGGGTATAAGATAAATGTTTCTCTTTACATGCAGCAACCTTTATAACATGAGAAACAGTTTATATAGAAAGGAGTGATGAAACTAGCGCTCCCCTAAATCACGTGTAATGGTAGATCTACCTAAAGGCCCTTGCATACCTACCCAAGTCATAAACAACCAACATGGTGTCAAATTCATGTGACCAAAAGATATTCAAATAGGAATGTAAGAGAGGACTATCTTGAAGATGGGTATTCAAAAGACAATGTGATCGACCTCAAAGGGCCTAGATATACCACCTAGGTTAAAGACTTCACAGAACTCATTCGAGCAGGGCCCAATATAATACATGAATACGACAAGGAGAACACTTTTGGCTCAAGTAGTGAATTATGATTAAAATCTAATGTGTTAAAATATCCTTTAGTTACGCCTAGAGGTAAGGGGTTAACATGATCAATACCTACACTTACACAAGTGCTTGCAATAAATTACAAGAGATTATTTATACCACGCCATTATAAAAATGAGAGTCATCTGGGAGATGCCAACAAGCTAGATTTGAATATTGCCTCACAATTTTATAGGGTTACCTTGAGGAGTGAAGGTGCCACCAACTCTCTAGGAAGGGCAAGAGATGAAAAAAAGAAAGAGGAGAAAATAAGGGAGACAGTGACATTGTTGATGCACCATTAAAGACAAATGGTGGAAATGGCCATGCAAGGAAAGAAAGGGCATCAAAGGCGGAAGAATTCTTGAAATACATGTGCATTGTCAGCTATTTGAAACTATTGTTTACTTAACCCTAGCTTGCTTCCTTCATAGCCTGTTGGACCTCTACTGATCTTATTCATTATAGTCTATTCTCAAGAGCTGCTATATACCATCATGTGCCTTAAATTTGCATATCTTACAAACCCTAACTTAAATCGATGGAAATATGAAACAACATGAGCAACTATTTAATAATCTCAAAGAGTCCTACACTTAAATGTGCCAAATACATAAGAAGGGAGTCCATGCTTGGGTATGATAAATTGTAATATTCTAATGGAAAAATTAAGTGGATAACAGTAACATTACAGGAGGGTCCATGCTTGTGTATAAGTTAAATGTTTCTCTATACATGCGGCAACCTTTATAACATGAGAAACACTTTATATAGAAAGGAGTGATGAAACTAGATCTCCCCAAGATCATGTGTATTGGTAGATCCACCTAAAGACCCTTGCATACCTACCCAAGTCATAAACGACCAACATTGTGTCAAATTAATGTCACCAAAAGATAGTCAAATAGGAATGTAAGAGAGGACTATGTTGAAGATGGGTATTCAAAAGACAAAGTAATCGACCACAAAGGGTCTAGATATACCACCTAGGTCAAACACTTCATAGAACTCATTCCTCGCTAAGAGGGAGTGTTGATTTCTGGTAGAATCGAATGTGCTCTAAGCTTCAAAATTTGAAGGGAGGCTTGGACACATGTATTCTAGAATACCTAGAAATCGTTTTGGGAAATTCCACCCAGAGACAATTTTATTAAAATAATTAATTATTTTTAATGGGTGCCTAAGTCTAAACTTAGGAAATTAAAATAATTAAAGGGTATTAATCAAACTGAGGGCGAAACTTCTATAAGAAGAAGGAGATCGAGTCCAAACGATCTGAGCCATTGACTAGAATCTAATATGGGCCATTGATTACTCAACTGGAGGATTATAAGGACTTTGTTGAGTACTTGGAAAACACATCGGAGAGAGATCAAGATATCGATTTTCTCAGAGAGGGCAGCACAAATTTTTTCTAGAGAATCGATCAAGGTGATTTCTTGCAGTGAGGGGCAGGGCTAGTATATCAGAGGAAGCTTTCCAGATCCGGGGAGTGGAAGGCAGAGACGAGATTCAGTGCAGGAAGTCGAGGGTGTGAGACCGAAAGGCCTCGAGATCAAATTTCCAATAAGTAGGAGATCAGCAGAGGGATTGATGTAGAGCCCAGCCAGAGTGACGCAATTCTACGTAGGGTTGACGCAGAATCTATGCAGAGGCAGCGTAGGCCCAGTCAGCAAGCCCCTGATCAGAATCGAATCTCTTATAACAGTGTGAGATTTCTCTCACTAACCTTTTTGCCAGTTTCTCTCTGTATCGGATCGCTAGTTGGGCATCCAACGAATTGTATCCAAAAAACTACTGCTTAATAACAGAAATCGTCAGCTGCTTCAATGGTTTTCCCGCATTGGGTTTTTCTGGGGACATTTGTCCAAAAATAACGGTGTCATGTGTTCTGTGTTTATTTCTTGCTCGGTTTCTTGTTTCCGCATTTAATTTAATTAGTGAAGGCTGCAATGTATTAGTTTCAATATTTGTTGTAGGATGCAGTAAACAATTTGTTCAGTAATTTAACAAATAGAAGATACTTAATGAGTTGTTGCAGTAGAAATTTGGGTCTGCAAATTTGCACAACACCAACTCTCTACGAAGGGAAACAGACAAACAAAAGCGATTGGAGAAAATAAGGGAGACAGTGACACTTTTGAAGCACCATTGAAGACAAATGGTGGCAACGCCCATGCAAAGAAAGTAAGGTCATCAAAGGTGGAAGAGTTCTTGAAATACCTATGAATGTAGGAGAGGCAATAACGACAAAATGTATCTAACTATGGTGCAAGTGATGTGAGGACTAGTGAAGCATCAACAAAGATGAGATCTAGAAAAACTAGCACAACAACAAATGCTACAAGAGGCAACACTAGCATGGAACAGGAAAGGGGATGAGTTTTGACGATGCTAGTGAGGTATCAACGAAGAAAGAAATCCTTAACACCAGGTCATAGCTGGGGAAGGAAAGACAAAATGAGAATGAGTCACTCAAGCTATCCCACTTCATTATTGGGTTGCAACGTAGACTACCCATCAAACCTTCTTGCTGGGAATTACACATATTCTCAATTGTTACTAATTCTTCTCAATGCCATGAATTTCTTAAACACATAAGAATTATTTCCGCAAAGGTTCCATTTCCATAATTCAATTCAATGTAGCCATGGTATGATAGAAACAAGCCTAACTACCATGGAGAGAGAATATTAGCTAGTATATGAAAATAAATGTCAAGATGCAATATAAGAAAACAATACCTGCACTTACCTAAGAGTTTTAAATGCAATGCTAAAGTTATAACACCCTCCTCCCACCTTTACCCAAGCTAACCGGTCCACCGGGGTAAACATGTGATGAAGTGTTACTATGATATGATTCAACTCCCCAAGTATAGTTAAGGAAGTGGAATCGACTAAACGAAACCAAACTGACCTTCCTAAGGAGCTACAAAACCTCCAAGAGCCAACCAACCCCTCCAGGTGTCCAACCCCTGAGCAACTTGATGTTTTGTTGAACTAGATCCCCACTCGCTCCTATAACAAGCCTTCCATGTGACTAAGACCCTCCAGCTGCTCCCATGGAAAGGTCTCCATGCGATTGTGGCCTTTGTCAGGCAGTACTATGCCAGCGACCTCGGATTCTGAGCCACGTTTTCAAGGCTAGGACTCAGGCCTCTGCCTAGGACTTCATGAAACTTCTAGAAATGATAAATAACATTGAGACAAGGCTACTAACACAAAAATTTGAACAAGGGCTTGATTAAGGCACTAATCTACCAAAAGGGGATCACCAAAAATCACATTCTTTCACCTTCTTCTAGGTCCAGCTAAGTTGGGGCACCTAGGGCATCAATTTACCGACAAACTAGCCCTCCAAAAAGTTCAATCTCCTAAGGTCTCCTGCGCTGATGATTGCTCATGCTCTCCTCCAATTTTGAAGACATTCTGTCGGTGGATTTGGGAGAAAAGCCAAGCCCTAGCTCTGGGATAAAACTTCATAGGATCAAACCAACACCTTCAAGTGAAAATTGTTTCTTTGATCCTCTCCCCACCTTGTCTAGGTTAAGAAAATCATTGGTTCTTGTACGCATTCCCCCTATCCTAGACCGGGTCCACTTGGTCTCATGTGGCCCAATTCCTTTGAAAGACAATTCTTCAAGAACCATCTGGGATACCAATTACAATAAATATTTTAGGGATTGGGAATTTCCTTCATAAGTTATATCCCATAAACCTAACCCTTGAATCCTCCTTTCATTTCCCTAGAAGACATTGTACTTTGCTTAGAAAGCAAGCAAGCCTTATCCTTCTAACTCTTCCGGGAAAGGGATTATTTGGGTCACTCCACATCATTTTGATGACTTATCCTTCATCAGGGACTCCATAATATATCGGGCCTCCTCCCATCGGTGAAAGTCTGTAAATAGAAGGGAGCCTTAGCTGAGGTGACAGTGGGCTAAGTCTCCATTTGTTGCCCTTGGCCTAGCATTTTCCCTTTAGGAATCCCCTTTAGGTCCCCTACTAGTTTGAGCGGTAACATAGTGCTTGAATTTATTTTAGTTTTTGAAGAAGAAAAAATGCCCAAAATATCTCACTAATAGCATGGTTGCGTAGTTCTCATTGATACCTCTTCAATCCTATATTTTTCTTAGACAAAATCCTCCCGATTGAGAATTTATGGCCAGTTGAAAATTAGTATTAATCGGGGTAAAAATTAAAAGGAAAAACTATAGGGCCAAACCCAAAATATTAATTTGTTAGAAATCGTGCAAGTTTCCTGAAGATCACCCATTGGATAGGCAGATCAATGGCCACAAGCACATGGAGTTGTGCATTAGTTAGCATGTCGACGAGGAGCCACCCGAGGCTACCACTTGTCAGACAAAAATGGCAATTTCAGCTATCGAATGAGCGTGTTTTGGGTGACATGTGACCCCCCCCAGGTATGCCACGTGGCTGTTGTGACATTGTCGATGGCATTAGCATTTTGACAATCAATGATTCTTGGATCTAGGTCATATGGGCATGGTCTTATGGATTATGGAAACGTTGGCTCCGGGTTTAAAAATTTGGTCTTATGGTCGATTGGGACAACCATGTGACCATAACAAGTCATGCGACTACGAGTTGAATGCAATGGAGGAGCAGCGACACATATGCGTTCGAACAATGAACTAGTTTTGATATGTTAGCTATTTGTGAAAAGTTCGGTAAAATGATTTGATGGTTTGATTTGAAATCAATGTAATACATGACATGGTTTGGAGTGTTTTTGAGTTTTTTCTATTCGTTGTGGAATTTTGGCTATGAATTCGTAACAGAGATCTGGTCATGTCTACTCGTTGGAAGGGTTTGAAGCCATTATAATTTTGTCGCGCATATTTTGAATATGGAGTGTAATCTCTTTCATGTGGAGGTCTTGTGACAATATTATGATTTGGTTTCATTACAACCCATCAACAAACTAGCAGAGATCTCATATATTGAGCGGAGCACGAAGTTTTGGCAGAGGTAAGTTTCGGCAAGAGTTTAAATTTAGAAACGGAGTTCATATGGAAATATTATATGGTGGAAGCATATAATATAGGTCAAGCCTCATTATTGACCCAGTTATATTTGGTTATGGTTATGTTTAGATAGTTCATGGCTTGTTGCTAAATTTTTTTTAACATAGTCCGGGTTCTATATATCGAATTAATCACTCAATGCATGCAATCGATTGACATGAGAAATGATTGCATGATGCAACAATAGGGAATCCTCGTTGGCTTAGACCTTGACAAATAGACGCACCATAAGTTGATGTCAGAATTTAACACAATATGAATCATGACCCCACTCAAGGCACGTGGATACATGGCCTAACAGTACACAAGACTTGATACAAATACAAGAATGCCCAAATACAAACAAGCATAACCAACCAATTGCATAATAAATAAAGTACCTTTTGATGAGAAGCCCACCTTCCAACTTGTTCTCTTGGAAGATGAGTGAGGCAAAACATGACTGATGTAGGTGGTAGAGGTTTGAATGGCACGTCACATCGGCTACTAGTGGCTCTCAGGGGCTTCCAGCTATCGGTTCGAAGAGATGAATAAGGAAAAAGTTTCTCCTATGGGCCACTAAATTTCGGTGGGTAACAATACCAATGAGGACAAAAATATCTAGCACGCGTATGTTGCTTCTCAAAGAATGAGAGAAGAAGAATGAAAAAGCAAAAGAAAGGAGGCAGAGAAAAAAGAAAGAAAAGTGGAGAAGACACTAGAGTTGTAATAGCAATGTCGAGAACCAAAACTTTAGAGGAGGGATACTCTGGATTGATGATCACGCAATCCTATAGCTGCAGTCTATAGGATGTACCAACCAATGCCAATATTCAAAGGAAGTGACAGGAGAAAGGAGGATGGTAACCAGTCCCATCTAGGAAGAAGTTATCTCAAGTCGGGCCCTACTTGAGACAACAATCTAAAGAGAACCAATCACTAGTGAGGTGACCAAAAATATAGGAGACAGAAATTGAATAGGGAGAGAGAGGCAAAAGGAGAAAAATGGAAAAGATTAATGCTCATCATTGCTATGAATGATTAGCAGGTTATGTAAGGATTTCCAAATCTAATAAAAAATCCCTCATCCCCAATCTTTGATTCAAAGCAATGTTACATGGATTTATTGTATGCAATATGCCAGCAAGCTAGTATGAGCAAAGAAAAATGAAATAGGAAGATTTGAAAATGAAATAGGAAATGAAATAAATATCCTTGGCTAGAATTTGATGACTTGTTGGAATGAGGGGCACCTATAAACCATTTCATCACTTGCTTGATGCAAATTGATCATTCTTGGAGGTTAATCATTTTGGAGAGTTTTTGTTCCCACAAGTATGGGTTATTTTGGCATTTTAGTATGCTTTTGAGCTATCTCAAGATTGGCAAACATATTTGTATACTATTGTAATGTCCCTTCCGAAATTAAATTGTTACAGGTTTATTTATTCTACAATTTTGAAAATTTGGGAGGCCAAGTGACCCATGTGATTTTTGGGAAAGACTTGGGAAGGGAAAAGGGGCTGAAATGTTTTCTTGGCATAGCGTGGGGGCCACCCACATGAGGAAATACACACCACCTTAGAGGGAAGTTCGAATGACTAAGGATGGAAAGTGAAATTGCTAGTTGGAGGGGGCCCACATGGGAAAAGAGGCCCACAAATTATAAATAGAGGAGGCTCAGCCTCATTTGGCATCTTTTGGACATATTGAACTCACTCTTAGTTGCTCTAGGTGCATAGTTGGGTCACTCGCTGTTTAACACGAGTTCTCCAAGTGGATAACTCACCCTCTCTTCGGTGGACCACGAGTGCCACCCTAGTGAGGTTTCTTTCTATCATTCTGAGAGATTGCAGGTGGATATTTAAAGCTCCCAATGCAACCATCATTTAGTCATTGCGTACTCCAGAAAGACACGGTAGTGGAATAGGTAGGAGATCATTCAGTGGCCTTCCGGGGAGCAATTGTCGGAGGAGTTTTGGAGAAGGAAGTACATGGGAAGACTAGCCTTTAGGAGGATTTTGGGAGCTGGAGATTTCCGTTTGGGAGAAGTGTGATTGCCAACACTCAGGACTAGCGTAGGTATTCATCACTGGGCACACGTGGGGGATTCGTGGGTCAATTGTGGAGCGAGTATTTGCCGAGAGAGATAAGGGGAAGTTCGCAGAAGATTATTTCAGCCATTTTGGTGTGCTTTGAAGGGATTACTATGGATTTACAGGAAGGTCATACACTTTAGCAATTGGAGGAGTGCACGACTCTTGGGAGGACGAATTTCCGAGGTCAAAACCAGGCCAAACACTTTCTGGGTTTTGGTGGGTTCTGGTTGAGGAGCTTGGGGCTAATTTTGCAGAATTTTCCTGGTAGATCTGGGGGTCAAACAGGGATCCCAACTCAGCTAGAAGCTAGATGAGCTAGGGAGAATTCAAGCCAAAATCGCAACGTCAACATTTGGCCAATTCCTTCATGGGTTGTTCTATGTATTTGGTGGAAAGGCACGAGTTAATTTCCCAAAATTTTCTAAGCATCGGAGGTGGGGTTTCCAGCAGCATCTGCGCAGCAGACAACACAATTTCACTAGGGCAGCGCAGGGCATCATTGTAGCAGTGATTTGTGCCATCTCGGCTTCACATATTACCATGTGGGCTTGATCACGCTTAACATTGAGGCAAGCCCAGGTGCACCACTTCCACATTATTGTACTTTTCTCCCAGATTATAATAAAATGGCTCAGTCGTTGGTTATTCCTGGACATTTTATGAGTGTGCACTGAATGTTTCAATATTATGGTGTTGTTTTTATTGTTTGCTTTGCATAGCACTATTTTTCCTAGTTTGAAACATTACAACTTCAAGCAATTTTTTTTGGGATTTTCTTGTAAAATTATGAAAAAGTGACTTATTTACCCTCACAAAATAGAGGGGAGTCACTTTCGATTGTTGATTATCATTCACTCACTTCTTCTTCTCTAGAGGAGGGTACATTAGCTCTTATCTTTCTTATTGGATGTAATATGATCATTTATAGATCGAATTGTCTTGCGAAGGAGATTTTTGCATAGACAGACTTTTGGTATTCACGAAGTGATTCCTATTGGAAATGTGTAAGTTTATTGTCACATTTTCTTCCATTTTGCATGCTATATTTCTGAAATTAGGTCTTCTATGAATGCCATATTAACAAGTGCAATATATTTTCTCTAAATCTTGATCCTTCATGGCATGTAAAATTTGCTTTGCACGAGTCCATCAAAGGAACTTGATTCATGCATCCTTTGACATCAAAATATTCCATATAGTGAAGTCAGTAGTCATTTCTAATTGAAGAAATTCAATCTTTCATCCTCTTCATCCAAGGCCCTTTGTCATTGACCTTTCACTAATTGTCTCCATTGCCTAACTAGATAAAGGCTCTAAACTAATAGGTGTTCGTGATTATAAATATTCCTTTCTTCTTTGATTTCATGGTAACTAGGGTTCGTTTGGGTTTAGCTTAAAGATACATTTAATCACAATTTTATGTCCATACGTTATTGCCCTATTGGAAGGGATTTCATTTAATAAAAATAATAAAAGGAGAAATATAGCATTAATTGAATATTTTAACCATAAAATTAGGGCTGATATCTTGGTATTTATTATTGTCATATGCATTTTCAGCCATTTGAAACTATTGTTTACTTAACCCTAGCTTACCTCACTCATATCCTATTGTTCCTTTGATAGGAATGTAAGAGAGGACTATCTTGAAGATGGGTATTCAAAAGACAATGTGATCCACTGCAAAGGGACTAGATATACCACCTAGGTTAAACACTTCACATAACTCATTCAAGCATGGCCCAATATAATACATGAATACAACAAGGAGAACACTTTTGGCTCAAGTATTGAACTATGATTAAAATCAAATGTGTTAAAATATCCTTTAGTTACGCCTAGAGGTAAGGGGTTAACATGATCAATACCTACACTTACACGAGTGCTTGCGATACATTACAAGAGCTTATTTATACCACGCCATTATAAAAATGAGAGCCATCTTGGAGATGCCAACAAGCTAGATTTTAATATTACCTTACAATTTTATAGGGTTACCTTGAGGAGTGAAGGTGACACCAACTCTCTAGGAAGGGCAAGAGATGAAAACAAGAAAGAGAAGAAAATAAGGGAGGCAATGACATTGTTGATGCACCATTAAAGACAAACGGTGGAAATGCCCATGCAAAGAAAGAAAGGGCATCAGAGGTGGAACAATTCTTGAAATACCTGTGCATTTTCAGCTATTTGAAACTATTGTTTACTTAACCCTAGCTTGCCTCCTTCATAGCCTATTGGACCTCTGATGATCTTATTCATTATAGTCTATTATCAAGAGCTGCTATATATTATCATGTGCCTTAAATTTGCATATCTTACAAACCCTAACTTAAATAGATGGAAATATGAAACAACATGAGCAACTATTTAATAATCTCAAAGAGTCCTACACTTAAATGTGCCAAATACATAAGAAGGGAGACTATGCTTTGTAAAAAAAATTCATTTCCCACCCCGGTTTTCAGTTTCACCTTATTTCTCCAAAATAGTTAAATGCTCTTTCCCATATCCATACATTTAACAACTGAAAAATAAATTTTGTTGAAAACACAAATTCTGGAAATTTTATAGAATGCTGGAAAATGCAGAAATATAAAAAATCAGCACATATAAACAACCATTCAACACATTTAAACACAGTGATTTTTGGTCAAGGTGACCCTGGAAAAACCCCCTACAACTCTTGGGGAAAACCAGTTCGAGAGCTCCTTCTTATTTCTGAAAAATGCTTTTTACAGTGAGAAATATTCAGCAAAAAATCAGCGAGCAAATTTTTACAACTTATCTCGTTTTCCGTGCCTCATAGCCAACTGGAAAAACTTGCAACAGCTAAACAGAACAACAATAAATGTTGTACGACCTCCTAGAAAAGCGTGCAAGCTGCCACTAAATACGCTGTACGGATTTCCTCGATTTGCGTGTAGAAAAAACCAACAAAATAGTTGTACGGATTTGCCTCGATTTGCATGCCAAGGTACAGCCACTTGCTGTACGGATTTCTGCTCCTCAATTTTTGTGCCCTTGCTATACGGATTTCTAGAAAAACGTGCCCAATATCTGCCTTTCACTGTGTGCTAACTCAACTGTACGGATTTGCTAAAATGCTGCCTTGGAATGTGTGCCAAGCTGCTGCCTCCTTCTCCTCCCTGTCCAGAAATCTCCCTTGCTCTCTTGCTCTCTCTCTCTCTCAATCTGCTCATGAAAGAATGAATGACATTTTCCTCCTTTTCCTCCCTTAATCTAACCCTAAGTGACTTTTGGGTAATCCCTAAATCCAATGGCTAAAATAGATTGAGATCTAGGGCTGAGATTAAATGCTCATTTAAATCTCACTTTCTATTTTTTAATTCACCCCACTTTAATGAAGACCCACTTAGTCATTTATTTCCAAAGTCACTTTTCCTTTCTAATTTTACATTGACTTTAATAAAGTCACTTTAAAATTAGACTTTAGTAACTTTATCACTTGAAGTCACTTTTAAATTAGATTTGACTTTATAAAAATTATAAAGTCACTTTAGGAGAAAAATTAAATTCTTTTGGACACTTTTCCCTGGGCCAAAGATCAAAGCCTTAGGGAACCACCTGTCCTCCGGTACCAAATTTCAACACTCCCTCTTACCGAGGAAGGTTTTCCTCACCACACCCATATTGTCTTTGAAGTAGTCATGCTTGCCCCATGGTAAGGCTTTGGTAAGAATATCTGCAATCTGCTCATCAGTGGGAATATACTCAAGCTTCACAGTGCCCTTCTGAACACAGTCTCTGATGAAATGATATTTGATCCCGATATGCTTTGACCTATCATGAAATACTGGATTCTCCGTGAGTTTAATGCAACTCTGATTATCACAATAAATCACTGAAGGTCTCAACAGCTAACCAAATAAGCCAAACAACATCTTGCGAAGCCAGATGGCCTCACAACTAGCTAGACTGGCTGCCATATACTCTGCTTCCGCTGAACTCAATGCTACTGACTGCTGCTTCCGGCTGAACCATGACACTACTGCCAAACCCAACCCAAAACAGCACCCTGAAGTGCTCTTCCTATCAAAAGCACAACCTCCACAATCAGAATCAGTATAACTTGCCAATCTCACTCCATCCCCCTGCCTGTAGTCCAGACCATAATCCACTGTCCCCTGCAAGTACCGCAAAATGTGTTTTGCAGCCACTCAGTGAACCTTCCTAGGCTCACACATAAACTGACACATCGTGTTGACTGCAAAACAAATATCTGGTCTAGTGTTGACCAAATACATCAAGGAACCAATCAACTACCTGTATAATGTGGGATCCACCAACTCGGAATCTGAAGCATGAAGCTTCTTCCAGTTGGTAATCATCGGTGTTGACATGGGTTTACAATCCTCCATGTGGAATCTGCCAAGGATGTCCACAATATACTTCCCCTGCCCCAGGAAGAAATGCCCCTCTTCCTGCCACACCTCCAAACCCATAAAGTAATGCATCTAGCCGATGTCCTTCATCTCAAACTCCACCGCAAGATCTCTCTTGCAGTGCTCTATGAGTCTCTCTGCACCTGTAATGACCAAGTCATCCACATACAACACCAGAATGAGAGGCTCCTCACCTATCACAATAAAGTAAAGGTTCGGATCTGCCTCACTCTTTGTGAAACCCATCCCCTGCAAGTATGTATCTATCCTGGAGTACCAAGCTCTGGGAGCTTGCTTCAGGCCATAAAGGGCCTTCTTCAGTCTGCACACATGGGACTCCTTCCCATGCACCTCAAAGCGCTGTGGCTGCTCAATGTACACCTCCTCCTGTATGAAGCCATTGAGAAATGTAGTCTTCACATCCATCTGGCGGATCTTCCAACCCATCTCTGCTGCTATCGATATAATGGAGTGGATCGCAGTATATCGAGCCACGGGAGCGAAGGTCTCCTCATAATCAACTCCCTCTACCTGGGAGAACCCTGTAGCCACAAACCTCGCTTTGAATTTCTCAATGCTGCCATCTGCAGCATGCTTTACCTTGTAAAGCCATCTGGAAGTAACCACGGATTTGCCCTCAGGCCTTGGCACCACCTCCCTAACATCATTCTTCATGATAGAAGAATACTCCTCCTGCATGGCCTCTCTCCAAACCTGCTGGCTAGCTGCCTCCTCATAGCTAGAAGGCTCAGAGTCAAGGATGCTGGTAACCATTGCCATATAGCTACAAAACCTCTCAGGTGGTCTACTCTCTCTGACCGACCTCTTAGGCTCAGCAACAGATGTGGCATCTCTCAAGGTGTCCTGAAGCCACTTGGGCTTCCTCTTCCCTGAGCGCACTTCTCCCATTGGAGAATGAAACTCCTCCTCATCATCATCAGGAGCCTGAACTCCTGACTGTCTGTCTATTGTCCTCCTGCCTGCACCTGAACCTATAGAAGCTGAGGTACCATGTGAACTGTCCATCAGTGGACTCCCTAGTGAACTGCTCTGCATGCTGCCCGGAGCACCACCCCTCTGGCTCGGCGAGCCACTGCTCACTGACGGACCTGACATCCTCATAGATGTACCTCCGGATCCTCCTGATCCCTACCCATTGGATCCCTGTGACTGACTCAACTGCTGCTGAGGGTCTGGTTGATCTAGATACTCTAACTCCTGTGACCTCCTAAAGGCCCTGTCCTCCTCGAACTTCACATCCCGCCTGACAACAACTTTCCTCTGTGCAGGAATGTAAATCCGAATGGCCTTTGAGGTCTCACTGTAGCCAACAAAGATACCCTTCTCTGCAGTGGGCTCTAGTTTGGTCCTCTTTTCCTTGGGTATGTAGGAGTATGTAATGCACCCAAAAATATGAAGATGACCAATATCAGGCTTCTTCCCAGAAAAAGCCTCCTCCGGAGTCGTGTGCCCCAAGGCACGATGCGGACTCCTATTCTACAAATAAACAGCTGTGTTGCAGGCCTCTGCCCACAAGAACAATGGCAACCCTTGATCATGTAACATGGCTTTGGCAGCCCCTACTATGGATCTGTTCTTCCTCTCCGCAACCCCGTTCTACTGGGGGTTATAAGGAATAGTGAACTCCCTCCTAATGCCTGCCTCCGCACAATAGTCAACAAACTCTCCAAGGGTGTACTCTCCCCCATTGTCTGACCTCAGGGACTTGATATTCCAACCTGTCTGTGTCTCCACAAGAGCTCTAAACTCCTGAAACCACTTGAAGACCTCACTCTTGGTCTTTAAGAAATAAATCCAGGTCCTCCTGGAGTGATCATCAATGAATAAAACATAGTACTCATATCCACTCAAGGAAACACGAGACATCCGACCGCTCACATCAGAATGAATCAAATCAAGTATCCCAGTCGCTCTGCTGTCACTGATGGGAAAAGGGGATTTGGCAAACTTGCCCATCGCACATCCTCTACAAGTATCAAAGTGATCAGTACTGAAATCTAGCACACCTGTAGTGATCTCCAGCAATGTCCTCAAGGCTCCATGATACATATGCCCCATCCTGCGGTGTCAAATCTCACACGGCTCAAAACTGCTAGCTCTGTTGTCGGTACTACTGCTCAATGCCAAAAGGGGCTGGAATGCAAACTTGTACACCTTTGCATGGCATACACCTATCACTCTAGCTGAATCAGCTGGAGTGCCCCTGGGACACATCAACACTTGTCCTCCCCTGAACAGTACCTCATATCCTTTGTCCTCCAAAGTTGAGATGGATATGAGGTTCTTCCTCATCCCTGGCACATAAAGAACATCTGACACCTTCAAGGGAGGTTTGGACTCCCTCTGAAATGTCAGTGTCCCCACACCTGTCAGGCCAGGGTAACTCCAGAATAAGCAGAAGAAAAACTGATATGTAATTTCATTAGAGAACTATTGATTATATACAAAAAGGAGACGGAACAGTTCATCTTCTTGATGACTGTTCATGTTCCAGTTCACCCATCCGTTGAGGATTAGGTGTCAACATTCCCCCCCTTAATCTGAAGGGATGTTGGTGAGTCCAAGCATCGTTCTGAATCTTTCAAGCTTTTCTCTTCCAAGCGCTTTGGTGAAGATGTCTGCAATTTGCTCGTTTGTGGAACAATGACGGAGATGGATTGTTTTGGCCTCAACATGATGTCGGATCAGATGATATTTAGTATTGATGTGCTTAGTACGATCATGGAACTTTGGGTTCTTGGCCAACTTTATTGCAGAGGTGTTATCAATCATGAGTGGAGTTGATTGTATTTGTTTTACCTGCAAATCTTCAAGAATTTTCCTGAGCCACACAATTTCTTTCGTTGCTTCAGCTGCTGCCACGTATTCTGCTTTTGTTGTGGAATCTGCTGGTACTGATTGTTAGCGTGATCTCCAGGAGACAGCTCCTGATTGTTATAGACATTTTTGTGCCTTACAGCTATAAGCATGAAATGTCCATAATTCAAGGGATCCAAAGTCCCTAAAGATGTTGTTACAGCTCCTAAAGGAACAAGGTCAACCAATGACAGCTTCTCCCAGAAGTTCTCCACCAAAAACCACTCAGAAACAGTCAATTCAGGATCAATTCAGAGGCTCCACTAGCTGCCTGTGTTGAAATGCAAAGTCTGCACTGGCTAGGTGCACTGCAACACAGGTGGAAGCACTACCAGGGTGCGCTGAGCGGGAAATGACAAATGGCAAGCTCATTCAACGAGGTGGAAAGACCCTGGAAGCTTCCAGAATCTTCTCCAATGACACTTGCCTCAATGAATTCGACTAGTGATGAGTAAGAGGTTCTCAACCTCCAAGTGGAAGCAAGAACTGACAGAGAGAAGCCACAAGTCAAAACATAAGCTGACTCATCCTCTCTGCTTACATCTATATATGGATCTCTCACCCAGAGGTTCAGGAGGCTGGAATTTTGTACTTTGCAGAGAATTGTTGTTGGTTTGAGATTGAGATTAGTACATTGGGTGATTTATGCTTTGTTGGAGGAGAGGAAGGGATTCCTTTGCTGGGAGGTAGATGCTGGATCGGAACTCACTTGGTTGTATCTCCTCTTGGACTTTATTATCATATCAATAAACTATTTGAGTTTCTCCTACATGTTGTATACCAATGATGTTTTGTTATGCTTACATGTTTAGCTTAATCTGATCTTGAGCTTTTTATGAATGTATATCTGTATCTTTGTGTAGTTTCTCTCTCTTGTGATCTTGCAGGAATTCGGTGAAGCTGGGCCGGTGAAGGAGCAAGAAGCTGGGAGCTATCGAAGAGAGGAGTGACTTGGATCGACAAACTAGAGGAAGATACAGGTTAGTTAGATCCTTCTTCCTCACTTACATTTCATAAAGAAGAATACTCAAATAAGTTTACCTGTTTGTTGCTAAGGCACTATCACCTCTTAGAGTGGGATAGGGGCATTCCGAATTGGATACTTTTCCCAACAACAAATTGGTGACTCCGCTGGGGAGAGTATCTTGTTAGTTTATTTGTGTTTCTGTTGTTGTTCTTCTCATAAACTCAGGAGTTCCGAATCGAAATGCATTTGCCATTTTCAAATGCAAAGTAGAGATCTGCCACTCTAGTCCACTCACTGGGCCTGTTTTTATGATCTGAACAAACTGATCCACAAGTGCTCTAACAGCCCTTTGTGATAGATCTTAGTCCTCCTTTAAATCATCCTCCTAATTGTACCTAATTGATAGCTTTGATCCGGCCAAAAACTGTAGATTTAACTGCAAACCGTAACCCAGAACCCAGAAACAACTCTCGTTTCTGCTTCAGCGCAGACTCTGTGAAGAGGTTCTGCATTTCAACGTAGGTCCCATGAAGGATACCTGCGCTGAAGTTTAGTTTCTCTGTGTTGAGGGTGCGCTGATCAGTCTTTGCCTTGTGCAGCTGTGGTTCCCTGCTTCCTTTTGCTCAGTTTCATCTCTGTTTTTTGCAGCCTGTTATCAGTCAGTGTACCTATCTGAAACCCCTTTTCTTTGCCTCAATTCTGCCTCAGTTGTATAAAGAAACTGTATTTGTTCTTTGTGTATTTGTTACATCATTTGCAGTTTCCCATTACAAAAGTAAACTAGTCATACTGTCGCCCTTAGATCTAGACCTGTCATAAGTGTCGTTTTGATCTTAGGAGTGAGTTTGTTTGCTGTTCACAGTTGATTGAGCTTTTACTTTTGTCGTTTGGTTTGAATTTATGCATTTCTAGTGTCGAAACAAGTAAATCATAAAGTGTCGTAATCGTCTTTTTGATTTTGAAAAAGGAACTTGTTTATATTTTCACTTGAAATCGAATTCAAATTTGTACAACAACTTTCTTTTTAGGCATCAATATTAAGAAAGCAAAAACAAATACATGCATTTGTGCATTTGCATTTTGATAGTTTGCATGCTTTGATTTAGGGAAAAGTGCATTACGGTGTGCTCTATGCTCTTTGAGAAAAGTTTGTATCTTCCTTTTCCCCTTGTAGCTAGGATTTTCATTGTTGAAAAGATATAAAAGCTTGCTTATCATCTTTAGACTGCATTTAGGAATTGTATCATACATCTCGTGGTGATCCAAAAAGGCAAACTTCTAAGAAAGATCAACCTAAAATAAATTGAATGAACTTAACAACGCTTTGTAACTTAACGCACAACATAGAGGTCTAGGCTAGAGACATGTTCCGGCGTCGTAAAACCTGGTGACTGTCGATCTCGCTGATGGTTGGGTGATTCCTCCTGAGAGACGATAGCGCCAGTACGGATTGTGCTCCCACGTACCGTCAAGTATATATTGGGAGACCCCTATAGGCATAAAACCTTTATCCTTAGGAAGCCGTGTCGGCCGCCCTACTGATCGCAATGCACTGAACACAGCATTCGGGAAGATTGACCGCCCGTACCTTAAAAAGTATTCTGCGGTTTTGCGAAAAGTTTGGCACACCCTCTACCTAGAACTCCAGAGCAGTTCCTTTTGGCCTTTTTCAGACTCTATGACGGAAAAAGTCCATCCGAGCATTTGTCACTTCGGGCTCGCTAAAACATCGAAGGAGACTAGAGTCATCTTTAGCTTTTTCTCGACTCTTTAAAATTGAAAAAGCAAGTTGTGTCTAAAGCGTCGTTAAAATTTATTTTAAACGGAACAATCACCCCTTTTTCCTGCGTTGATCTTTAAGTTGAGAAAATGGAACCCACCAACCAAGGAATTCCCCTTGGTGGAAATCCTAGTCCTTTCTCCTCTTGGGGAGATGTTGGTGCGCCCCATATGGCCACATTGTCGCTTCCAGGACTGACAATTGGCTTGCCGGTCTGGCTCTTCTCAACCAATGTCGTTCAGAACACCACTATTCCTGAACAGTCGAATCAACAGTTAGACCAGTCCAGAGTTGCCCACCAGCTTTCTACTTCCTCTAATTCTTCCTCTCCTCCTTCCTCTTCGCTTGACGGAACTGGTAAAACAAAAAACCAAGTTCCTAAGGAGAAGAAGGAAAAGAAGAAGAAAGAGAAGAAGAAGAAGGAGCCAAAAGCGACTGGGGGCAAACAAGTGTCGTCTGACAAAAATCCACACACAGCACTGACTAGGCCTAAATTGCCATGTGTCATATGCAAGGGAGACCACTTCCACAGAGATTGTCCCTGCATCCCTCGGATACTAAGGGACTGGTCTCCCCGTTTGCACAATCCGGTGGCATCAACCTCTGATAGCCATGTTGAATGCATACCGTCAACTAGCGAGAGTGAAGTCCTTGGACAAAAAGGGAGAGCTAGATCTCCCTGTAGACTGTGCGAAGGCAACCACGCCATCCACCGTTGTCCCTTCTTAGACGAAGCGAAAAGAGTTTTGGATGATCGTCCGGTTTCACCGTTACGACTTCCTCCTGGATATAAAAAACTCTTGCCGAGTCCTTCGTTAGTTGAAAATCCAGCTGGCCCGCTCAAATGGTCAGCTGAAGCGCCGGTCATTGAAGATGAACCAGCTGAATCCATACCCGACGAAAGTCAAAAGGTCGAGGCGGCAGTTGACCCGGTCTTGCCTTCAGAGGATTTATCTTTGAATGATACAGTCACTGAAGAGAATAAAGATGACACCATCCAAATTCTCTTCATCAACACAGACTCCGACGAACACGGGGGCACTCCCCCCATTCCTTTATCGCAGGAAGGAAGTTCGTCAGAGCGATACCCGGCCGTTTACTCGGTCCCACCACCAAGCAACCTAGTTGTCTCCTTCGATTGGAACCAACTAGGCAGACCCCGTTTGCCAGCAAGCATACCATTCAGAATTATCGTCCAAATATACAGAATGGTCATGGCTGGCACCGTCATTGATGAAGGGGCATCTGTGAGTATCCTTTCCTCCACTGCTTGGAAAGCGCTTGGTTCGCCAGCGCTTTTGCCTGAAATGAGAAATCTGACAGGCTTTGATAAAGGAACCAGTCGACCTTTAGGGATCCTCCCCAATGTGCCTATCACATTGAAAGGGAAGACCGTTCAAATGAACGTGATGGTCGTTCAAGGACCCTTGGATTATAACCTACTCCTTGGACGAGACTATATATATTGCATGGGAGCCATCGTCTCCTCACTCTTTAGAGTAATGTGTTTTCCGCACGAAGGAAGAGTGGTCAAGCTCGTGGACCAGCTTTCATTTCCCGGATCACGCATCGCAAATAGTCATATACCATCCCTAAATGGTCTCTTCACGCAAGAAATGTCTCAACCTACGGTCCATCCTCCCGATGAGCACGAGTAATTCGGAGGGATATGACTGGAACCCAGGGGGCATGCGTCCTGGTCTGCTTCGGCAGGAAAACTTTGGGTATAGGGTAGGTTTCCGCGGGAGAATATGACTAGTCTGTACCCCGTCCGTCTTGGAAGAGGGGTTATTCTAGAATAAGATTCTTTTGTCAAAGTTATGTGTTTGGCGCTCGTTGTCACTCACCTTTGTCTATCTCGGTAGACATCGCCGAAGAAGTGTTTTGTTCGCTGCATTGATGAAACAATCTTTGGGTAACCTGAAAGAGGTAGGCCTTTCCTGGTAAAACAAATGTTTTATCTGCAAATTGAGGGGTAACCTTGAAATCGTACTTTATACCTGGGGGCATGCAAACCTTTTGGAGTGCAAGCAAGGGGCGACTATTTATTTTTTAAATTTTTAGGTCCTCCCTTTAAACCTGTAGGTCTAACCCTTTAAACTCGTAGGATTAGTCATTTCCGAACTTGCATAACGAAAGGATGCGGGGCATAGCTTTGGTAAGGCGCAAGCTCCATAAAAAATGGCATCTTACATGAGACATTCTTATCATATGACTGGATTATCGAGCAGTTTTAGCACATAGTTCATGCTCGTTAAAAAATAAACATAAGATCGAGCAGTTTTAGCACATAGTTCATGCTCGTTAAAAAATAAACATAAGATCGAGCAGTGTTTTTCCGCGTTTAAGCTCGTTAAAAAATGAACTACCCTCCGGTAAATAACCACCGTGAATGTAACATTATCAGCCATTAAAGCCTTGGTCGTGTTTGCACCGTCACCTCCACTTTTCCATTGGCCGATCGTTCACCTCCATATGATTGTTTACCCATTTTGAGGAACAGCTGCGAAGAGTGATTTCACTAGCCATCCTTGTGACACTGCCGTGATTGGAAAATTCCAACCCTTACCTGGAATCAGCTGCTAACACGTTTTATCACTCGTTCCTCAAAAGACGAGTCTTCTTTAAGCTCTTTTCATCTGACTCGTAAAATATGAAAAGATTGCCGAGTTTTGGCCTTCCAGCTCGTTAAAGCGACCGGAAGTGCTATCCCTCCTCTAGATTTTAATCTTTTTGGACCTGAGGGATTATTGCACAAAAAGATCGAGCGCTTGTTTTGTTCGGCTCGTTAAAACTATCGAAAATTCATCCCTTCTGTATTGTTTTATACTTTTTCGGACCTAAGGGATTAGATGACGAAAAAGGACTTTCGGAGTTGACTTTACGTACCTTTTCAGACTCTCTAAAAATGAAAAGGACCGAGTTATCTTTGTTGTTAGACTCGTTAAAAGCATTAAATAGCGACAAACTTGTCTTTAGACGAGAACGAGTTTCACTATCGCTAGACTCGTTAAAACATAGCGATGGGTTTGCCCGAAGGGCAAATTATAGAACAAGCATATGTTATCCTCCTCAAGCTTGACAAAAATAAAGAGGTACTGGTCAGCAATGACTGGGGAAAAATTGGGAAGAAACTCAAAGAACTTTATTGGTAGCAAGTCGCTCTTGAACATGACACTTCCACTCCGTGCCTAAGTCGGGTTGGGTTGTTTCATTCACCGGTCACATCGCCATGGTCTCGCCATACCATCCACCTTTGGGGTAAATGCTACCAATCCATCACACAAGTGTCGCCGATATGTTCAAGAGAAGTCATCCAGAGAAGTCAACCGTGTCCCATCCACTACCATACATTATCCTTCATTCTTTCATGACCGCCACCCTGAATCATATATCATCAGATCGTTTTCACCTCCATCAAAATCATTTGCTCCGTTCCGTGTCACTAATGTGGGATACATTAAGGCCCTCCTTTGACGGATCGCTTCTTGTCGACATCAGCTCATTATCCAAGAAGTTGATCTAGGAACACCCCCTTCAGTACTTTGAAGCTTGCATGCCTCAATGGCAAGTTTCTCACTTCCGGCGACAGGTATACATCTTTGACCTTCGACCGAAAGATTTTGCGTGGTGTTCGACGCCAAGTCCTTTATTCACACCACGTGAATTGTACTGCAGTACCTTGAGGGTCATTATCATTATCGGTGATTCCTCTCGCGCTTGTTAACGGTTTACCTCATTGACCGGTAATCAAGCAATGTCTTTCCATGTTCGACTTCAGAACATCTCTCACATGGATCGACTTGTACTTAGAGTGAAGATCGAACGAGTTTGAAGACCCCGGATCTAGTCTCATCCATCCGGGCTGCGATATATATTCAGAAAAAATAAAGACATTGACATGTACAGCATTGCAGCACAAACAATCATCCTACCAAAGGATGATGATTTCAGCAGGATCATCAGTCTATCATCAGACAATTGTCTGTCCTATGTACGCAAAAATGAATTTATAAAGCTGAGCATGGGAATGCCCGCCTCAGCTAGATCATGAAAACAGTATGAAAAATAATGTATTGTATTGTATCTTATTACAGGTCTCCTCCCAGCATTGAATGAACTTCGGATCCTCCTAATAAAGCATTTCACCCGATAAACGGCCTCATACTTTAGGGGGCAACTGTTATAGACATTTTTGTGCCTTACAGCTATAAGCATGAAATGTCCATAATTCAAGGGATCCAAAGTCCCTAAAGATGTTGTTACAGCTCCTAAAGGAACAAGGTCAACCAATGACAGCGTCTCCCAGAAGTTCTCCACCAAAAACCACTCAGAAACAGTCAATTCAAGATCAATTCAGAGGCTCCACTAGCTGCCTGCGTTGAAATGCAAAGTCTGCACTGGCTAGGTGCACTGCAACGCAGGTGGAAGCACTACCAGGGTGCGCTGAGCGGGAAATGACAAATGGCAAGCTCATTCAACGAGTTGGAAAGACCCTGGAAGCTTCCAGAATCTTCTCCAATGACACTTGCCTCAATGAATTCGACTAGTGATGAGTAAGAGGTTCTCAACCTCCAAGTGGAAGCAAGAACTGACAGAGAGAAGCCACAAGTCAAAACATAAGCTGACTCATCCTCTCTGCTTACATCTATATATGGATCTCTCACCCAGAGGTTCAGGAGGCTGGAATTTTGTACTTTGCAGAGAATTGCTGTTGGTTTGAGATTGAGATTAGTACATTGGGTGATTTATGATTTGTTGGAGGAGAGGAAGGGATTCCTTTGCTGGGAGGTAGATGCTGGATCGGAACTCACTTGGTTGTATCTCCTCTTGGACTTTATTATCATATCAATAAACTATTTGAGTTTCTCCTACATGTTGTATACCAATGATGTTTTGTTATGCTTACATGTTTAGCTTAATCTGATCTTGAGCTTTTTATGAATGTATATCTGTATCTTTGTGTAGTTTCTCTCTCTTGTGATCTTGCAGGAATTCGGTGAAGCTGGGCCGGTGAAGGAGCAAGAAGCTGGGAGCTACCGAAGAGAGGAGTGACTTGGATCGACAAACTAGCGGAAGATACAGGTTAGTTAGATCCTTCTCCCTCACTTACATTTCATAAAGAAGAATACTCAAATAATTTTACCTGTTTGTTGCTAAGGCACTATCACCTCTTAGAGTGGGATAGGGGCATTCCGAATTGGATACTTTTCCCAACAACACTGATCCAAGACTCATAGCATATCCTGAAGTAGATACCCCAGTTTCTTTGTCTCCATCGAAGTCTGAATCAGAGTATCCAATCAAGTTGAAGTCGTCCACCTGTGTATACTTGATTCCAAGGTCTTGAGTTCCCTTCAAGTACCTTAGAACTCTTTTTGCAGCAGACCAATGTCCCTCACAAGGCTTTTGCATAAACCTGGAGAGGATTCCAACAGCAAATGAAATGTCTGGTCTGGTAGTAGTGAGGTAGACGAGACTTCCTACAAGCTGTCTATACTTTGTTGCATCCTCAAATTCCTTTCCTTCAATAGATGTGAGCTTCAAGTTTTGTTCCATTGGAGTAGAAAGAGGATTGCACTCTATCATGCCAAATCTGTTTAACAAATCTCCAATATATTTCTTTTGAGAAAGAAATATGGATTTTGGATGTTGGGTTACTTCAATGCCAAGATAGTAATGAACATAGCCCAAATCAGTCATTTCAAAACTTTTTCCTAATTCTTTCTTTATGGATGCAATATAGCTTTCATTGTTCCCTGTCATTAAAAGATCATCTACATATACCACAAGATATACAACTGTTTTGCCAACTTTCTTGACAAATAAAGTTGCATCATCAAGATCAAAATGTTTGAAGTTGAGTTTCAGAAGATGCTCAGATAGTTTTTCATACCAGGCTTGTGGTGCTTGTTTGAGGCCATACAAGGACTTCACAAGTTTGCATACTTTGTGTTCATGTCCTTTCACAGCAAATCCTTCAGGCTGGGACATAAAAACATTCTCTTTTAGATCTCCATTCAAGAATGCAGTTTTTACATCCATTTGATGGACTTTCCAACCATTCTGAGCAGCTAGTGCAAAGAGTGTCCGGATGGTGGCCCATTTTGCTGTGGGGGCAAAAGTTTCCTCATAATCGATCCCTTCCTTCTGTGCAAAACCTTTTGCCACAAGCCTAGCTTTGTGCTTGTCAAGTGAGCCATCAGCTTTGTACTTGTTCTTGTAGACCCACTTGCAGCCAATTGGTTTGGTTCCAAATGGAGGATCAACCAGCTTCCAAGTGCCATTCTTTATGAGGGCATCATACTCCTTCTGCATCGCTTCTTTCCATTCATCATGAGAAGCAGCTTCTTTGAAGGAAGTTGGTTCAAAATCTGTAGACAAGTTCAATTCACAATCATAAGTAACATCCATATCAACAGGTGAATTAGAGTTATCTACATCACCTCCATCTTGTCGGTTTGTATTTCTGGTCCCTGTTTTTCCAATTTCATCAGGATGAACACTTTCAAGTGTCTTTGTCAGCCACTTTGGGGGACCTTTCTGAGATGGTCCAAGTTGCTCTGTTGATTGAGTTGGGACTGAATCAAGATTGAGTCTCCCAATTCTATCAATTACATCACTTAAAGGATCATCCGGTGTTGGAGTTTCATGCACGGGAGATTGTTCTTCAGAAGAAGATTCCACATGTTGACCTAGTATAGGAATCCCCCCTTCAAGATGTGGAATCTGATTATCAAACTCTTGAAATGATTTCGTTTTTGTGAATCTATCCAAGTGATCAAGTTGCCGCTCAACAACACTGTCAGATTTGGATGATTCAAGAAAAATGACATCTCTAGATACAACAAACTTTTTATTTACTTCATCATAGAGACGGTATGCTTTAGAGGTGTTTGAGTACCCCAGGAAGATACACTTACGACTTCTAGCACCAAGTTTGTTTCTATGTACCTTTGGTATTAAAGCATAACAAGTGGAACCAAAAATCCTGAGATGTTTTACCGAAGGAACATGTCCATACCACAATTCATAAGGAGTCTTGTTTCTTATAGCACTAGATGGACATCTATTCTTTATATATGCAGCACATAGAACAGCATCAGCCCAAAACATTATCTTTACATTTTTGAAGAAAAGCATGGATCGTACCATATTCAAGATTGTTTTGTTCATTCTTTCAGCTACACCATTCTATTGAGGATTATAAGGCACAGTTGTTTGATGTTTAATCCCATGTTGGCGAAGATAGTGTTCAAATTCATTTGATGTATATTCTTTTCCATTATCAGTGCGAATAGACCCAATATGAGATTGTGCATCATTTTCAATCCATTTATGAAAATTCTTGAATGTTTGAAAAGCATCAGATTTGTTCTTCAATAAATAAACCCAACACATTCTGGTGTAATCATCAATAAATGTCATGATATATTTATTTCCATTTGCAGAAAGAACAGGCATTGGACCACATAAATCTGAATGAATGAGTTCAAGCTTCCTACGTGCTCTTGAATGTGAATCATGAAAAGACTGTTTGCTATGATTTCCTAGAATGCAAGCATCACATTGCTTATGTTTTCTAAGAATGGTAGGCAAACCAGCAACACCATTTTTCTTCAACAAGCGGAGACTATCATAGTTTAAATGTCCAAATCTAGCATGCCATAATAAACTTGACGGAAGTGTACCTTCTTCATGATGAGAAATATATGAGAAATGTTGTGCATGAGCAGACGTTCCTTGTAGTTTAAGAAGTCTTTCTTCTTCTATACCCCTCATGACAAGTGAGTGGTCAGATGCCTTTCTTACCTCAAGCTTTCCATCAAACATATGAATGGAGTGACCTTGCTGGCGGATGTGGACCAGGGACAGCAAGTTTCTCTTGAGCTGTGGGAGATATAGAACATGATCCAGAAGAAAGTCTGGAAGACCAGGCAGTTTAAGCCTGATTGTGCCAAGCCCTGATGGCTTGATTTTTGACTGATCTGCAAAGTATACTGCTCCATCAACATTGTCAGTGAAATCTTCAAAAAAATCTTTCCTATGAGTCATATGACAGATTGCTCCTGAATCAAGCAACCAATCATTTTTCGAAGAAGCAAGTGAAGCATTAAACAAATCTTCATTTACTCCAATGTTACATTGTGCCTCAATAAGTGAGCGGATTCAGGTGCTTTACCTTTGTCTGTGTCATCAGTTTTACCTTTCTGCTAATTTCTTCTCTGCTCAATTTTGTCCCATGGTAGTTTGCATGTAGAAGCATCATGTGATCCATTTCGTTTGCAGCGAATGCAATGCAGATCTGCCTTTTCTGCTTGAGAATGTCTGCCCCCCCTGCCTCTGAAGTATATTCCTCTTCCTCTTCGTCCACCTCTTCCTCTTGTAGAATCTTGAGCAGGATGCTTTTCTTTATGAGCAAGGCAAACAGTCTCTTCAGAAGATTCAGGGACTGTTTTCTTTCCAAAGGCTTTCTCTCTTTCAGCAAACTTTTTCACAAGAGACTCAAAGGTTATGTCTTTAAGATTTCCATTTGCTTGTAAAGACTCAAGATAATTGGAGTAGGTAGGATAGAGTGCCTTGAGAAAGGCAATACGAGAGATATCCAGCTCAACCTTAGTGGATTTAATATCATGCATTATAGACTTTATTTCAGATGCAAGAGCAAGGGGATCATTATTTTTCAGTTCAAGAGTGAAGAGTTTAATCATGAGTTGAACAACTTCAAGTGCAAAATATGAATCATAGAGTTCTTTCAGCTTTCGTAAAGCTTCAAAGGCAGTGGAATAGGATGAAATATGACGACTTACTTCTTCATTTACAGATGCTGCGATCAATGCATAGGCTTTGTTGTTCTTGTTTTCCCAAATGACAAGTTCTTTATCTAATGTAGGCTGCACAGGGTCTTTGTCTTCTTCTCCGACACACACTCCTTTCCACAACTCATTGTAGATGAGGGTGTGTTTTACCATCCGAGACCATTCAGAATAGTTCTCCTTGCCAGTGAGAACTATTCCGACCATAGAGATGATTGAATGCATTATGTAAAAAAATGTCTCTGCTGATAAAAAAAAAACTTCTGTTGATAAAAAAACTTCTGCTGATATACAGTGAAGTAGTATTCAACAAGGCAACAGATTTCAAATACTTTTATATCCTGTTTCTTCAAATCCCTCCGAGGATACTGTATCCACTATATTTCATATCTACAAACTCAGTTTATAACTCATTCAAATGAAGATCATAATATATATATACTGGTTAATATAACCACAGCGCACATATATATATATACAGGATTCAACAGTGAAATATTTTTTTTTCTAAACTCGATACCTCAATGATTAGCCAAGAGAAGTGAACTGCCTCAGCATGACAGAAAACAATGGCTCTCGTATGTCGAAAAGGAAAAAATCCCCCCTCGATATGCTGATAGCTCAATGAATACGACAAAGCCACAGAAACGCTAGTCAAATAAACCAACACAGAGCACCATTTGAGAAAGCATAAGAGACTTGGGAAAGAGGAGCACGGTTCATCAGCAAAGAGGAGCACGGTTTATCAGCAAAAAAAAACAGCGCATCAAAATCACATTATCTTAGCAAAGAGGAGCACGTTTTAAACTTTCACTGTTTCAGCACATTGCGTCTCATGCAAGATGCATTGGTATGAGATCATTTCATAACCAAGTCGCAAATCTCATAACAATCCTTTTGATAGAAGGGCTATACTGATTGCAAACATACGCTTCAGATGTAATATTAGATTGGAAAAAAGGGTCTTTGCTTGTAACAAGTGCTACATCAAAAATTGTTGCGAGTTTATTCTCAAAGATCTGAATATACAAGGGTTTCCCAATGTCTGTGTTGCGCACTTGTCTTCTTGCTCTACACCGTAAAACAACTACCGCCACGCAACATGGAACCTTCAGATTGTTTAATCGATCTCATGAAGACATCATTTATGTAATAATGCCAGAGCAAAATCAATGCTGTAAATTGTAAGTACCACAATTCCTGATCATAATCCCGAATTCAAAACGTAACTACAAGGATTCAAACTTAAATGAGGTTTTGATGCTCCCTTTAATCAGAAACGAAACCAAAGTCAGCCTCAAAGACAATATTTGTGTAAAATACTTAAGCCAGAGAGCAGTCGAAACGATTGCAGGGACAATGGATTGGAGATGAGATATCTAGTATAGTGTTTCAATGCCTCCTGCTGCGTCTTCCATAGCAGCCGAAGCTCAACAGGTACACTTCTTGCGTTACATCGAAAAGCAGCTCGTAAAGCTCCAGCATCTGCTCGGGGCTTCCGTATTCAGTGCTTCCGTATTCTGGGTGAAATTCCAGAGAGCAGATTATGTCAAGACAGAGGCAGCGCTGGTGTGCCAGAGAGCGTTATGTCATGACATACAAACGTTCAAGCAGAGGCGCCAAGCAAACGTTCAGGCAGAGACGTTATGGCCAGAGGAGTTACAAGGAATCTGGGACCTGTGCTCTGATACCATGTCAGGCCAAGGTAACTCCAGAATAAGCAAAAGAAAAACTGATATGTAATTTCATTAGAGAACTATTGATTATATACAAAAAGGAGACGGAACAGTTCATCTTCTTGATGACTGTTCACGTTCCAGTTCACCCATCCGTTGAGGATTAGGTGTCAACAACACCGACTGCTCTAACAACTTTGTCATCACCGAGTACTACCTCTATATCAATGCCACTCTCTGAAAGCTCAGAGAAGTACTCACGGACTCTTGTCATGTGACGTGAAGCCCCACTGTCCACATACCAGATACCTGAAGATTCTCCGCTAATCAAGGGAAAAGCATGCTCCCTCTAAACCTGTGTGGCAAGTGATCCTGCACTAGAGGACTTACACGCAGTGAACGCAAACTCCCGGTCAAAACGATCTGCAAAGTCCTCAACCTCTGCTGAAGCTGCCATGCTCTGGTTCTTCCCCTTCTTCTTCTTCTTCTCCGGACACACTACTTAGTGTCCCATCTTTTGACAATTCCAACACTTCACCTTGGAATAGTCCTTTTGTGTGTTATCCTGTTTACCTTTACCTTTGCCTTTGCCCCCACCATTGTTTGTGGAAGCCTGCTTCTTCCCTTTGCCTTTCTTGCCTCCTGCCAACAGTGCTACATCCTCATCCTGCTCAACTGGCTTGGCTGCTCCAAGCTAACCTTTCTTGATCTCTGTCTGAATGCAATCATCCCAAAACCTCTCCCATGTGGGAAGGGTCTCACGTGCACAAACCCCATCAGCAAAGTTCATCCATGAACGGGGGAGGCCATTCACTGCAATCCGCACCAACTCAGTGGGTGGAATGACCTCTCCAACTGCTGCCAACTTATCTCTCACATTAGTAATCTTAGTGAGATATCCAGCTGCACTATCATTACCCATCTTAATAGTCTTCAGCTTCTCCTTCAGGACCATTTTCCGATTCTCATTGGTACTCTGGTAGAGATTGGACAATGCTGTCCACATCTCATGGGCATTTCTCTTCCCTCTCACATGAGGAATGCAATGGTCTTTGACTCCGTCTAGAATCAGTCTCTTACCCTTGTTGTTCTTTCTATTATAAGCAGCCAACTGAGTAGCATCAGTAGGCACAACAACAGGGTTCTGTGTGGTATGCACCATGATGTCCCAGACTTCTGCCTCCTCAAAGATACTCTGCATTCTCTCCTTCCAATTGCTGTAATTGTTATGCCCATCCAACCTATCCTCCACTCTCAATCCCAATGACATCCTGCTGTCCTAAAACTGAAAAATAGCACTGTTGTAATAAAAATAAAACTGTTGTTTGTGAAAAATCAGCTTGCTGGAATTTTCTGAGTGAAAAATCAGCAAGCTGTAATTTTCTTCCTTGCTGTCCCAAACTACACTTCAGCACTCAAGCTCTGATACCATGTAAAAAAATTTCATTTCCCACCCCGGTTTTCAGTTTCACCTTATTTCTCCAAAATAGTTAAATGCCCTTTCCCATATCCATACATTTAACAACTGAAAAATAAATTTTGCTGAAAACACAAATTCTAGAAATTTTACAAAACGCTGGAAAATGCAGAAATATAAAAATCGGCACATATAAACAACCATTCAACACATTTAAACACAGTGATTTTTGGTCAAGGTGACCCTGGAAAAACCCCCTACAACTCTTGGGGAAAACCAGTTCGAGAGCTCCTTATTTCTGAAAAATGCTTTTTACAGTGAGAAATATTCAGCAAAAAATCAGCAAGCAAATTTTTACAACTTATCTCGTTTTCCGTGCCTCACAGCCAACTGGAAAAACTTGCAACAACAAAACAGAACAACAATAAATGTTGTACGGCCTCCTAGAAAAGCGTACAAGCTGCCATTAAATACGTTGTACGGATTTCCTCTATTTGCATACAAAAAAAAAAAAAAAACTAGCAAAACAGCTGTACGGATTTGCCTCGATTTGCGTGCCAAGGTACAGCCACTTGCTGTACGGATTTCTGCTCCTCGATTTCTGTGCCCTTGTACGGATTTCTAGAAAAACATGCCCAATATCTACCTTTCATTGTGTGCTAACTCAGCTGCACAGATTTGCTAAAATGCTGCCTTGGAATGTGTGCCAAGCTGCTGCCTCCTTCTCCTCCCTGTCCAGAAATATCCCTTGCTCTCTTGCTCTCTCTCTCTCTCTATCTGCTCATGAAAGAATGAATGACCTTTTCCTCCTTTTCCTCCCTTAATCTAACCCTAAGTGACTTTTGGGTAATCCCTAAATCCAATGGCTGAAATAGATTGAGATCTAGGGCTGAGATTAAATGCTCATTTAAATCTCACTTTCTATTTTTTAATTCACCCCACTTTAATAAAGACCCACTTAGTCATTTATTTCCAAAGTCACTTTTCCTTTCTAATTTTACATTGACTTTAATAAAGTCACTTTAAAATTAGACTTTAGTAACTTTATCACTTAAAGTCACTTTTAAATTAGATTTGACTTTATAAAAATTATAAAGTCACTTTAGGAGAAAAATTAAATTCTTTTGGACACTTTTCCTTAAGCCAAAGATCAAAGCCTTAGGGAACCACCTGTCCTCCGGTACCAAATTTCAACATGCTTGGGTATAAGATAAATTGTAATATTCTAATGGAAAAATTAAGTGGATAACAGTAACATAAGGGGAGGGTCCATGCCTGGGTATAAGTTAAATGTTTCTCTATACATGCAACAACCTTTATAACATGAGAAACACTTTATATAGAAAGGAGTGATGAAACTATGGCTCCCCTAGATCATGTGTATTGGTAGATCAACCTAAAGACCCTTGCATACCTACCCAAGTCATAAACGACCAACATGGTGTCAAATTAATGTCACCAAAAGATAGTCAAATAGGAATGTAAGAGAGGACTATGTTGAAGACAGGTATTCAAAAGACAATGTGATCAACCACAAAGGGTCTAGATATACCACCTAGGTTAAACACTTCATAGAACTCATTCCTCGCTAAGAGGGAGTGTAGATTTCTAGTAGCATCGAATGTGCTCTAAGCCTCAAAATTTGAAGGGAGGCTTGGACACATGTATTCCGGAATACCTAGAAATCGTTTTGGGAAATTCTGGCCAGAGACAGTTTTGTTAAAATAATTAATTATTCCTAATGGATGCCTAAGTCTAAACTTAGGAAATTAAAATAATTAAAGGGTATTAATAAAACTGAGGGCGAAACTACTAGAAGAAGAAGGAGATCAAGACCAAATGATCTAAGCCATTGATTAGAATATAATATGGGCCATTGATTACTCAACTGGAGCATTATAAGAAGGACTTTGATGGGTATTTGGAACAAACATTGGAGAGAGATCAAGATATCGATTTTCTCAGAGAGGGTAGCCCAAAAGTTTCGAGAGAATCGATCAAGGTGATTTCTTGCAATGAGGGGCAGGGATAGTGGACAAGAGGAAGCTTTTCAGATCCGGGGAGTGTAAGGCAAAGACGAGATTCAGTGCAAGAAGTCGAGGTGTGAGACCGGAAGGCCTCAAGATCAATTTTCTAGTAAGTAGGAGATCAGCAGAGGGATTGACACAGAGCCCAGCCAGAGTGATGCAGTTTTGCGTAGGGTTGACGAAGAAGCTTTGCAGGGGCAGCGTACACCCAGTCAGCAAGCCCCTGATCAAAATCGAATCTCCTAAAACAGTGTGAGATTTCTCTCACTAACCTTTTTGTCAGTTTCTCTCTGTATCGGATAGCCAGTTGGGCATCCAATGAATTGTATCCAGAAAACTACTACTTAATAATAAAAACCCTCAGCTTCTGCAACAGTTTTCCCGCATTGGGTTATTCTGGGGACATTTATCCAAAAATAATGGTGTCATGTGTTGTGTATTTCTTTCTTGCTCAGTTTCTTGTTTCCACATTTAATTTAATTGGTGAAGGCTGCAATGTATTAGTTTCAATATTTGTTGTAGCATGCAGTAAATAATTTGTTCAGTAATTTAACAAATAGAAGATACTTAATCAATTGTTGTAGTAGAAATTTGGGTCTCCAATTTTTCACAACACCAACTCTCTACGAAGGCAAAGAGACAAACAAAAGCGATTGGAGAAAATAAGGGAGACAATGACACTGATGAAGCACCATTGAAGACAAACGGTGGCAATGCCCATGCAAAGAAAGTAAGGTCATCAAAGGTGGAAGAGTTCTTGAAATACCTATGAATGTAGGAGGCAATAACGACAAGATGTATCTAACTATGGTGCAAGTGTTGTGAGGACTAGTGAAACACCAACAAAGATGAGATCTAGAAAAACTAGCACAACAACAAATGCTAAAAGAGGCAACACTAGCTTGGAACAGGAAAGGGGATGAGTTTTGACGATGCTAGTGAGGTATCAATGAAGAAAGAAATCCTTAACACAATTACATAGCTGGGGAAGGAAAGACAGAATGAGAATGAGTCACTCAAGCTATCCCACTTCATTATTGGGCTGCAAAGTAGACTACCCATCAAACCTTCTTGCTGGGAATTACACATATTCTCAATTATTACTAATTCTTCTCAATGCCATGAATTTCTTAAATGCATAAGAATTATTTCCACAAAGGTACCATTTCCATAATTCAATTCAATGTAGCCATGGGATGATAGAAACAAGCCTAACTAACATGGAGAGAGAATATTAGCTAGTATATGAAAATAAATGTCAATATGCAATATAAGAAAACAATACCTGCACTTACCTAAGAGTTTTACATGCAATGCTAGAGCTATAACACCCTCCTCCCACCTTTACCCAAGCTAACTTGTCCATCGGGGTAAACATGTGATGAAGAGTTACTATGATATGATTCAAATCCCCAAGTATAGTTAAGGAAGTGGAATCGACTAAACGAAACCAAACTGACCTTCCTAAGGAGCTACAAAACCTTCATGAGCCAACCAACCCCTTCAGTTGTCCAACCCCTGAGAGAACTTAATGTTTTTTTGAACTAGATCCCCAATCGCTCCTATAACAAGCCTTCCCTGTGACTGAGACCCTCCAGTCGCACCCATAGAAAGGTCTCCATGCGAATGTAGCCTTTGTCAGGCAATTCTATGCCAACGACCTCGGATTCTGAGCCACCTTTTCAAAGCTAGGACTCCGGCCTCTGCCTAGGACTTCATGAAACTTCCATAAATGATAAATAACATTGATACAAGGCTACTAACACAAAAAATTGAACAAGGGCTTGATTAAGGCACTGATCTACCAAAAGGTGATCACCAAAAATCACATTCTTTCACCTTCTTCTAGGTCCAGCTAAGTTGGTGCACCTAGGGCATCAATTTACCGACAAGCTAGCCCTCCAAAAAGTTCAATCTCCTAAGGTCTCCTGCGCTGGTGTTTCCTCAAGCTCTCCTCCAATTTTGAAGCCATTTTGACAGTGGATTTGGGAGAAGAGCCAAGCCCTAGCTCTGGGATCAAACTTTGCATTAGCATCCTCAAGGATGGTACCTCATAGGATCAAACCAACACCTTCAAGTGAAATTTTTTTCTTTGATTGTCTCCCCACCTTGTCTAGGTTAAGAACATCATTGGTTGTTGTACTCATTCCCCCTATCCTAGACCGGGTCCACTTGGTCCCATGTAGCCCAAATCCTTTGAAAGACAATTCTTCAAGAAACATCCGGGATACCAATTACAATAAGGATTTTAGGGATTGGGAATTTCCTTCATAACTTATATCCCATAAACCTAACCCTTGAATCCTCCTTTTCATTTCCCTAGAAGACATTGTACTTTGCTTAGAAAGCAAGCAAGCCTTATCCTTCTAACTCTTCCAAGAAAGGGATTATTTGGGTAACTCCGCATCATTTTGATTACTTATCCTTCATCAGGGACTCCATCATATATAGGGTCTCCTCCCATCGGTGAAAGTCCATAAATAGAAGGGAGCCTTAGCTGAGGTGACAGTGGGCTAAGTCTCCATTTGTTGCCCTTGGCCTAGCATTTCCCATTTAGGAATCCCCTTTAGGTCCCATACTAGTCTGAGCGGTAACAAGGTGCTTGAATTTATTTTAGTTTTTGAAGAATAAAAAATGCCCAAAATATCTCACTAATAGCATGGTTTCATAGTTCTCATCGATACCTCTTCAATCCTATATTTTTCTTACAAAAAATCCTCCCGAGTGAGATGTTATGGCCAGTTGAAAATTAGTATTAAAGGGGGCTAAAATTAAAAGGAAAAACTATAGGGCCAAACCCAAAATATTAATTTGTTAAACATTGTGCAAGTTTCTTGAAGAACCACCATTGGATAGGCAGACCAATGGCCACAAGCACATGGAGTTGTGCATTAGTTAACATAGTTAAAAACCATGTAAGTCTCAGATCAATCCATTATGTCCTCAACAAATTAAGGTCAAATGAAGCAAATGATGCTTGATGTTTAACCAGTCCAAGCACACCAATAGGATTATGACACGTGGCAAGGTTATATTAGCAGACGATGTTAGCATGTCGACGAGGAGCCACCGAGGCTACCACTTGTCAGACAAAAATGGCAATTTCAACTATCTAATGAGTGTGTTTTGGGTGACATGTGGCCCCCTCTAGGTATGCCACGTGGTTGTTGTGACATTGTCGATGGCATTAGCATTTTGACACTCAATGATTCTTGGGTCTAGGTCATATGGGCATGGTCTTATGGCTTATGGAAACATTGGCTCTGGGTTTAAAAAGTCAGTCTTATGGTCGATTGGGACAACCATGTGACCATAACAAGTCATGCGACTACGAGTTGAATGCAATGGAGGAGCGACGACACATATTCGATCGAACAATGAATGAGTTTTGATATGTTAGCTATTTGTGAAAAGTTTGGTACAATGATCTGATGGTTTGGTTTGAAATCAATGTAATACATGACATGGTTTGGAGTGGTTTTGATTCTCTTCTATTCGTTGTGGAATTTTGGCTATGAATTCGTAACAGAGATCTGGTCATGTCAACTTGTTGGAAGGGTTTGAAGCCATTAAAATTTGCCTCGCATGTTTTGAATATGCAGTGTAATCTCTTTCATTTGGAGGTCTTGTGACAATATTATGATTTGGTTTCATTACAACCCAACAACAAACTAGCAGAGATCTCATATATTGAGCGAAGCACGAAGTTTTGGCAGAGTTAAGTTTCGGCAAGAGTTTAAATTTAGAAAGGGAGTTCATATGGAAATATTATATGGTGGAAGCATATAATAGAGGTCGAGTCTCATTATTGATCCAGTAATATTTTGTTATGGTTGTGCTTAGATAGTTCATGGCTTGTTGTTAATTTTTTTTTAATATAGTCTGGGTTCTATACATCGAATTAATCACTCAATGCATGCAATCGATTGACACGAGAAATGATTGCATAATGCAATAATAGGGAATCCTGATTAGCTTAGACCTTGACACATAGACGCACCATAAGTTGATGTAAGCATTTAACACAATATGAATCATGACCCCACTCCAGGCACGTGGATACATGGCCTAACAGTACACAAGACTTGATACAAATACAAGAATGCGCAAATACAAACAAGCATAAGCAGCTGATTGCATAATAAATAAAGTACCTTTTGATGAGAAGCCCACCTTCCAACATGTGCTCTTGGAAGATGAGTGAGGTAACATATGACTGATTTAGGTGGCAGAGGTATGAATGGCACGTCACATCGGCTACTAGTGGCTCTCAGGGGCTTCCAGCTATCGGTTCGAAGAGATGAATAAGGAAAAAGTTTCTCCTATGGGCCACTCACTTTTGGTGGGTAACATTACCAATGAGGACAAAAATATCTAGCACGCGTATGTTGTTTCTCAAAGAATAAGAGAAGAAGAATGAAAAAGGAAAGGAAAGGAGGCAAAAAAAAGAAAGAAAAGTGGAGAAGACACTAGAGTTGTACTAGCAATGTCAGGAACCAAAACTTTAGAGGAGGGATACTCTGGATTGATGATTACGCAATCCTATAGCTGCAGTCTATAGGATGTACCAACCAATGCCAATATTCAAAGGAAATGACAGGAGAAAGGAGGATGGTAACTAGTCCCATCTTGGAAGAAGTTATCTCAAGTCGGGCCCTACTTGAGACAACAATCTAAGGAGAACCAATCACTAGTGAGGTGACCAAAATTATAGGAGACAAAAATTGAATAGGGAGAGAGAGGCAGAAGGAGAAAAATGGAAAAGATTAATTCTCATCATTGCTATGAATGATTAGCATGTTATGTAAGGATTTCCAAATCTAATAAAAAATCCCTCATCCCCAATCTTTTATTCAAAGCAATGTTACATGGATTTATTATATGCAATATGCCAGCAAGTGAGTATGAGCAAAGAAAAATGAAATAGGAAATGAAATAAATATCCCTGGCTAGAATTTGATGAGTTGTTGGAGTGAGGGGCACCTATGAACCATTTCATCACTTTCTTGATGCAAATTGATCATTCTTGGAGGTTAATCATTTTCGAGAGTTTTTATTCCCACAAGTATGGGTTATTTTGGCATTTTTATTATGCTTTTGAGCTATCTCAAGATCGGCTAACATATTTGTATGCTTCTGTAATGTCAATTCTGACATTAAATTGTTACAGGTTTATTTATTCTACAATTTTGACAATTTGGGAAGCCATGGGACCCATGTGATTTTTGGGAAAGCTTGGGAAGGGAAAAGGCGCTTAAATGTTTTGTTGGCATAGCATGGGGGCCACCCACATGAGGAAATACGCACCACCTTAGAGGGAAGTTCAAATGACTGAGGAGGGAAAGTGAAATTGCTAGTTGGAGGGGGCCCACATGGGAAAAGAGGCCCATGAATTATAAACAGAGGAGGCTCGCCTCATTTGGCATCTTTTGGACATATTGAACTCAATCTTAGTTGCTCTAGCTGCTTAGCTGGGTCACCCGCTATTTAGCACGAGTTCCTCAAGCGGATTGTTGATCATCATTCACTCACTTCTTCTTCTCTATAGGAGGGTACATTAGCTCTTATCTTTCTTTTTGGACGTAATATGACCATTTATAGATCGAATTGTCTTGTGAAGGAGATTTTTGCATGGACAGACTTTTGGTATTCACGAAGTGATTCCTATTGGAAATATGTAAATTTATTGTCACATTTTCTTCCATTTTGCATGCTATATTTCTGAAATTAGGTCTTCTATGAATGCCATATTAACAAGTGCAATATATTTTCTTGAAATCTTGATCCTTGATGGCATGTAAAAAATTTTTTGCAAGAGTCCATCAAAGGAACTTGACTCATGCATATCTTGACATCAAAATATTCCATATAGTGAAGTCACTAGTCATTTCTAATTGAAGAAATTCAATCTTTCACCCTCTTCATCCAAGGCCCTCTTTCATTGACCTTTCACTAATTGTCTCCATTGCCTAACTAGATAAAGGCTCTAAACTAATAGGTGTTCATGATTATAAATCTTCCTTTCTTCTTTAATTTCATGGTAAGTAGGGTTGGTTTGGGTTTAGCTTAAAATATACATTTAATCACAATTTTATGTCCATACCTTATTGCCCTATTGGAAGGGATTGCATTTAATAAATAATAAAAGAAAAAATCAAGCATTAATTGAATATCGTTGGACACCTAATCCTCTAAGGGTTGGTGTGGAATGTGAACAACCATGAGAGTCCAAGAGACCTTGGGATGTGGCACCCAACGGTTACACGAATGTACTATAAATGTATATCATTGTCAAATAATAGATGAACTCTCCTACTTATCTTTCATATTATGTTGCTGCCATGTGTGTGTTTAACATGGTATCAGAGCAGGCGATCTCCTGCCCTACTCAATTGTGAGCCACTTGTTTTCTGTGGCCTTTTTATACATGTCAGTCCTGTACCTCTGTTCTAGACTGCCATCTCTGTCAAATCTCTGTTGTTGAATGAGTTGGTCGAGAGTTGAACGTTATAACATACCTTGAATTTCGTGAACCGCCTTAATACACTGCTCTCTGAAATCTACAGCATAATGCCCCAATACGCTGCTCTCTATACCTGTCAGTTTTTCCTATTCACTGCCTCTCAAAGATCTGCATGTCTATTATTCTTCATATGTTCATTCTTGCTTGAACTTGAGCGTTTTCAATGTGCGCCTGAGCTAACGCTCCATTAATTTGGCCTTTGTCAAAAATCTATTTTCTTATTGTTGTCAGGGACGGTTTCTATTATAGATTTTGCCTTGAACAACAATTTGTCTGACCTTGTGCTCGTTGGCCTTCTCTTAGCGCTATCGATGTTATTCTCTATCTGCCCTCTACTCATCAAACATGCTACCATACCCTGTCTGCTTGTCAGAACTGCTCCCCTCCATCGTTTCTCTATTTGAGAGTCAATACCTAATTCTTCCTTGAAGAACGCTCTTCCTAACATCTGTGCACTTGATTGTTTCTCTGTGCATATATTGTATGAGGTCAATTGGGGGTCCATCTACATGTCGTTCTAACCTATCATTCTAGAATTCTCCATCCTCCTGCTACAAATCATTTGTGTGGTTTTCTGTCAACACTGCAGACTTTTGGCATTACATTGAATCATAGTCTGATCACTGCTTTCCATGCGTAGAGTTGAAAGGATGCATTGCATGGTATGTACATTTTATGTTGGGCAATGTGCGTTAAGGCTGGTTTGAATGGTTTGTGGTATACCTTACCATTGTAAAATCTATTCCGGTTACCATATTTTTACTGTTGCAGCATCCGGCTTAGCACCATACCACATCACATATCATCATCCCACCAAACCACCGTTGCTCTCTGTCTCATGTGTTTTTTAATATATCTAACGTTGTATTACACCGCCTCCTCCTCACTCTAGTTTTACAGTCTATCCAAGGCGGTATCGTTGCAGTTACACCATACCATTAGTCATAATCTATTCATTTAACATTGTCATGGCATTAAGTTGAATGTTGTCGTTGTCCCAGCATTAAGTTGAATGTTGTCTGATACGTTGTGCCTCCCTGCAGCTTCCATTTAGCTGTATTCATTTAACATTATGTATAAACGTTGTGTATGCATAGTTTCATGCCACCATTGGTAAATCTGCCTCCCATTGTGGTATGATGAACTAAATTCTCTTACAAAAATGGTTGCCTGAGTCTGGAGAATCAGAAGCACCGCAGAACAGCTTCGCAGCGATGTGGAGAACGGAGAGACTCTACATTACGTCCGAAGTGGAATCAATTGAATTGAGTTGGAACGCACAGTTACAAAGATACTCTATGGAAGCTGAAGTGATTGAGTTGAGTTGGAACGCATAACTGCAAACATACTCTTTGTATTCCACAAAGCCCAACCTATTGATTCCCATTTCGGAACAATTCTTGGACCTACATATAACATCTCTGGTGGTGGAAGGCGTATTCATGTTTTGGGCAAGAATTGATTATTTTGCGCAGGAAATGGTTGTATTCATATGATATTCATGTCATTGTACGTGGAGCAAAAGAACTGTTGGGGACCTCCTCCATGTGTTGGGCTGAGCGATTTACTGAATGGGCACACTGGTTACTATCCTTCCACATTGATCGTAGAACTTGTTCACACTTGCTGATGGTCTTCGTGATTTGTTGATGACACATTTATGATTTGTTGTATTTGCCTCCAAATCTAATAAGCAATTACTGCCTGCGTTGCTTTCGGCTATCTGTACAGGGAGCCGGCCATCCGTCTGTTGATTGAAATTCTCGAGTGGTAATGTACTCTAGTCAGGTTTCGAAATCTCAAAAAATGGTAGGGATCATACAATGTCGAGCTCCGAAAGGGGAGTGAATAGGTGTTGGCATTTGGGAATGAAAATGTGATTGAAAGACTCTAGCACTCTATTGTTTCACAGGGGATGGTCACTTTCTTTTCCCTGGTAACTCATCTGCCCCTCGCAAGAAGACAGACTAGCTGTGTTTTTTCAATGGTCGTAAGAGCTATGTCTTTTATTTTCGATATGTTCCAGATGGGGTAGGCATGTAATAACTCGCTCTAATGGTCACACTGTCCATACATACATTATCTATTCTCTTAGTGTAGTGAAGGCTCACGTATTAATGTCATCTTTTATCTTTGAGACCTGGGCCTTTTATTTGCACCGGAAATGCGTATGGCCCATGCATATCCATCTGGATAGTACCTTCATTCCTACGAGTATTGTTGTTGCATTTGGAGTTTACCCTGTTGCAGTTGTATTCGTGCATGATATATGCGTTGATAACTCCTGTCTCATTTCAATTGTAACGGTGAGTTGGTTAAAATGATGACTTTCTACATTGAATATGTGTTGGAATGTGGTGGTGTGCTGTGCGTTTGAAGGTGAAGAAAATGTGTTGATGTGTTTACAATTCCGTGAGCACTGGTGTCATCCAAACTTTATATGCTGCGTTATTTGTATGCGTTGGTGAATGGAGCATATGTTTTGAAGGTCGTGGTCTGTATATGTTGGAGAGTGCGTAATTCATGGTATGCTTTGCAAGTAGTATGTGGTATGGTGGCTCTTCTCTTTGCATTGACAGCTTGAATCGTATGACAAATGACAAATTATATGCGCATTGAGTTATTTTTTAAGGTTGTGTGGTATATATATGTTGATGTTTTCTCTGCTTTGAATTATATACCTTGAACTGTAAGTTGCACTCTTTCCAAAGCTGAAATTTTCTTGGTCAATGGTAATGTCGACTTGCTCAAGGTTCCAAATTTCCAGCGATAAATAAAAGATTCTTGACATAGTATTGTGAGTGGGTGTTGATTCTTCATTTGTTCATAGTTATGATCAGTTTTTAAAAGGTGTAATTTTGACAATGGAGAATATGGCTCAAATTACTGAAGTATTAGAATTCTTGAAAACTTTGATGCATTCTACTGATCATGACACAGTGAAAATCAACAAATCCTCTCTGGCTGACATTAGAATTTGTCTGCAAAATGCACAAGAGAAGATAGAATTTTTGGAGCTTGAATCTTAGCTTCAACAAAAGGAATTAAAATAGAGGAGTCATCATTCTGAACCTGTTTCTGTTCAGAACATTGAAACAGACTCCCATAAGCAGCAAGTTGATTCAGATCTATTGCCCAATGAAGTAGCAGAATTGCATGCAGACGCAGAAATTCAGTCTGCACTTCCGAAGCCCATCATCAGACCTTGGGAAGAGCTTGTCCCCAAAAAGCACAGAACTGGTCTTGGATATGACAAGGACGTGTCCTTTCATATTCTAGATTACTCAAAGCCCATCCAGTTTCAGAGTGCTGGATTTCTTCATGACAGTTCACCTTTAGCTGTTCCAGATTCTGTCCCTCTTCCACAACAACAGATTGTGAGATGCCAACACTGTGACCAAGTTGGCCATCTGAAAGATCATTGTTTTGATCTTCATCCATGTAATCATTGTCATAAAACTAGTGATTCTTCAAACAGATGCTTCAGAAACAAACCTCCTGCAAGAACAAAGATTCATCTTGGATGGATCGCTTCTTGGCAATGGGCATCAACAGCCAAGAAGATATTCCAGTCATATGTCAGAACTTGTTCTAGAGTATTGAATAGTCTTGCAGTTGATTTTTCTCCATCATCTCACCTTGTATCTGACAGGGGGGGAAATGATGGTCATCTACAAGCTTCAAAGCCACATCAAACGAGCCTGAGCCACAACTTGCCATACCAGATTCAGAGTTGTAGCTAGAGACAAAGATGCCCCTGAGCATGCCTTCAGTCGGTGGACACTTCCTCTAGCAGAAGACTTCAGCTTCTTGCTAGTTTTGGAAGAGTTCCAGGAATTGCATTAAGCATTCCAGAGTTGTTGGTCATCCTTAAACCATCACAGGTTGAGACTTCCCTTTTCAGGTTGAGGTTCTCCCTTTTATGCGGGGTGAGACCTCCCCTTCATGGTTGAAGGTTTCCCTCTTCAAAACATGAGGAGCACTTCCTCTAGCAGAAGACCTAAGCTTCATGCCAGAATTGGAAGAGTTCCGGGAACTGCACTAAGCGTTCTAGTGTTGGTGGTCATCCTTAAACCACCTCCCTTTATACCAACATTTCAAAGAGCACATTCAGCCTAGTGTTGCCATGCATTTCTGCACGTTTTGTATTACAGCTCTCTTCTTGGACTCATACATAACCCTTCGGATTAAGGGGGGAATGTAAGGGTTGGTGTGGAATGTGAACAGCCATGAGAGTCCAAGAGACCTTGGGATGTGGAACCCAACGGTCACACGAATGTACTATAAATGTATATCATTGTCAAATAATAGATGAACTCTCCTGCTTATCTTTCATATTATGTTGCTGCCATGTGTGTGTTTAACAAATATTTTAACCTTAAAATTAGGGCTGATGTCTTGGTATTTATTGTTGTCATATGCATTTTCAGCCATTTCAAACTATTGTTTACTTAACCCTAGCTTGCCTCATTCATATCCTATTGTTCCTTTGATGATCTTATTTCTTACAGGCTATTTTCTAGAGCTATTATATCCCATCATGTGCCTTAAATCTGCATATCTCACAAACCCTAACTTAATCAATGGAAACATGAAATTGCATGAACAACTATAGAATAATTTCCAAGTATCCCAAACTAAAATGTGCCAAATACATAAGACGGCAGTCCATGCCTGGGTATAAGAAAAAAAATTTCTATACACGCGACAACATTTATAACATGAGAAACACTTTATATAGAAAGGAGTGATGAAACTAGGGCTCCCCTAGATCATGTGTATTGGTAGATCCACCTAAAGGCCCTTGCATAATACCTACACAAGTCATAAATGACCAACATGGTGTCAAATCATTGTCACCAAAAGATAGTCAGATAGGAATTTAAGAGAGGACTATCTTGAAGATGGGTATTCAAAAGACAATGTGATCGACCGCAAAGGGACTAGATATACCACCTAGGTTAAACACTTCACAGAACTCATTCAAGCATGGCCCAATATAATACATGAATACAACGAGGGAAACACTTTTGGATCAAGTAGTGAATTATGATTAAAATCAAATGTGTTAAAATATCCTCTAGTTACGCCTAGAGGTAAGGGGTTAACATGATCAATACCTACACTTACACAAGCGCTTGTGATACATTACAAGAGCTTATTTATACTACGCCATTATAAAAATGAGAGTCATCTTGGAGATGCCAAGAAGCTAGATTTGAATATTGCGTTACAAATTTATAGGGTTACCTTGAGGAGTGAAGGTGACACCAACTCTCTAGGAAGGGCAAGAGACGAACAAAAGAAAGAGGAGAAAATGAGGGAGGCAGTGACATTGTTGATGCACCATTAAATACAAACAATAGAAACATGTGATGAAGAGTTACTATGATATGATTCAACTCCCCAAGAATACTTAAGGAAGTGAAATCGACTAAACCGTCCACCGGGGTAAACATGTGATGAAGAGTTACTATGATATGATTCAACTCACCAAGTATACTTAAGGAAGTGGAATCGTCTAAACGAAACCAAATTGACCTTCCTAAGGAGCTACAAAACCTTCAAGAGCCAACCAACCCCTCCAGGTGTCCAACCCCTGAGAGAACTTGATGTTTTGTTGAACTAGATCCCCTGTCGCTCTTATAACAAACCTTCCCTGTGACTGAGAAACTCTAGTTGCTCCCATAGAAAGGTCTCCATGCGACCGTGGCCTTTGCCAAGCAGTTCTATGCCAACGACCCCGGATTTTGAGCCACTCTTTCAAGGCTAAGACTCAGGCATCTGCCTAGGACTTCATGAAACTTCCAGAAATGATAAATAACAATGAGACAAGGCTATTACACAAAAAATTGAACAAGGGCTTGATTAAGGCATTGATCTACCAAAAGGTGATCACCAAAAATCACATTCTTTCACCTTCTTCTAGGTCCAGCTAAGTTGGGGCACCTAGGGCATTAGTTTACCGACAAGCTAGCCCTCAAAAAAGTTCAATCAACTAAGGTCTCCTGCGCTGGTGTTTCCTCAAGCTCTCCTCCATTTTTGAAGCCATTCCATCGGTGGATTTGGGAGAAAAGCCAAGCCCTAGCTTTGGGATCAAACTTTGCATTAGGATCCTCAAGGATGGTACCTCATAGGACCAAACCAACACCTTCAAGTGAAAGTTGTTTCTTTGATCCCCTCCCCACCTTGTCTAGGTTAAGAACATCATTGGTTTTTGTACTCAGTCCCCCTATCCTACACCGGGTCCACTTGGTCCCGTGTGGCCCAATTCCTTTGAAAGACAATTCTTCAAGAACAATCTGGGATACCAATTACAATAAGGATTTTAGGGATTGGGAATTTCCTTCATAAGTTATATCCCATAAACCTAACCCTTGAATCCTCCTTTCATTTCCTTAGAAGACATTGTACTTTGCTTAGAAAGCAAGCAAGCCTTATCCTTCTAACTCCTCCGGGAAAGGGATTATTTGGGTCACTCCACATAATTTTGATGACTTATCCTTCATCAAGGAGTCCATAATATATCGGGTCTCCTCCCATCGATAAAAGTCCATAAATAGAAGGGAGCCTTAGCTAAGGTGATAGTGGGCTAAGTCTCCATTTGTTGCCCTTGGCCTAGCATTTCCCCTTTAGGAATCCCCTTTAGGTCCCCTTCTAGTTTGAGCGGTAATAGGGTGCTTGAATTTATTTTATTTTTGAAGAAGAAAAAATGCCCAAAATATCTCACTAATAGCATGGATGCATAGTTCTCATAGATACCTCTTCAATCCTATATTTTTCTTACAAAAAATCCTCCTGGGTGAGAAGTTATGGCCAGTTGAAAATTAGTATTAATCGGGGAAAAAATTAAAAGGAAAAACTATAGGGCCAAGACCAAAATATTAATTTGTTAAACATCATGCAAGTTTCTTGAAGATCCACCATTGGATAGGAAGATCAATGGCCACAAGCACATGGAGTTGTGCATTAGTTAACATAGTTAGAAACCATGCAAGTCACAAATCAATCCACTGTGTCCTCAACAAATTAATGGTCAGATGAAGGAAATGATGCTTGATGTTTAACCAGTCCAAGCATACCAATAGGATTATGACATGTGGCAAGGTTATATTAGTAGACGATGTTAGCATGTAGACGAGGAGCCACCCGAGGCTGCCACTTGTCAGACAAAAGAAAGAAAAGTGGAGAAGACACTTGAGTTGTACTAGCAATATCAAGAACCAAAACTTGAGGAGGGATACTCTGGATTGATGATTACGCAATCCTATAGCTGCAGTCTATAGGATGTACTAACCAATGCCAGTATTCAAAGGAAGTGACAAGAGAAAGGAGAATGGTAACCAGTCCCATCTAGGAAGAAGTTATCTCAAGTCGGGCCCTACTTGAGACAACAATCTAAAGAGAACCAATCACTAGTGAGGTGACCAAAAATATAGGAGACAAAAATTGAATAGGGAGAGAGAGGTAGAAGGAGAAAAATGGAAAAGATTAATTCTCATCATTGCGATGAATGATTCCCAGGTTATGTAAGGATTTCCAAATTTAATAAAAAATCCCTCATCCCCAATCTTTTATTCAAAGCAATGTTACATGGATTTATTGTATGCAATATGCCAGCAAGCGAGTATGAGCAAAGAAAAATGTAATAGGAAGATTTGAAAATGAAATAAATATCCCTGGCTAGAATTTGATGACTTGTTGGAGTGAGGGGCACCTATGAACCATTTCATCACTTGCTTGATGCAAATTGATCATTCCTGGAGGTTAATCATTTTCGAGAGTTTTTATTCCCACAAGTATGGGTTATTTTGGCATTTTTACTATGTTTTTGAGCTATCTCAAGATCGACTAACATATTTGTATACTTCTGTAATGTCCCTTCTGAAATTAAATTGTCATGGGTTTATTAATTCTACAATTTTGACAATTTGGGAGGCCATGGGACCCGTGTGATTTTTGGGAAAGACTTGGGAAGGGAAAAGGGGCTGAAATGTTTTGTTGGCATAGCGTCGGGGCCACCCACATGAGGAAATACGCACCACCTTAGAGGGAAGTTCGAATGATTTAGGAGGGAAAGTGAAATTGCTAGTTGGAGGGGGCCCACATGGGAAAAGAGGCCCACGAATTATAAACAAAGGAGGCTCAGCCTCATTTGGCATCTTTTGGACATATTGAACTCAATCTTAGTTGCTCTAGTTGCTTAACTGGGTCACCCATTGTTTAGCACGAGTTCTGCAAGCGGATAACTCACCCTCTCTTCGGTGGACCACAAGTGCCGCCCTAGTGAGGTTTCTTTCTATCATTCAATCAGTGTGTACTACAGAAAGACGCAGTAGTGGAATATGCAGGAGATCATTCAGTGGCCTTTCGGGGAGCAATTGCTGGAGAAGTTTTGGAGAAGGAAGTACAGGGGGAGACTAGCCTTTAGGAGGATTTTGGGAGCTGGAGATTTCTGTTTGGGAGCAGTGTGACTGCCAGCACTCAGGACCAGCGCAGGAATTCATCACTGGGCACACGTGGGGGATTTGTGGGTCAATTGTGGAGCGCGTATTTGTCGGGAGAGATAAGGGGAAGTTCTCGGACGATTATCTCAACCATTTTGCTGTGTTTTGGAGGCCAAAAACTTTCTGGGTTTTGGTTGAGGAGCTTGGGGCTAATTTTGCAGAATTTTCCCGGCAGATCTGAGGGGTTAAATAGGGATCCCAACTCAGCTAGAAGCTAGAGGAGCTAAGGGAAATTCGAGCCAAAATTTTGACGTCAACATTTGGCCAATTCCTTCGTGGGTTGTTTTGTGTATTTGGTGGAGAGGCCCGGGTTAATTTCCCGGAATTTTCTGAGCATCGAAGGGGAGGGTTTCCAACAGCATCTGCGCAGCAGGTAGCGTAGTTTCACTAGGGCAGCGCAGGGCATCATTGTAGCAGTGATTTGCGCCATTGGGCTTGACATATTACCACCTAGGCTTGATCACGCTTGCCATTGAGGCAAGCCCAGGTGCACCACTTCCACATTATTGTAATTTTCTCCCAGATTATAATAAAATGGCTCAACCATTGGTTATTCCTGGACATTTTATGGGTGTGCACTGAATGTTTCAATATTATGGTGTTGTTTTTATTGTTTGCTTTGCATAGAACTATTTTTCCTAGTTTGAAACATTACAACTTCAAGCAATTTTTTTTTGGGATTTGCTTGTAAAAATATGAAAAAGTGACATATTTACCCTCATAAAATAGAGGGGAGTCACTTTCAATAGTTGATCATCATTCACTCACTTCTTCTTCTCTAGAGGAGGGTACATTAGCTCTTATCTTTCTTTTTGGACGTAATATGATCATTTATAGATCGAATTGCCTTGTGAAGGAGATTTTTGCATGGAAAGACTTTTGGTATTCGCGAAGTGATTCCTATTGGAAATGTGTAAGTTTATTGTCACATTTTCTTCCATTTTGCATGCCATATTTATGAAATTAGGTCTTCTATGAATTCCATATTAACAAGTGCAATATATTTTCTTGAAATCTTGATCCTTGATGGCATGTAAAATTTGTTTTGCAAGAGGCCATCAAAGGAACTTGATTCATGCATCCTTTTACATCAAAATATTCCATATAGTGAAGTCACTAGTCATTTCTAATTGAAGAAATTCAATCTTTCACCCTCTTCATCCAAGGCCCTCTGTCATTGACCTTTCACTAATTGCCTCCATTGCCTAACTAGATAAAGGCTCTAAACTAATAGGTGTTCATGATTATAAATCTTCATTTCTTCTTTAATTTCATGGTAACTAGGGTTGGTTTGGGTTTAGCTTAAAATATACATTTAATAACAATTTTATGTCCATACGTTATTGACTTATTTCCCTATTGGAAGGGATTGCATTTAATAAATAATAAAAGGAAAAATCTAGCATTAATTGATTATTTTAACCTTACACTTAGTGTTGATGTCCTGGTATTTATTGTTGTCATATGCATTTTCAACCATTTGAAAGTATTGTTTACTTAACCCTAGATTGCCTCGTTCATATCCTATTGTTCCTTTGATAATCTTATTCCTTATAGGCTATTTTATAGAGATATTATATTCCATCGTGTGCCTTATATCTGCATATCTCACAAACCTAACTTAAAATCAATGGAAATATGAAATTGCATGAACAACTATAGAATAATCTCCAAGTATCCCAGACTAAAATGTGCCAAATAAATAAGAGGGTGGTCCATGCCTGGGTATAAGAAAAATGTTTTTCTATACAACGGACAACCTTTATAACATGAGAAACCTAAGTTGCAAGAAACGTTGCCCAGGGGTCTGTTTCCGGTCGGAAATGAAACGGAAACGAGGAAACTCGTACCGTATGGCCCGGAAACTCGTTTCCAGCCGTACTGGCCCGTTTCACACTTGGGAAACGTGGCCAGTATGGGTGGAAACGAGTTTCCAAGCTGTACGAGGAGGGTCCGTGCTTGGGTATAAGATAAATGTTTTTTCTCTATACATGTTTGCAACCTTTATAACATGTGAAACACTTTATATAGAAAAGGAGTGATGATGAAAACTAGGGCTCCCTAGATCATGTGTATTGGTAGATTCTTACCTAAAGGCCTTGCATACCTACCCAAGTCGTAAACAACCAACATGGTGTCAAATTAATGTGACCAAAAGATAGTCAGATAGGATGTAAGAGAGGGACTATCTTGAAGATGGGTATTCAAAAGACAATGTGATCGAC